>CM045944.1:8300630-8778130 GCA_025177825.1 Aechmea fasciata | reverse complement strand
ATAACAGTTATGATATTAGTAAATATATGTACCAAGATCATCTCGTGTGACACACAAAATTATTATTCTAATCTAATTAGAAGAAGGGTTCGAATTTCAACCTGTGCAAATTACCAAAATTATTTCACGGTTGATGTGGATATGAACTTCTGGTCCTTTGAGCCGCACAAATGTTCGGCCTCTATGTGTATCCACACAAGGCTGCTCCGGGATCTGTGCTTCACACAATCACAGTGTAATCTCGAAACTCCTTTCGTGATATCTTATGTCAATGTGGAGAAAAATTAATCCTCAAAATTGTGCTAGCAATTTGAAGAGGATTAACTATAGAGACTAATTAATATTGGAGACCACTCTCTTATGATTAAAAGAGAGCTTTATATGATTGGGAGACTTTTCTCTCTTTTTCTCTCGCACTTCACTTTTGCGTTGTTGTAATTGAGAGAGATTATTTCGAATCTCTTTTATAGGCATAAGGCCCATAAATGAGGTGCAAATTGTGACACCCCAATAGTCCCACATCGGATGTGAAAGGGATTGTCATTGGGTTTATAATAGACTTAGACACTAGTAATAACAACTGGGCTTAAGCATTTTGGGTCGTGGTTGGGCCCAACGAGTTATTATTGCTAGTGGGCCGGGTCGTTACATTTGGTATCGACGAGCCGGTTCACCAAATGGACATGTGGGGCGAGTCTCACCGAGCTGTGGTCGGATGACTGCTAGCGAGACGAGTCTCACATCGCACAGTGATCGTGGGTCGTGTGTGTGTGATTTGACTGACGAGGACGTCAGGGCCTTAACGGGGGGAGTCTGTGACACCCCAATAATCCCACATCGGATGTGAAAGGGATTGTCATTGGGTTTATAATAGACTTAGACACTAGTAATAACAACTGGGCTTAAGCATTTTGGGCCGGTGGTTGGGCCCAACGAGTTATTATTGCTAGTGGGCTGGGTCGTTACACAAATAAACTCTCCTTATGGCAAGAAAACAAGTGAAGAGAAAAGAAAGAAAACCGTCGTCATAAATGGGAGGAAAGTAAACTCCTCTCATTTAGTGATGAAGCGGAAAGAGAGAGTGAAAAGAAATCGAAAACTCTCCTCCATTTAATACGCCAATTAATACGGAGAAAACTTTTCTTTCTTTAATCTTTACTCGTTTTCATCTCCCAACAAATTTGTACGAGAATTAATTAAGAGAGAGTATTATTCATCCTCTTCTCCTTTCACTTCATAACTCCTCAATTAAAATTTAATTGAGTTGATGAGAGAATAATTTAAGTGCAAGTGCATCGCATGCAACAATTGCATTTAACTCAACAACTTTCAATTTCACAAATTGGTCCCTCTTGCTAACCAACTTAGCAAGTAAATCCTTTCTTTGCTACTTTAGCAAAATGGTCTCTATTAATTTCTAAGCACTTAATCACACGCAGCCTTTATTGTGTGTGACCACATAGGTTCAATTCTACTTGGTAATGAGATGTGACACTAAACTCTTTTAGTGTCACCATCGGAACTCTTCTCGATGGACCAAAACCTTTTTGGCTCTCCCAATTGAGTGTAATTAACTGTCTTAATTACTCTCATGGGTCCCACAATCCACGAGTGGCACCTAGCAGTATATCGTGGCAATCGAATTAGAATTAATAATAGACAGAACCTCTAAGTGTAGTTACCGTGTGGTAAAATCCTTCTATCACTTATCCCGATTGAGTCGAGGTTATGGATAACTCGTCAAACCACATTACTCAATCATGTGTCTTATCTGATTAACACTTAATATGGAAACTCCTTTCCATAAAATCATACTGCCTTGGCCAAGGACTTGTAAAACAGATAGCATAGGACAATTACCTCTCTACCGAGGGTGATAGATTCCATCTTGACACACACCTACCTCCACGTATGACCCAGTGTAGCCAACATGTGTTGACTTAACCCATGATTAGGGTATAAGTATTTACACAGTCAAACTACAATAACCCACACGCAAGATAACCGTGGTGCCTCAGGTCAAAGGATCACTCACACTACTACAGTATGGAACAATTCACTGACGAGTGAGTAGACATCCATGTGATTGTTTATAGTTGGTCACGCTCAGTAAAATTGTTCTCCAACATTCACCTGTATGCTTACTCTAGTGTCACCACACTAATAACTTGAGACTCGTCATCCCATACGGGAAGTACAGCATACACTGATCTATCCGGTTTTACCATCGCCCTCGTGATATTCCTATGATCTTGAGCATTTAAGAATTAATTAGAAGAATATATGTCTCAAATTTCTAACTTCTTAGAAAGTTAATTCGTCTACTATTAATTCTATGGACGATTCATAAATATGCATTTGGCAATAAGATGAATGAAGAATGCCAGATTTAATTATAAAAGAAAAGTACACTGATATTATCCCTTTAAGTTATGACAGAGATTGGCTTATAGGGCATATAACTAACAATCCAGCCTAGGTTACTAGTTTTGGGATCTACCTTCATCGGATTTGAGTATTATAAGGTAATTTTGACATTGGAGTTAGGAGTTAATCAAGCTTAAGTTTTGAATTTTGGTAAATTGATGGCTTTTAGTTGGAAATTGATATTCAGATCTTTGAGGAGATTACTGCTAGTCTAGGGGTGAGTTCAGCACAGATTCTCCGTGTTTTCGTGATCGTTGTGCTGCCGGGGAGTTGCGCGAGAGGTGGGTGTATCATCGGTTTTACTCCTACGTGCATGTTTAGTCGACGTGTATGATTTTTGGTTCTTGTATATCATGCTTAAATTCACCGATTAGCATCTTGGCTGTAATCTGAATATTGAAGCATGCTGAAATGAATATTTATATTATACATGTTGGATTTGGAAACTGGCTTAGGAGAAAACCAGCGATCTGACCCGTCATATGCATATACTACCTAATTTAGTTCTACGAGCCGTGATTTGATTGTATCATCGCAGTATCAGCGCGATGGATACCCGAGATAGTTTAGAATGCATTTTACGTTCGTGCTTGGATGCCGAGCTTATTTTGACGGCAGAGTCTAGACTTTTTCGGGTTGTCGGGAGCCGTTGGGGTAGACGGTGGACCCATATTACCGTTTTTGACTCGATTGTGCCGAGGGCACGTGGGTTTAGTTTCTAGACTGTTTTGACCCTATTTACTTGATTTTGGCTTGTTAGAGCCTGATTGAGCTCGACAGAGATACGCTTGCATACTCGGTTGGGTAGCTCCCACGAGTGCGACTCCGGAGACGGGCACTGTGCTATTGCGTTGGTGTCGTTCGTGCAGGTTAGACTTGCTCTCCACTGACTGTTGGTGTGGAGGTAGTTGTATAGTTGCAACCGGGCGGGACGGGTGTGTTCACGGTCCCAGGGACAGGTATGATTACAGTCCTTATTTGAGATTGGGTCTGAGATGACATTGTTCTTCAGAGCGTTAGAGTTAGAGCATGTTAGTATAGCGGTATTTAACTGCAGATTTCTTCCAGCTTCTTTACTATTCCTGCTTAACCCTGTAGACTTAGTGGGTGACTGATCAGTTTGAGGGTGGTACCCACTGAGGACTACTTCTTTTTGTAGTAGTTCTCACGCCCAGTTATTATCGTTGTTTTTGCAGAGCCGTCGCCTTCGACTGCTGCTGTTGCTGATCTTGATCGTGGTAAGGGCGTCACGAGTTAGAGCCCTTCCAGACAAGTCGCAGAGCTAGAGGAGCACCAGCTACAGGTAGTTGTAGTTTTTCGGTCTTTGCATATAGTTGTTGTATCTCGCCGAGCGAGGATTTGTATACCTGGTTGACATGTATGTACTAAACCACTTGTTTATATGATTATGGTTTATTTTCTAGAAGCTCTATACTACTGTTTGTAGTATTGTACGAGTATAGGTACTTTTACATTACGCTTCGTATACAGAAAAAATTCCTAAGTATACGGAGCCTAGAGAAATGAGTAATCCGGGGCATGACAAGTTAGGTAGGAGAGGGAAGGGAAAAGGGTAGGGATTACCATTAATTGATGAAACTTTAATGTAAAATTAATTGATGAAACGTTAATGAGGCATACACTATACAACCAAGAATGTATAGTTAGGGAAGAAAGGAGAGGGGAGGGGAGGGAGGGGGGAGTTATTACAAAAAATAAATAAATAAAAATAAAATAATAAATAATAAATGTTGCACCACGTCAATGAAAGTATTGGGAATTCATAAATAGGTATAGATATAGAGAGAGTTCGGAACTATACTTTTATGAGTATAGATTCTTTTGTTCTCATAAGTTTTCAGCTATTAGATCTACCCCTTTGACCATTTTTATCTTTTAGATCATACTATTCAACCAACCACCCACTCAAACTATCATCCTAACCACTCGTCCTTTCATCTAAGGACCAAAACCTAATAGCTCCATTGACTTAGGTGCTATTAATGGTATAATATCCTAGTTTTATATATATATATATATATATATATATATATATATATATATATATATATATATATATATAGAGAGAGAGAGAGAGAGAGAGAGAGAATTAAGTTTGTTTTCAATAGCACCAAGCCATTGATGCTATTAGATTTTCAGCCTTTGGATATGCGGTTAGGATGATAGTAGTCCCCTAAGGTTGAGGGGTTGGTTGATTAAATGGTATGATCTAATGGATAGAAATGATCAAATGGATAAATCTAATGGTAGAAAATTTGGTAGTACAAAGGCCTTTGTGCTATTAGAATCACTCCAAAATGATTCTCTCTCTATATATATATAGAGTTCAACTACAATACTCTTATGAGTATAATCGCATTCATACTTATAAGTCGTTTACGATGATAGAGCTTTCGAATCGACGATCCATACCGTTAAACATTATTTATAATATTTAAAACTTCTAAAAATCAAATATTATATTTTTTGACATCATTTACCTTACGATAAAAAAATCTCAAAATTGACAATTTTTAACGGTTGGTGTGAGATATTTGCTAATTTAACGGTGTGAAAGAATCGGAATCAGTTGAATTTTTGATAGGAAATTCTATTCACTATATATCTAGATAAAAATTAATAACTCTGATATTAATTTGAAGAATCCAATCATCCATTTTTAGGACGTCGTTCGATTTTGACCATTCATTTTATGTCCACTTGATGGACTTTATTATGGTTTCGAAAAATTACAAAATTTATTTTTTAGAAGTTTCAAATATTCTAGATCATATTTAACGAAGTGGATTTTTCATTCAAAAGCTCCATCATCAAAAACAACTTATGAGTACGAAGGGCTTTATACTCATAAAAGTATAGTAGCCGAAAAATTATGAAATTTAGTTTTCAAATATTTTCAATAGCGTAGATCAAGTTTAACAGAGCGAATCGTCAATTTGAAAACCGCATCATTGAAAACAACTTGGTAGGCCTCCGTGCTACCGATAGTATACCAGCTGTAGTGACCTTGGAGTTTGGCTGCCTGTGTGACTTCAACATTAGTGGCTTGTCGACACGTCTGGAGAGTGTTGGGACGAGTCGGGGTCGTTTTGGTGTGAAATGGACAAAACTGGACTCGACGCAGTGCGAGAGTAGAGTTCTGACATTGAAATATGCAAAGCGTAGGATTTTAGTGAGTAGAGAACTTGCAGAGAGTACCCCAGAAAGATTTTAGAACTGGATGCTCTCGGGTTTGCGCAGTTTGATGCTGAGTACCGGTATCGAATTTGAGTACCGGTACTGCATCGGGTTAGTACCGGTATCCAGCACGCGATGTGTGAGGGAAAAGGGTCGAGTATTGGTATTCAAATTGAGTACTGGTACTCCAGCTGGAAAAGTGAGTTGGTAAGGGGTAGTTTGGTCCTTTTGATTGTTGATTATTCCAACTACCCAGCCTTTATATATGCATAGTGAGCCTTGGAGAATAGATAGCTACTTCTCCTCTTCCCTCTTTCCCTCTAGCATCTGTACGTCGTTCGTTGGGAAGTCGAGGGTCGAGCTCGTGTGAATTCTTCGCTTGCTAAGAGGATTGTCCGTGCACTTGGATCGTCTCGGTCGAACCGTTGGAGGTCGGGCGAGCGTGCGGAGTTTCTCTTTTCTACTTCTAGCAAATGTTGGACGAGTGTTCGAGGTGGGTTGATGTTTACCGAAATCGTCGGATTTTCTCCTAAGTCGTAGTGTTGTCAGCATGTGGTTCTTGTTTTATTCATCATGTTAGTAGCTCAAATTCAGAAAATGCATGTTTTATGAAATCTGAGTTTTGGAGCATGATCTAGTAATTTAGTCAAATCTATATGCTGAACATGGAATTGATTTAGGAGAAAACTTGTTAACCTACAGTGTCATTTTTCGAACAATAACCGAATTGGCTTTAGGAGTCGTTATTATTTTGTATCACCACTATTAGTGCGAGGTGGATACCCAAACTAGAGTAGGTTGAGATTATGCTCGTGCTGCGGAGCCGAGCGTGTTTTTACAGTAGAGTTGGACTGTCGGGTGCCGTCGGGACGGACGGTGGATCCAGATTTCTATATCTTGCTTCGGATTGTGCCAAGGGCACGTGAGCTTTGATTGTTCAACCGCTTTGACCCATTTACATTGACTATAGCCTATATGAGCCTATTTGAGCTCGGAAGAGATACGTTTGCATACTTGGTTGGGTCGCGCCCATGAGTGCCGCTCCGGAGTGAGATTTTGACTTGCGTTAATATCGCAGCAGTCCTATTTGGACCTTTACATAGGTTGGCCACCCCCGTAGGTTGTGTATGGTGTAGCTTGGTTACAGACAGAGTGGGTCCGTTTGGGCAGCCCTGGTGAGATTTGGTCACTATGATGCATGTTTATATCTACATATAGCCAATTTGATTAGCGATAGTATAGTAGCATTTAGTTGTATAGTTCTTTCCACTTTTCTTACTATCATTTGCATATATTACTGTAAACTTAGTGGGTGGGTTGAGGTCGGTGACGATACCCACTGAAAACTAATTTATTTTGTAGTAGTTCTCACTCTCAGTTGTTGCCACCTTTTCGCAGAGCTTTTGTCTGCGGCTGCTGCTGTTACTGATTCCGACCGAGAAAAGAGAGTCGCAAGCTAGAGTCATCCCTTCCCTGGTCGTTTGCTAGAGGAGCACCCATCAGAGATAGTTTTGAGGTTTTATGTACATATATGGTTGTTGTCGTTGAGCTCGCTGGAGCGAGATGGTTTGTGGACTTTTGTATGTACAATGACCCCTTTATATATATATATATATATATATATATATATATATATATATATATATATATATATATATATATATATATATATATATATATATATATATATATATATATATATATATGTGTGTGTGTGTGTGTGTGTGTGTGTGTGTGTGTGTGTGTGTGTGTGTGTATTTTGTTCTAGGAGCTCTATACACTTGGTTGTAACTATGAGTTGCTTACAGGTACAGCTATCGCTTCATATATACAAAAAATTCCTAGATATACTGTAGTGACCTGGACGGTTGCAGTGAAGGCTTGCCGACAGCTCTGAAGAATGTCGGGACAAGTCCGGGGCGCGTTGGCGCCAACGGGACGCCAAACGGGCCTTGTGGGAACGCGATAGCAGCTTGAATCCTGAAAATCTGCGAAATAGTGGATTTTCAGTGAGCTATACCGGTACAAATCTTGGTTTGTACCGGTACAAGAATGATGGCTATACCGGTAAAGCCACCAGGGATATACCGGTATAGTGCCGCGCTGAACTGCTCTCGGGTTGCCTGTTTATACCGGTACAAGAGGCCGTTTGTACCCAGACAGTGGTAGGTGGTGGGGGCGAGAATGGTCAACTCCACCTTGTTTTTGTCACCCTCCCCCATGCATGCCTACACGTCAGGGAGAGATCTTCTCAGCTCCTTCTCTACTTCTTCTTCTTCCCTCTCTCTCTAGGATAGCTTGGTTGGAGGAGGAGAAGCTCGGGTGGTCGTTTTCTTCGCCGACGTCGCGCCGCGGAGCTTTTCGAGTGCATTTCCGACGCCGGGAGTCGCGAGGGAGCTAGGCGAGCTCGGGATTTCGCCATCTTCGACACTACGGCGATTCTACAGGATTTTTAGAGGTGAGTGACCCATCTAGAACACCTCCATTGCTTCCACTTCAACGATTCTCGAGCTAAGTTCGGACTCGCGAGAAATCGACGTCGACTCGCCGTATTTCGGGCCGTACGCGACGTAGGAGTGGCGGATTTCGCTGAGACTTGACTCGTTGGAACCGGAACGACGAGAGGAATCCAGAGAGCATTTATTTGGAATTTTTGAAGAAGGTTTGCTTACTCGAAATCAGGAATTTCTCCCTTGCTGTTTTCCTTAAATCAGACTTTCGCGCTGCTGCGGACTACAGCGTCGACCCGCGGGATTTTGACTAGTACTTTGTGTAGGAGTGTCGAAACGCGACGAAATCTGGGGCGTTGGATCCGTGACTTCGAGACGAAGAATCTGATACCAAGTTTGCAATTTTTGGAGCAGGTTAGCCCAATCGAAAGTCTGTTTTACTGAGCCGCTGTTTACAGAGCTAACCTGCAATGCTGTTTCGCAGTTTCCCTGCGTCGACCGTCGGTGTTTTGACCCGTACTCTGCGTAGGAGAGGCGGAATTCGACGAATCTTGGGCCATTGGATTCACGACTTCGAGACGAAGCTACAGAGCCCTTACTCGCTGAAATTGAAGAAGGTTAGCTTAGTCGGAATTAAGCTCTACTAAGCCGCTGTTTTCAGGCAGATTTTGGAAATTGTGTGACGTTGGGTTTTCTTCTTCGCAGCAGATTTCTCGGACCTTGGCGGATCAGCGGGGGAGATCGAGTAAGATATAGGTCGCCCTTGCTGCCCAGGGATTGCTATCGAGGTGGGCATTCATCGGTTACTCCTAAGTTAAAGTGGTCAACATGTATAGTTAACTTTCATCGATACATCCTTAGCTCGAATTCATGAATTATAGCACGTTAAAATTTGAATTTTGGAGCATGTTTATAAGTAGTAATTTATACCTGTTTGGACTTGGACTTGACTTAGGAGAAAACTACGATTGATCGTCATATGTTACACTACCAGATTTAGCTCTAGGAGCCGTGTTGTGTCGTATCGTCGCCGAGGGAGTGCGACGGATACTCAGAGTAGTGTAGTTTGTTTGACGCTCGCGCTGTGGATGGCGAGCTTAGTTCTGTAGAGTTGTCGGGGACCGTCGGGGGCTGACGGTGGGCCCAGTTTTCTGTTCGGTTACAGTGTGTGTGTGCCAGGGGCACGTTGTGTGTTAGTGGTTAGACACAATTACTTGACTATGCCTGTGAGAGCCAGATTGAGCTCGACAGAGATACGCTTGCATACTCGGTTGGTTCGCGCCCACGAGTGCCGCTCCGGAGTCTGGCTTTGTGCTTTTGCGTTGGTGTCGCTGCGCTCTCGTGTGGGTTGCTCTCCGCTAGCTACCTGGTGGTTGTTGTAGTGTTGCTTCGACAGGCGGGACGGGTGTTTCACAGTCCCTGGAAAAAAAAACTGGGTCGGGTTTTGGGTTGGTACTACCGTTGATAGTGTTCGAGCTTACGAGTTGTGACTTATAGGCCGTAAAGTGGTTCCAACTTCTCTTTCTACTTTCCTGTGTACCCTGTAGGCTTAGTGGATGGACCGATGTTGTTTAGGGCGGCACCCACTGAGGACTACCTGTTTTTACAGTAGTTCTCACGCCCCTTCTCCTCCACCCTTGTTGCAGAGCCTTCGGCGTCGGCTACTGCTCCCTCTGAGGTGAACCGTGGTAAGGGCGTCGCGAGTTAGAGCCCTTCCCGGCCCCAGTGCCGAGTTCGCATCTTCCCATCTCTTTTGCGAGGTAGTGACTTTTTGGGTTGTTCTTTTGTACATACACTTGTGAACTCGCTTGAGCGAGTAGTTGTATTTTGGGAACTTGTATGTATATAGATCTTATTTTACTACCTGTTTGTATTTTTAGCATTTCAGCTCTATGCTACTTTTGTAGTATTGTATGTTATACAGGTACAGCTACGCTTCGTGTACAAGAAAAATTTCTTGTACACGGCGGATCTGTCGGCGTGCCGGGGAATAGTGCAACCCGGGGCGTGAGAGATTAAGTTGGTATCAGAGCTTAGTATTAGGTCGTTGGGACCTAGGAAACCTAAGCTGGTAAACCCTAAGAAGGTTTGACGTGAGAGGCGTGATTTAACGCGAAAGTCAATGATTGATTGTTTAACTCCTCCTAGAGTGGAGTGAGTGACTGAAGGAGTGTCTGTTTCGGTCCAGAAAAATTATGTTGGCTGCAGACGACATAATTTGAGGAGAAACAGGGACCACCTTCGAGACTTTCGATGATTGGGTCGAGTGTTTGTGTATCTGACCTCGTTTCTATGTGTGCAGCCATGCATCGCCGCAGAGGACGACCGCCGCTACGGGGTCGCGCCCACCATCGGCACCGCCGCCCCGGATACGAGAGCGAGAGAGAGCGGGACGCACGACACAGGGCGGTGTACCCCGTGGTGGAGCCGAGTACTCGACCCGAGACGAGTGCCCGACCGAGTTGAGCGCCCGGATAGCCGCACCGACAGAGGTGACGAGGCGGCAGGATTGTTACCGCAGCAGATATGCGAGAGATTAGCCGCATCTCGAGCACCCGCGAAGTGAGCACCAAGTCTGCTCCACCTCCCGCTACCCTTGACACCGGCCGCCACCACACCACCGGTGGAGATTCCTTCGACACCGCAGCGCTCGCCGGAGGACCCGCATCACCGATGAGGCAGAGCGAGCTTGATGAAGCGACTGGTCCATTTTCACCGTTTTGACCCACCGACCTTCGATGGTAGTAGTTTTGAGCCTTGGGTGGTCGAGGGTTGGGTCAGTGCTCTAGAGAGGCTGTTTGAGGATCTACGTATTCCTGAGATGGAGCAGGTGCAGCTAGGGGTCCATTGTTTAGTAGGGGATGCCCGAGAATGGTGGAAGAGGATGAGGCGCGAGCGGCAGGAGTAGTAGCCTCGCAGACGAGCCGGGATGAGTTTTGCGGGATCTTTGTACCGCACGTATTTTCCTGACAGTGTAAAGCAGAGGATCGAGGAAGACTTGAAGAGGATTCAGCAGGGCGATCGCACAGTGCAGGAGTACGTTCGGGAGTTTACACGACTCCTGAACTGTGTGCCTTTTGCAGCTAGAGACGAGGCACATCGAGTGTACCTCTTTGAGCAGGGGTTGAGGCCGGATCTCTACAGGTTTGTGCGGGCGCGGAGGTCGAGGACTTTGGATGCGTCCATTGAGCAGGCACTATGGGAGGAGAGAAGTGAGGCGACGCTTCGTGAGCGAGCTCCGGGGCCGGGACCGAGTCAGGATAGGAAGCGCCCCGCTCCTGATGACGGTGGACAGTCGAGCAGCAGGCGTCCGCCGAGGCCTCCACGGTCACGTTTTCAGGGTCGTGGATCCTCGGGGCGTCAGCGTGCCAGGGATACCCGTCAGCGGGGGCAGCCACCGAGGACTCAGCAGTGCGTGATCTGTGGAGGACCACACGCGGCCAGACAGTGCGAGCAGCGGGAGGGCCGTTGTTTTAGATGTGGACAGCCGGGACATATGAGGGCCGCCTGCCCACGAGCAGCGTCATCAGCACCATCATCAGCCTCAGCACCGCACAGATCTTCGCAGAGTTACGGGCATCGCCGAGCTATCGTCGGGAGGATCGAGCGTGGCGCGAGACATGACGATCGACGACAAGAGTTCGAGCGCGTGGTCTTTGCGGCTCGGTTGGAGGACTCGTCGAATGACCGAGTGGTGACAGTATCACTTTACTTTCTCGGTACTAGAGCACGTACTTTATTTGATACCTGCATCGGTCTTTTATTAGTCGAGCATTTACATTATTACATGGTCTAGAGATAGAGTTATTGCCTCAGGCCCGAGAGTTCCAGATTCCCGACCATGTACTACGAGTGGTAGAGTGTTGTAGGTCTTGTCCTGTGCAGTTAGACTCGTGGATTATGCCCACAGATCTGTTAGTTCTAGGGCGACTGCAGGACTTCGACATTGTGCTCGGTATGGACTGGTTGACGCGATACTACGCTACTATCGACTGCGGAGCGAGGACCGTGACATTCCGCGAGCCAGACCAGGAGGAGTTTACTTTCAGAGGCTGCAGGAGCACCTTGTTCGCCGCGTGCATTTCTTCAGCGAGAGCTCGACAGCTGATGAGTAGAGGGTGCGTGGCTTTCTTGGCGACTGTTGTAGAGGTACCTACGGCGGCGCCGGGACTCGAGGATATCCCTGTAGTTTGCGCGTCCCGGATGTGTTTCCCGGAGTTGACGACGATGCCGCCAGTGAGGGAGGTTGAGTTTGTGATTGATGTAGTCCCTGGAACTGCACCAATCTCAAAGGTACCTTATCGGATGGCACCAGCGGAGCTGAGGGAATTAAAGGCGCAGCTTCAGGATCTGATGGATAAGGGATACGTGAGGCCCAGCGTATCGCCTTGGGGAGCACCAGTGCTGTTTGTGAAGAAGAAGGATGGTTCACTGAGGTTATGTGTGGATTACCGGGAACTAAATAAAGTGACCATCAAGAACAAGTACCCTTTGCCGCGCATTGATGATCTGTTTGATCAGCTGCAAGGATCTTGTGTATTCTCGAAGATTGATCTCCAGTCAGGTTACCACCAGCTGAGGGTGAGGGCCGAGGATATTCGCAAGACGGCTTTTAGGACTCGGTATGGGCATTATGAGTTCACAGTGATGCCTTTTGGATTGACGAATGCCCCTGCCGCGTTCATGGACTTGATGAACCGGGTGTTTAAGCCGTACTTGGACAGATTTGTAGTAGTCTTCATCGACGATATTCTGATATACTCCCGTAGCGACGCCGAGCACGAGGAGCACTTGAGGATAGTGCTACAGCTCCTGCGAGAGAAGGAATTGTATGTCAAGTTAAAGAAGTGCGAGTTCTGGTTACGGGAGGTTGCTTTCTTGGGCCACGTGATTTCTGCAGTTGGAGTGGCAGTGGACCCGAAGAAGATTGATGCTATTCGGGATTGGCCCAGACCAACGACGGTGACTGAGGTGCGGAGCTTCCTAGGACTTGCAGAATACTACCGTCGGTTTGTGGAAGGCTTTGCGAAGCTTTCCACACCCCTCACTCGATTGACTCGTAAAGGAATTAAGTTTATCTGGAGTGAGTACTGTCAGAGGAGCTTTGATGAGTTGAGACAGAGGTTGATGTCAGCTCCTATCCTTGCCCTCCCCGTTATGGGGGAAGGATATGTGATCTTCAGTGATGCATCACACAGTGGACTAGGTTGTGTGTTGATGCAGCATGGTAGGGTAATTGCTTATGCTTCATGGCAATTAAAGGATTACTAGAAGAATTACCCTACGCATGACTTGGAGCTCGCCGCGGTAGTTTTTGCTTTGAAGTTGTGGCGGCACTACTTGTATGGCGAGCACTGTGAGATTTTTACTGATCATAAAAGTCTCAAGTATCTGTTCACCCGGGAGTTAAACCTGAGGCAACGCCGGTGGTTGGGGTTATTGAAGGACTAGGATATTAGTATCCAGTATCATCCCGGCAAGGCGAATGTGGTGGCAGATGCGTTGAGCATGTGAGACCCTAGATAGTCCTATATATGAGATATAATAGGGCTAAACTCTTAACCCGGCTTAAGCATTTTGGGTGGTGGCAAGGCCCAAGAGGTTAAGAGAGTTAAGCGTGCTAGGACGGGAGTAGTCCAAGGATGGGTGACCCCCTGGGAAGTTGGGGCGTCACAGATGGTATCAGAGCCAATTACCAGCCGGAAGTGTGAGATAAGTCTCGGCTGAGCCAGGGTCTGGATGACGGGCTAGCGAGACGAGTCTCACATCGCCTGGTACTTGTGAGTCTGAGCCTGACGAGGACGTCAGGGCTTAAAGGAGGGGAGATTGTGAGACCCTAGATAGTCCTATATATGAGATATAATAGGGCTAAACTCTTAACCCGGCTTAAGCATTTTGGGTGGTGGCAAGGCCCAAGAGGTTAAGAGAGTTAAGCGTGCTAGGACGGGAGTAGTCCTAGGATGGGTGACCCCCTGGGAAGTTGGGGCGTCACAGAGCAGGAAGGCAGTGCAGAGCTCGTGTTTGATGATCACACAGCAGAGGCCGTTACTTGAGGAGTTACAGCGGTTGAGACTAGATGTTGTGTCCCCTGGGTCTACTGCAATACTTATGTCTATGGTTTTGCAACCTACTATGTTGGATAGGATCCGAGAGAAACAGAGTGGAGACCCACATCTTTTGAGGATTCGAGAGCAGTTAGAGAGGGGACAGACAGAGGGCTTTGCAGTGGACAGTTCGGGAGTACTACGCTACAGGGACCGGCTGTGTGTGCCTATGGATTCAGAGATTAGAGCAGACATCCTTAGAGAGGCTCACTGTTCTCCTTATACGGTTCATCCTGGTGGAACCAAAATGTATAAGGATTTAAAGGCACAGTTCTGGTAGAATGGAATGAAGAGAGACATTGGCAGATATGTGGCTCAGTGTTTAACTTGCCAACAGGTGAAGGCAGAGCATCAAGTGCTGTGGCAAGCTTCGAGTGCCCGGTGCGAGTGGAAATGGGAACAGCTCACGATGGACTTTGTTGTGGGATTACCTAGAGCACAGGGTGGCTACGATGCTAGTTGGGTGATAGTGGACAGACTGACCAAGTCTGCTCACTTCCTACCGGTTCAGACCACCTGGCCCAGAGAGAGACTTGCGCAGCTATACCTGGATGAGATTGTCAGGCTGCATGGCGTGCCAGCGTCGATTGTATCAGATAGAGACCCAAGGTTTGTATCATACTTCTGGAGGAGCTTGCAGACAGCCTTGGGTACACAGCTGCACTTCAAAGACACGTTTCACCCACGTACGATGGCCGGTCGAGAGGACCGTTCGTATGCTAGAGGACATGCCGAGGGCATGCGTCTTGGAGTTTGGTGGAGGATGGCATCGATTCGAGATCGGTTGAGTTTGCGTACAACAACAGCTATCAAGCGAGCATTCAGATGGCTCCGTTTGAGGCGTTGTATGGACGCAGATGCCGATCCCCTTTGTTTTGGAGCGATGTGGGTAAAAGAAAGACGCTCGGGCCAGAGATTCTGTTGGAGGCTGAGGAAAAGGTGAAGATGATTCGACGACACCTTTTGACAGCCCAGAGCCGCCAGAGGAGCTACGCCGACACCAGGAGGCGAGACTTAGAGTTCCAGGTTGGAGACCATGTATTCCTTAAAGTCTCGCCATCCAGAGGGATTCGCCGCTTTGGAATGCGTGGAAAGCTCAGTCCACGCTACATTGGCCCTTTCGAGGTTTTGGAGCGAGTTGGGCCAGTTGCTTACAGGGTCGCTCTACCCCCACGGCTTGCAGGCGTCCACGACGTTTTCCACGTCTCGGCATTGAGGAAATATGTATTCGATCCTTCTCACGTGATTGACTTCACTCCGCTTGAGATTAACGAGGATCTGCGATACGAGGAGCGGCCGTTGCGAATTCTTGCTCGCGAGGCGAAAGAATTGCGCAATCGGGTCATACCGTATGTAAAAGTGCAGTGGAGTAATCACGAGGAGCGGGAGGCGACTTGGGAACCGGAGGCGGTATTGAGGGAGTCTTACCCCTACCTGTTTGATGCGCCGAGCTGAGGTACGTTTCAGTTTCGAGGACGAAACTCTTTGTAGTGGGGGAGGATGTAGTGACCTGGACGGTTGCAGTGAAGGCTTGCCGACGGCTCGAAGAATGTCGGGACAAGTCCGGGCGCGTTGGCGCCAACGGACGCCAAACGGGCCTTGTGGGAACGCGATAGCAGCTTGAATCCTGAAAATCTGTGAAATAGTAGATTTTCAGTGAGCTATACCGGTACAAATCTTGGTTTGTACCGGTACAAGAATGATGGCTATACCGGTAAAGCCACCAGGGATATACCGGTATAGTGCCGCGCTCGAATCGTTTCTCGGGTTGCTCGTTTATACCTACAAGGGGCCGTTTGTACGCAGACAGTGGTAGGTGAGTCAAAGGCGTAATGGTCAACTCCACCTTGTTTTTGTCACCCTCCCCCATGCATGCCTACACGTCAGGGAGAGATCTTCTCAGCTCCTTCTCTACTTCTTCTTCTTCCCTCTCTCTCTCTAGGATAGCTTGGTTGGAGGAGGAGAAGCTCGGGTGGTCGTTTTCTTCGCCGACGTCGCGCCGCGGAGCTTTTCGAGTGCATTTCCGACGCCGGGGTGCTGCGAGGGAGCTAGGCGAGCTCGGGATTTCGCCATCTTCGACACTACGGCGATTCTACAGGATTTTTAGAGGTGAGTGACCCATCTAGAACACCTCCATTGCTTCCACTTCAACGATTCTCGAGCTAAGTTCGGATTGCTGCAGAAATCGACGTCGACTCGCCGTATTTCGGGCCGTACGCGACGTAGGAGTGGCGGATTTCGCTGAGACTTGACTCGTTGGAACCGGGACGACGAGAGGAATCCAGAGAGCATTTACTTGGAATTTTTGAAGAAGGTTTGCTTACTCGAAATCAGGAATTTCTCCCTTGCTGTTTTCCTTAAATCAGACTTTCGCGCTGCTGCGGACTGCAGCGTCGACCCGCGGGATTTTGACTAGTACTTTGTGTAGGAGTGTCGAAACGCGACGAAATCTGGGGCGTTGGATCCGTGACTTCGAGACGAAGAATCTGATACCAAGTTTGCAATTTTTGGAGCAGGTTAGCCCAATCGATAGTCTGTTTTACTGAGCCGCTGTTACGAGCTAACTCCGCAATGTCGTTTCAGCTTTCGCGTCGACCGTCGGTGTTTTGACCCGTACTGCGTAGGAGAGGCGGAATTCGACGAATCTTGGGCCATTGGATTCACGACTTCGAGACGAAGCTACAGAGCCCTTACTCGCTGAAATTGAAGAAGGTTAGCTTAGTCGGAATTAAGCTCTACTAAGCCGCTGTTTCAAGCAGATTTTGGAAATTGTGTGACGTTGGGTTTTCTTCTTCGCAGCAGGATTTCTCGGACCTTGGCGGATCAGCGGGGGAGATCGAGTAAGATATAGGACGCCCTTGCTGCCCAGGGATTGCTATCGAGGTGGGCATTCATCGGTTACTCCTAAGTTAAAGTGGTCAACATGTATAGTTAACTTTCATCGATACATCCTTAGCTCGAATTCATGAATTATAGCACGTTAAAATCTGAATTTTGGAGCATGTTTATAAGTAGTAATTTATACATGTTTGGACTTGGACTTGACTTAGGAGAAAACTACGATTGATCGTCATATGTTACACTACCCGATTTAGCTCTAGGAGCCGTGTTGTGTCGTATCGTCGCCGGGGTAGTGCGACGGATACTCGTAGTTGTGTAGTTTGTTTGGCGCTCGCGCTGTGGATGCCGAGCTTAGTTCTGTAGAGTTGTCGGGGACCGTCGGGGGCTGACGGTGGGCCCAGTTTACTGTTCGGTTACAGTGTGTGTGCCAGGGGCACGTGGTGTGTTAGTGGTTAGACACGGTTTGACTATGCCCGTGAGAGCGATTGAGCTCGACAGAGATACGCTTGCATACTCGGTTGGTTCGCGCCCACGAGTGCCGCTCCGGAGTCTGGCTTTGTGCTTTTGCGTTGGTGTCGCTGCGCCCTCGTGTGGGTTGCTCTCCGCTAGCTACCTGGTGGTAGTTGTAGTGTTGCTTCGATAGGCGGGACGGGTGTTTCACCCGGAAAAAAAAAAAAAAAAATTGGGTCGTTTTGGGTTGGTACTACGGTTGATAGTGTTCGAGGTTACGAGTTGTGACCTATAGCCGTAAAGTGGTTCCAACTTCTCTTTCTACTTTCCCGTGTACCTCGTAGGCTTAGTGGGTGGACCGATATTGTTTAGGCGGCACCCACCGAGGACTACCCGTTTTACTGATAGTTCTCACGCCCTTCTCCTCCACCCTTGTTGCGGTGGCCTTGGCGTCGCCGTCGCTCCTCCGAGGTGGACCGTGGTAAGTGGCGTCGCGAGTTAGACCCCTTCCCGACTGTTGCTGAGTTAGCCGTCTTCCTCTACTGCAGGTAGTTACTTTTTGGGTTGTTCTTTTTTACATACACTTGTGAACTCGCTGGAGCGAGTAGTTGTATTTTGGGAACTTGTATGTATATTGATCTTATTTTACTACCTGTTTGTATTTTTAGCATTTCAGCTCTATGCTACTTTTGTAGTATTGTATGTTATACAGGTACAGCTACGCTTCGTGTACAAGAAAAATTTCTTGTATACGGCGGATCTGTCGGCGTGCCGGGGAATAGTGCAACCCGGGGCGTGACATATACGGCGGATACGTTGGCGCATCCGAAAAACGTGGTAATCCTGGAGCGTGGCACCACTAACTCTCTCTTTATATATATATATAAACTTTAGAGGCAATTGCTTATATACCCTAAAACGTTTTCACTTCTGATTTACCACTCCTTAAAAGATTAATATTAAAAATATATTTTTCACGTTTCAAATTATTCTAAATGTATTCCTAGAACTAGAATTAAATTATGTCACTGAACGGTTGGCAATAGCCGTTATCTCTATAAAATTATTATTTTGCCCTTCCAAATATACCCTACTACTATTACCAACTTTTCTTATTTGCCCTTAAGTTAAGGATAAAATAGGTATTTTAATTTTTTAATTCTGTTAGGCATTTAACTCACGTTTAATTCGAGGTAATTTAACATACGGTAATTACGGTGGCATTTTTGAATAACGAAGAAAAATATAAGGAGTATATTGGAAATAGAAAAAGTAGGAATAGGTTAAATATTTTTAAAATTTTGAGGATTATATAGGTAATTATCCCTAAATTTTATACTCTTTTTGAATTCTTGGTAGGTTACATGCAAACATGATGGAAACCTACTGCCCAGTTTCCTTTTTCTCTGGTCAGTACAGATTCGGGTAGGGATGTCAATGGGTATGGATACCCGAAAAATTACCCGAACCCGAACCCGAACGGCGGGTATACCGGAGCTAAATGGATATGGATTTGGTTATGGGTATAAAAAATAAAAACCCGACGGATATGGGTACGGGTATGGATTTTGTGTATACCCGACCCGAACCCGAACCCGAAAAAATTATATATATATTATTTATTTATTTATGTAAGATATAAAATATATAAAATATTATAGTAAAATATTTAATTATGCTTATTTAGATAACATGAATGTATTTTGATTGTATTTTATTGTGTTTTGAAATTTTGATTTTACTATAATATATTTTAAAATATGATAAAAAAATTCACTATTTTAGCTTTGGGTTTTCGTGTACGGGTACTCGGGTTCGGGCTCGGGTTTCGGATTTATGGTCGGGTCTGGATATGGGTATGGATTTTTAAAATCCGTCGGGTTCGGAGTTCGGATTCGGGTATTAACCGGGTTCGGGTTCGGGTTTTTGAAAACCCGACCCGTTGACATCCCTAGATTCGGGGCAACTTTAAAATAAAAAATGCAATAGTTATGTTGCTTACGCGGTATTCTCATCCGATCATATTACTTTTATAGAATTCATCCATCGTATCGTAGCTTTTAGAAAAAATATATTATAATTATATATTTTTTTAAAAAATTTATAATTAACTGAATATAGATAATATATCGTACCTGCTCGTGCATAGTATATTTCTTTTCTTATCAATAATTAGAGATGTCAATGGGTATTGATTTCCGAAATTTCATCCGAACTCGAACCCGAACGGAGTAGATTTATCCGATACTAAACGAATATGGTTTCGAATATAAATATCAAAAATAAAAATCCGATGAATATGAATTTTAATATAAATTTTGACTGCATCTCGACTGAACCTGAATTAATTTTACATATATATAATATAGATATAAAATTTGATGTTATATTTGAATTTATATTTTAAAATTAGATTTAATGTAAAATATATTTTGAAATATTAAAATAAAAAATTGTTTTGGTTTCAGATTTTAAATTTTTGATCAGGTTTGAGTGTGGATATAAATTTTTAAACTTTGTCAAATTCAAATTTTTGACTTTTGAGTTTCGGATTTAGAGTTGGATTCGAATTCCAATTTTTGAAAATCCGCCTTGGAATCTTGGATTCGCTCTGTGGACATTAAGGGGGTGTTTGGCCTAGCTTTTAAAAAGCGACTTTTGAAATTGAAAAGTGATTGTCATAATAGCGTTTGGCAACCTCTTTTTAAAATCGATTCTCGCTTCTCACAATCGAAATCGATTTTGAAGGAAAGTTTGAAAAAGCGACTTCTTGAAATGCAGTTACGATTTCGGATTTAAACTTCATAATTATATTTTTATTTTTATTTTTATTTTAATATTTAAATTTAAATTTAATTTCAAATTTTAATTTTTAGATTAATTTTTTAAATTTTAAATTTTAAATTTTGGAAAATAGATTTCAAACTTTAAATTTCAAATTTTAATTTTAAAATTTAAAATTTAAAATTTTAGATTTTAAATTTCAAATTTCAAATTTCAAATTTTAGATTTTAAATTTCAAATTTCAAATTTTAGATTTCAAATTTCAAATTTCAAATTTTAAATTTTAAATTTCAAATTTTAGATTTCAAATTTTAAATTTCAAATTTTAGATTTCAAATTTTAGATTTCAAATTTCAAAATTCAAATTTTAGATTTCAAATTTCAAAATTCAAATTTTAAATTTCAAATTTCAAAATTCAAAATAAAAATTTCAAATTTTCAATTTTCAAATTTCAAATTTCAAAATTTTAAATTTTAAATTTCAAAATTCAAATTTCAAAATTCAAATTTCAAATTTCAAATTTCAAAAATCACACTTTAAATTTAAATTTTCACTTTCAATTTCAAATTTGACATTTTAGATTTTAAAATTTAAATGCAAAAATATAAATTTTAAATTTGTTACAATTTGAAATTTAAAAATTTTAATTTTAATTCAAATTTAAATTTGGATTTTAAATTATTTTAAAATAAAATTTAATAAAAATATTAATTTATACTAATTTTTAAAAAAATTTGCCAAATAGTTTTTCAAAATCACCTTTATCTAAACTCGCCAAACGCCTACCTTTTAACCAAAATCACTTTTCCAAACCAAAATCACTTTTTCAAAAAGACTTCTTCAGGAGCTGGCCCTAATTCTAATGGCAAGTCACTGTCAGCTCATGGATGGCGAGGTAATAATTTCTTGATAAATTATTATTATTTATTTTAAGTAAGGACAAATATAAATGTCAATGCATGGGTGACACGCTAACTTAATTTTTCTATTTTTTTAATCGATATAAAATAACAAATATATTATTATTAAGTGTACGGCCTCGCATTGTCAACTAATACATCAAAAAAATTTCTAAGTTGTTTGAATGCGCCCTTGTTGATGAATTTATTGAGAAAATATTTTACTTGGCCAATAAATTCAGGTTTTTTTTCTTTGTTTTTTTGGCATTTTGGCCACGTTTTCAACTATTTTCGAGCATTAAAAGTTACTGGTTAAGGGCCCGCGCTTCACGACGGAAGACAATATAATAATAAATTATTATAATTATTAATATTATTTTTTTTCTATTATGTATTAATATTTTTAAATATTATTTATCACAAATCTTTCACGGAATGCTGAGAGCAATTCGAACATATATATATAGTGTGAGTCTACTATGCTTTATCGAAGACGAGCCTTCCGTGCTTCCACGTCGTTTTCGATGATCGGCTTTCGAATCGTCGATCGGCTCCGTTAAACTTGATCTAGAGTATTTGAAGTATCTAGAAAATAAATTTTATAATTTTTCGATATCATTTGCCTAGTGATCGAAGGGCACAAAATCAAATAATTTTAATGGTCATAATGAGTTTTGAAAGTTTAATGGTGTAGAAATACCCAAATTATATGAAATTTTGATAGAAAATTCTTTATACTATATAAAACAAGATCAATATCTTTGATCTAAATTTTTAATGCTATATTATCGCGTTTGTAAGATTTTTATTTTCAACCGTTGATTTTTAGCCCTTCGTTCGCTAGGTAAATAATATCGAAAAATCGCAAAATTTATTTTCTAGGTACTTCAAATACTCTAGATCAAGTTTAACGAGCGATCGATTCGGAAGCCACAACATCGAACGACGTGGAAGCACGGAGCCTCCGTGCTTCCACATAGTAGCCTTACTCTATATATATATATATATATATATATATATATATATATATATATATATATATATATATATATATATATATATATATATATAGAGTTGAACTAGAATACTATCGGTAGTAAAACGGTCGTTTTACTACCGATTTGTTTTCGATGATAGAGCTTCCAAATTGATGATCGGCTCGTTAAATATGATCTAAACTATTTAAACTATCTAGAAATCAAATTTCACGCACTTTCGATATTGTTCTTTTATCCATCAAGTGGACATAAAAATGAAGCAGAAAATGAATATTCTTTAAAAAATGATTATAGGAGTCTTGTAATCAAGATCAAGAGTATAGATCTTGTTTTAAATAGTTTAAATAATTTTCTAACAAAAATTCAATTGATTTGGATATCTTTACACCGTTAAACGAGAAAACGCCTCTTATCGACCATTAAAATTATAAATTTTGAAACCGTTTGATCATTAGGCAAATGAAGTCGAAAAGATTTGAAATTTGATTTCTAAACACTTCAAATGATATAGATCATGTTCAACGGAGTCGATCGTCAATTTGGAAGCTCTATCATCGAAAACAAATCGGTAGTAAAACGACCGTTTTACTACCGATAGTATTCTAGTTCAACTCTATATATATATATATATAGTAGGGCTACTATACTATTATGAGTAGTAGAGCCCTAGAGCCCTACTACTCATAAGTTGTTTTCGATGATAGAGCTTGATTCGACGATCCATTCCGTTAAATATGATCTAGAGTATTTAAAACTTCTAGAAAATAAATTTCGTAATTTTTTAAAATCATAATAAAGTCCATCAAATGGGCATAAAATGAACGGCGAAATCGAACGACGTCCTAAAAATAGATGATCGGATCCTTCAATTTAAGATCGGAGTTATTGATCTTTATCTAGGTAGTGAATAGAATTTTCTATCAAAAATTCAACCTATTTCAATTCTTTTACACCGTTAAACTAGCAAGTATCCCATATCTAGTTAAAAATTGTCAATTTTGTGAGCTTTTGATCGTAAGGTAAATGATTTGGAAAATTACGAAATTTATTTTCTAGAAGTTTTAAATACTCTAGATCATATTTAACGCAGGATCGTCGATTCTAAGCTCTATCATCGAAAACAACTTATGAGTAGTAGGGCTCTACTACTCATAATAGTATAGTAGCCCTACTATATATATATGTTGGAGCTACTATACTCATCCGAGTGTAGAGCCTTTTGTACTCAACTTTTTGGTTGTTGAGATGAAAAAATGTGTGGCTAGGATGAGAGAGATTACGGTTAGGTTGATAGTGGGCCCCCTAAGGTTGATTGAATAGTATAATCTAATGAATAAAAATAATTAAAGGGTGGATCAAACGGCTAAAAATTTATGAATATAAGAGCCTCTATACTCAAAAGAGTATAGTAGCGGACTATATATATATATATATATATATATATATATATATATATATATATATATATATATATATATATATATATATATAGAATTAGGCTGGAATACTATTAGTAGTAAAACGCCCTTTTTACTACCAAGTTTTTAACCCTCGGATGAAAATTTGTAGGGTCGGAATGATATTAGGTAGTTAGCGTTAAGTGGTCCCCCTAGGATTGAGTGGTCCCCAATGGGTTATAGTATTTAATCCAATGGTTAGAAATAATAATAAGAAATGATCAGGGTTAAAAAGCGGTAGCAACAATAGAATTTTACTACTAATAGTAGCTCCGACTCTATATATATATATATATATATATATATATATATATATATATATATATATATATATAAAGAGAGAGAGAGAGAGAGAGAAAGAGAGAGAGAGTTGCATGCTACTATTAGTAGCAAAATCTACTGTTGCTACTAGTTTTTTAGCATTTGGATCAACTCTTTTCATCATTTCTAATCATTGGATACTATAACCCAATGGGGACCAATCAAACCTAGGGGAACCACTCAACTCTAATTGACTAATATCATTCTAACCCTACAATTTTTCATCCAATGGTTAAAAACTTGATGGCAAAAAGCGTTCGACTAATAGTATTCAGCCTAAATACTCTCTCTCTCTCTCTCTCTCTCTCTCTCTCTCTCTCTCTCTCTATATATATATATATATATAGGCTAGGGCTACTATCATATTAATAGGATAGAAACACTTGTCCTATCAAGTTTTTAACCCTTGGATGAGAAATTGTAGGGTTAGGATGAAATTAGTCGGTTAGAGTTGAATGGTCCCCCTAGGGTTGAATGGTCCCTGGGTTATAGTATTTAATCTAATGGTTAGAAATGATGAAAAGAATTGATCTAAAGGCTAAAAAATTGATAGGACAAGTGCTCCTATCCTATTAAAAGGATAGTAGCTGGACTATATATATATATATATACTATTAATATAGTAACAAGTCATTGGTGCTACCAAGTTTTTGACCATTGGAATAAAAGATGTGCGGTTAGGATGATGTGGCCCCGGTAAGGTTGAGTGGGTGGTTGGTTGAATAATATGATCTAATCGGTGAAAATGATCAAAAGGGTAGATCTAACGGCAGTAAACTTGGTAGCACCAAGTGTTTATATATATATATAGAGTCCGGCTGGTATACTATTAATAGCACAACGAACTTGGTGCTAGTAAGTTTTCTACCCTTGGATTAACCCCTTTGATTAATTTTACCCGTTAAATTATACTATTCAACCATCCACCCACTCATCTATAGTGGGCCCACATCATCCTAACCACACATCTTTTAATCTAATTGTCAAAAATTTGGTAGCACCAATGTCTTTGTGCTATTAATAGTATTCGACCTAGTTCTATATATATATATATATATATATATATATATATATATATATATATATATATATATATATATATAGTCCTATTTATGGTGCTTGTAAAACAACCAAGCCCTTTGTGCTTGTGATTTTTTTACCATTAGATCTACACCTTTGATCATTTTCATCCGTTAGATTATACTATTCAACCAACCACCACTCAACCCAAGGGGGTCCACATCATCCTAATCGTACATCTATTAATCCAAGGGCTAAAAAGTTACAAGCACTAATGAATTGGTACTTTTAAAAGCATAGGAGCTCAATTATATATATATATATATATATATATATATATATATTCTACTATCTATCAGTAGCGTCCGTGCTACCAAGTTATTTCGATGATGCGGCTTCCAAATCGACGATCGGCGCCGCTAGATTTGATCTACACTATTGAAAGTATTTGGAAACTAAATTTCAGATTTTTTCGACATCATCCGTCTAGTGATCAAAAGATCTCAAAATTGACAATTTTAATGGTCGATGTAGTGTGTTTGAGAGTTTAACGATGTAAAACAATCCAAATCTAATAAAAATTTTATAGAAAATTCTTTTCACTATTTAGAGTAAGATCGGTATATCGATCTTGAATTTAAATCTTTTATCAACATTTTTTACAAGATATTTATTTTCACTGTTCAATTTTATACTACTTGTTTGATAGGTAAATGATATCGAAAAATTATGAAATTTAGTTTCCAAATACTTTTTATAGTGCGGATCAAGTCTAGCGAAGCCGATCGTCGATTTGGAAGGCTGCGTCATCGAAAACAACTTGGTAGCACGAAACGCTCCGTGCTATTGATAGCATAGTAGCCTAACTTATATATATATATCCCAGCTGCCGTCGGCGCGCCTCGGCTTCCCGCGGCCACCTACCCGCGCCCTCGCCACCGCTCGGCTCGTGCCCACGCTCACCCCGCCTGCCTACGCCTCCGCCTCCCGTGCCGCCGCTCAGTCCCCCCCGCGACCTTGGCCGCGGCGGGAGAGGAAGAGAGAGAGAGCGGGAGAAAAAGATAAGGAGAGAGGGAAAAGAGGGGGAGAAATGAGGAGGGAGCCGGGAGGGAGGAGAGAGGTAAGAAAGGGGAGAGAGAGAGAGAGAGAGAGAGAGAGAGAGAGAGAGAGAGACTACCTCTCTCTCTCGCGCGTGGGGGAGAAAGGGTGGCGGGTTGCCGCACATGGTCGGCCAGAGCCTCCACTCCCCACTCTCTCACTCCCTGTCCTCCTCTCTCTCTCTTTTTCGGCCGCGGCCGTGCCCCGTGCACCCGCCGGCGGGTCGCGCGCACGTCGAGGAGAGCCGCGGGCGGCGGCGGCGGAGGTGAGGAGAGAGGGGGGTGGGGCCCGCCAAGTCGCGGCCCACACCCTCCACTCGCGCCGAGAGAGGGGACTCTCTCTCTCTCTTCCCCTTTTCTCTCTTCTCTCTCTCCTCTCCCTATGCTCTCTTTCTCTCTCCGCGGGCGCGTGGCGGGCATGAGTTGCCTACGCAGGCCCCCCCGGCCGCCTCTTCTCTCTCTCTTTCTCACGTGCACCGCGCGTCGCGGGCCGCACGCATGTGGGAGAGAGAGAGAGAGGAGAGAGAGAGGCGGCGGGTGAGTGAGAGAGAGATAGGGAGAGAGAGGTAGAGAGAGTAAGAGAGAAAGGCGGAGGGCGCCTTGTGTGTGCGGCCCGTGTCCCCCGAGCGCCGAGAGAGGGAGAGAGAGAAAGGGGGGGCGAGGGAGTGAAAGAGAGAGGGAGGAGAGAGACAGAGGGAGAGAGAGAGGGGGAGCCGGAGAGGGGGTGGAGTGAGAGAGAGAGAGAGAGAGAGAGAGAGAGAGATGGAGAGAGAGAGATAGGGGAAAAAAAAAAAGGGGTCCCACCGAAGCCCCCCTTCCCCGGCGAAACGCGGGGAGGCTTCGGAGGAAGTCAAGAATTAATGTATCTATAGATAAATGTTATTTTCGACCTTAGGCTTTCTCATTATATTAAATAGACCTAGAAACATGAATAGTTACTAAAATGAATTGCCAAATTTTTTAAAATATAAATTAATATAGGCAAATTTTGCTTAAATGAGTGAATTAATGTGTACTATATTTTGTGGCATAGGAAAAATAAAAGGGTTTGTTACACTATTGGTCCCCAAAATTTGCACAATTTACTCAATTTGGTTTTCAAAAAAATTTTTTCTTTTTAAATTGCATCAATTAACGTCCTGCATATTACTATTGTTTTAAATCTAAATATTAGAATTATTGTAGTACACTGAATGTAGAGACCTGGAAAATTGCACCTGAGGCTCGTCGACAGCTCTGGAGAGTGTCGGGACAAGCCTGGGTCGCGTTAGCGCCAAATAGACGCCAAACGGGCCCCGTGGGAACGCGAGAGCAGCGTGTGTCACGGAAATCTGCAAATAGCAGGTTTTTCTGTGAGCTGTACCGGTACAAGTTGATTGCTATACGGTACGAGAGACGGTTGCTATAGGGTATAGCAACCGGGCTATAGGTATAGCCTGCGCGTCTCTCGGGTTACTGTTTGTCCAAGACAAGGGAGGATTTGTACCGGTACAAAGTGGAGGTATGGTGCAGTTTCACTTTTGTGCACACTTGTCACATCATCCCCTTCTCCCCCTTACCTGCAGCAGAGAGGAGAGAGGGAGGAGTTCATCTCCTCCATCTTCTTCTTCGTCGTCGTGCTGCTCCCCTTAGCTCAAGAGGAGCCGAGCAACGCCGACGACGCGCCGCCGAGCCGATCGAACGAGTTTTCGACGACGAGACGCTGCGAGGGAGCCAGGCGTGCGTGCGGAACCATCGTCCTTGACTCAGCGACGGGCCTGGGGCGTTTTCTGAGGTGAGTAGCCCATCAAGTTCCCCTCCGTTGCTTCTAAATTGCATCGGTGCCTTCTTCTTCTTCTTTCTTGTTGCGGCGTCGACCCGCGGAGTTTTGACTAGATCTACGTGTAGGAGAGTCGAAACGCGGCGAAACTTGGGGCGTTGGATCCGCGACTTCCAGACGATTCCAACGAGACCTTATTTACCGGATTTGGACCAGGTTTGCCCAGTCGAAGTCTATCTTTACTGAGTTGCTGTTTTGCGAGCAGATTCTGAAATGCCGAACTGCAGGTTCCAGCGTCGACGTTTCGTGTTTCGGCTCGTACTCCGCGTAGAAGTGGCGAAATCCAGCGAAACTTGCGGCGTTGGATTCGTGACTGCGAGACGAAGCTTCTGAACCCTGAATCGCCAAATTTGGATAAGGTTAGCTTGGTTAACTTTAAGGGTTTCTTCGCTGTTGTTTTCCGGACAGAATTCGTGAAATCGTGCATTTGCCTCTTCGCAGCGGGAGACTTCGGACCTCGGCGGACCAGCGAGGGATCACCTTGACGTGGACCACTTCCTTCGCTGCCAGGAGGACGCTTAAGAGGTGGGATTTCATCGGATTATTCCTAAGTATAAATAGTCGACATGTTTATTGTATATTGAATGTAACCTTAGCTCAATTCATGAATTTCAGCATATTAGAATCTGAATTAGAGCATGTTTATCAAGTACTTAGTTTCTTACATGTTGGACTTGGATTTGACTTAGGAGAAAACCACGATTTGATCGTCATTTGTATACACTACCAGATTTAGCTCTAGGAGCCGTGTTGTGTCGTATCATCGCCGGGGGAGTGCGATGGATACCCAGGGTAGTGTAGCTTACTTGTACGCTCGTGCTGGGATGCCGAGCCTAGTCACAGTAGACGCTCGCGCTGGGATGCCGAGCTTAGCCACAGTAGAGTTTAGACTGTTGGTGTGGTCGGGAACCGTCGGGGGTTGACGGTGGTCCCAGAGTTTGTTTAGTTTTCAGAGTGTGCCAAGGGCACGTGGTGTTTGAGTGGTTAGTCCCTGTTTACTCGACTTTTGCCTGTGAGAGCTACAATGAAAGTGACAGAGATACTTGTATACTCGTGTGGGTCGCGCCCCGCGAATGCCATTCCGGAATGAGGTTTCAGTGCGATGTTGATTCGCCGTGCGATGTTGATTCGCAATTCCAGCTTGAGACAGTTCTTGAGCCGACACCTTAAAGGCGGTGTACGACATAGCTAGATACAGGCAGGGTGGGTCCGATTGTGAGCGAGACAACAATGGTCCCTTTGTTCTACTTTCAGTGAGGTTGTGACTTGAGTGGAGCCTAGTTGAGCGAGACGGGTGTGTTCACAGTCTAGAGAGCTTGCTCCGCCGGTTGCTCTTGAGATATGGTGTAACCTTAGTAGGCGAGACGGAGAGTAGTTCCAGTCTCGAGAGAGTATTCTCCGCCAGATGCTCTTGAGCCACGGTGTCCTCGCTAGGCGGGACGGGTGCTTTCACAGTCCCTCGTAAGATTGGGTCAGCTTTTACTTGTTCTACAGAGAGTGGTTTAGAGCAGGATAGTATAGGGATTGTTAGCTGTCGAGTGTTTCCAGCTTCTTTTACTTTCTTGCTTACCCTGTAGACTTAGTGGGTGGACCGATGTGTTTAGGGCGGTACCCACTGAGGACTACTTGTTTTTACAGTAGTTCTCACGCCCCTTTTCTTCCACTGTTGTTGCAGGGCCTCCGTCTCCGGCTGCTGCTCCTTCTGAGTTGGATCGAGGCAAGGGCATTGCGAGTTAGAGCCCTTCCCGCGTGTTGCTGAGTTAGAGGACTTCCCCTCCTGCAGGTAGTGATAGTTTTTGGGTTTTGTGAGTTATGTACATACAGTTGTGAACTCGCTAGAGCGAGTAGTTTCTGGTATCTCTAGATGTTGTATGTATTTTGAACTCGTGTTTTCCTACCTGCTTGTTATTAGTATTCTCAGCTCTATGCTACTGTTTGTAGTATTGTATGTTATACAGGTACAGCTACGCTTCGTGTACAGGAAAAATTTCTTGTACACGGCGGATTTGTCGGCGTGCCCGGGGAATCCTTCAACCCGGGGCGTGACACTGAACTTTAGCTAATTGCGAAGTTCGAGTATTAGAATAGTAATTGAGACTATTCTAGATCTTGTGAGGGGTTGTCGAGAAGTTTTCGGCATGTTACTTGAGTGATTAAGTGGCTGGAAGAGCGAAAGTGCATTGGAATTTCGAGATTCTGTTCTTTGTATTGAGTACCGGTATCCCAAGGCCTGAGTACCGGTACTCAATGCAACAACTGCGTGGATTAAGGGGTTTTTTTGGTAATTTTGCTTTGTGGTTTATCCTTTAAGCCCCTGGTCGACCCCCCAGCGGATTCTTATCCTGTTTGAGTTGGAGAAACAGGTAAGAAAATGAAAGGTGAAATGCTGGATGTTACAATCGGTGAAAACTAAGCGTCGATTAAATTATACATCTCAGTGAGATGGTACAAAGTATTGGAATGTTTAGCATTGGTAGATGGAACATTCGTTATGGAACTCTCAAAATGCGAATAGAACTGATGCCACTTTGTAAAATTGCAGCCACTTGATATATATCATTTGGGTATAGAGAAATGTAAATTTGGTTATGTTCTGAACTTCCAAGAGAATATCAGTGTTGAGAATCCTTTGATAAAGGAATGTAAGGTATGAGAATTTTGGCTTCATTAAGTAATTATTGAGGATTGCAGCTCACAATGTGCTGAGCTTTTGAACCAAGTGATTCTGTAACATACCGAAACCTCGGTAGCACGAACCAAACTTTAGCCAAATTGACTAAAGTACGCGAAGGAAATAATTGGACAAGTTCTAATTTCCATTCCAATCATCTTGGAAGGGTTAAAAGAGGGTTTAAAAGAGTTAGAAAGGTTTTAGCATTGTTCGGCGCGAAATAGAGTCGATGCGAAGCCAAAATTCGGGTCTGGAGCAAAATGTACTGATACAAGTGTGATAGCTGTACCGGTACAGCCACTATAACCGAGAGGGGGAGAGCTCTCGGGTTTGAGAATTTTAGCAAGTGTTCCGGTACAAATCCAAAAGTGTACCGGTACAAATGCTGCGAAAACTGAGATGACAACTCTCGGGTTTGCCTCTGGGCCAAAGTGTACTGGTACAAATGCCATGTACCTGTACAGATGGGCTCTGTCAGCAGGGAGCAAACTGCTTCGGGCTGAAAAGATAGAGGGCTTAGTTGCAAATGTTGCAACATGTAATAAGCTTAGCCCTACCCCTTTTTCATAGCACACTCACAAAACACCCCTCTCCTCTCATTCTTCTCTTTCTCTCTCTAGAGAGCTTGATCTAGGGCAAGGAGAGAAGGCTTGGAGGCTTGAAGAATGTGGGTTTTGGAGCTTGAAGAAGACCTTGAAGCTCTCCAACAAGAAGGAGCTTGAGGAGCTTTGGCCAAGGTGAGGTTTTTATGAAAACCTAGGCTAGGGTTTGGGTTTTTGGTTCTAGGAAGCTAGGTTTTGGTCTTCTCTTTGAGTAGAAACCTAGTAGAAGCTTGGGGCTCCATGAAAGCTCATGGAAGTTCAAGTGCTCTCATGGTGGATTCTTAGGGTTCGCAATAGATGCCCTAAGAATGGTTGAAATAGCTTAATAATGACATTAGAAAGCTTCCTAGATGATTCTAAGCTAGTTCTTGCTTATGATTGAGATCAATCTAGGAGAAAACCCTAAATGACATTGTTAGGGCATAGATTTTGGGGCTTTTTTTCAAACTAGTTTCTAAGTCAAATTGACCTTGTAGAAATCTAATTGGGGGTGTGTTCGACGCGTTGGTGCGCTCGGTTCGTCGATCCGACGAGCGTACAAAAAGTTATGGACTAAAGGTTAAAATGTTAACAGATAGCCGCAGCACGCGGAATAGGAGTCTAAAAATCCCAAGAAAATCATCGGGACATCCCTACAACCCCACGAGGTGGGTGGTGCATCCCAAGGACCTCGAACTTCTTTCTATGTCTAAGTGTCATGTTTGAGCATATTCATGTATATTGAGCATATTGCATAGTAGGGTTAATTGTATGTTTTATTGTATTTTATGAGTTAAATGCATGTGGAATACTTGTATGATGATTGAGAAATCTATAACCCTATGTATGCATGCTAAAGAACAAGAACCTAGTGAACTTAGAAATCAAATGTGACATTGGACATAATCTTAGCGAGTGGCATTGACGAGTCTAGATCACTTAGACAACAAGTGTGGCATCAATGGCAAAGAACAAGAACTAGTAGTGTCACGCCCCGGGTCATTTTAGAGTATAAAAACAGCGGAATTTTTTTTTTAACTTTGAACCTTGACCCCCGAGGACATGACAGACCTGCCACAAATACAGGGAGGCCACTGTACACACGGACAGAGTCTCCCCTGTATTTGCACGGCATCGCACAAGTACAGAGTATATACAATCATCCAGGAACACAACCACAACAGATGAACAATAAGTAATAATCAGATACACGAGTTCATTCACCATTCACCACATTCACCACTTTTACTTATTCAAAAACCACCAGAGTAAGTATTTCCAAAGTATAATCAGAACTGAACCAGAATATACACTAAGTAAATAAAACAGGTAAAGTAGAGAAGTAACCGATACGGGTAGGAGCTACACGCGCACTAGACTCGCCTCACATTTGCCCACTAAGACCCGCAACGTCACACGAAAGAAGGGGAGGGGTGAGAACATGTAAACATGTCTCCCCCTCCAAGTGGATACCTCGCGGAGATAGACACAAGAGGAGATAATAGTGGTAGTACAGTAGCTATGATAAACAAGTAAATGGAGAGAGATATATAGATATGAAACAACAGCTACTGTAAGTATGCATCGAAAAGCTGAGAAAAGTAAAGTACCCAATCCATAACCGCCAATGTTGGTCCGCAGACCTCAGGCAATGCCCCCTGTCTTTCCAAACCTGCATTCTACCCATATCAACCTGTGGTTGCCTATGGGCTCACGGGTTGGGCAAAGTCCCGTAGACAGTCCCAAACCACTTTTCCGGAAAAGAACACCCTGGCCGGTGGATCAGACCGCCTGTGTTCGTGATATGCGCTCGAGTCCTGGGCGATCGATGCTGTTATGCTCAAAAACCATACGTCAGCAACTAGCTGACAATCCCGTCCCTAAAGGGACATCGACCCCTTTGGGTCATTAAGTAAACTCGCCGACCACGTAGGTCACCGAAGCACTGAAACAAACCGACCAAACAGTCAAATCGAAACAAACCGGACCGAACAGGTCACTGAGAAACGGAAACAAGCCGACCGAATAGGTCACTGAAAAACTGTAAGAAAGTACCAGAACCGACCAATCAGGTCAACTAGGATGGAACAACTCATCATCCTCTCAACTGTAGGCGAGTACTACTCAAGGAAACACAAGAACTGACCACTCAGGTCAACTAGGATGGAACAACTCAACATCCTCTCAACTGTATGCAAGTACTACCGAAGGAAACACGAGAACCGACCACTCAGTCACTGCTGTCATAGGCTGACAAGAAGCAAACTACTCTACTCCTACACATGGTACTAAGCATGGAAACACCGAGTGAGTAAACCGTAAGAAACAGTGCAAGATATATCTAGGATAAACGATAAGCGATGAAGGGTGGAAGGAACGTCACCGGCGTGCACCACGAACGGACAACGAGTCGAAGTACCCACCTTTATAATCGTAGAAGATCGGATCCGCTGCTGTGGAAACGAAGAAACCGGACCTACGAAAAAATCCACTGGGTTAGCGTCTAACCCACCAACACAAGTACTGACTCCACATCCCACAAACTAATCCCACGGAGATTGGTTTTCCGAAACCAATTACCGTAACTCGCCAGAAGTCCCGTAAACCACACCGGACTCCGCCGGACCCACGAACCGTCCCGAGCACCGACTCGTGTCACGAGTCACCCGCCGCCATAAAACACTCCTAATTGGATGTTTTGGCAACAAACACAAGATAACACTACAATACAATTATCGTCGGATAATTGTACGAATACTGAGTTCGAAAGTGTCTATTCCGACACCGGAACCAACCGTCGCTCACCCGTCATTTCTAAACCCTCGAAATGATGCGGGTGACCAGACAACAAGGCTCAGCGACACCGTAAATAACCACTAAGAGTTGTCGGAAGAAATCCGAACCGTAAACACGTTTCCGTCGGCGAATTTTGCCGAAAACGCTCCGAAAATCACTTCGATTTTCGAAAGTCTGGGGCCTTGGACAACCGGTCCAGAGGTTCCCCGCAACACTCCTGCGCTGGCTACAGCGGCCACGAAATTCTAAATTGCATAAAAGTCCCTCACGTTACACGAAATCGCATTATTTCATGCGATTTCGGGGATTTTATGGTCCGACGAGAGTGAACCGAAGGTCAAACGGACCAACCAAGACACTTGCCGAAAGGTCTCGGCGTGCGAGACCGTGCTCACTCCTTCGAGCGCTCCAGACACTGTGGAGAGCGCAGGAGCGACCCGAAGTTCAGCGAACTGCGCGCTCTTCATGATAAACATGCAATATCTCGCTAACCAGGATCCTGTTGACCCTAATTGAGGTAACCACCGTGATCGTCACGCACGATCACCGTGCTCCCTCCGAGGCAGGAACGACCTCGGGTCTCCGAACAGCGCGCTCAAGCGAACAACAGACCAAAAAGGCCCAAAAGGACCGACACTGTCGAAACAATGGATCGGGGTCTCCCAGACGAGAAAATAAGGTGAGCACGATGATCGGCGATGTGTCCCGATCATCGTGTCGCCTTCCGTTGGGATCGTGGAGCCTCGAAACTCTCGAACAAGAGACGGCCCCCTTCTAAGCGGACGGAGCTAGGATGGGGTACGGCGGCCGCGGCGGCACGCCGACATGGAGGGTCCGGGGTCGAGAAGGCCGGGGCTCGCGTCATCGAGCGGTGGGAGGCGGCGACGACGGCGGGCCATGATGCCCTAGCCGCACAACTCGAGAAGAGGCCGGGTTAAACTCCGCCAACAGGGAGCTCCGGCGGCGGGTATGCCGGTAGACGGGTGCGGCCGGCCAGCGGAGCCGGTGCTCACGCCGTCCGGCGGCGGGAGGCGGCGGCGGCGGCGGGTCATCCCGAGCCTCTACGGCTCGGTTCGGTCCCAAGGAGCGGCCGCCGCGGCGCTCTACGCGCGCATGGCGCGGCGGCGGACGGCCGGAGTCGGCGCGCGGCCGGGGAGCGGTGCGCCGGTCCGGAGGTCGGAGGAGTCGTCGGCCGGCGGCGGAGGGCGGCCGGTGACGCGGCGGTGCACTTAACCGAGAATGCTCTCGGGTTGTAGATCTCTCCGGCGGCGCTCCGGCGGTCGGGGATCGCCGGGCGGCGACCGATCGGATGCGGGTACCACGGGAGGCGGGGCTCCCCTCGGGGTCGAGGAAGGCGCGTCGGCCGAGGGTGCTAGGGCTCGGTCGCACCGGCCCTAGATGGTCGCGGGGTGGCTCGGCGGCGGCGACGGCGGTCGGGGATCGCCGGGGAGGTGCGCCGGAGGGTCGGGGGGGTCGCCGGGGCCGAAGTCAAGGCGGCGGGACTCGGGGAGGCGGCGGTGGCGCGCCGAACTCGAGGGCACTCGGGCTCGGGTTAGGTGGGCTGCCAGGAAGCGGCGGCGGGTGCGGCGGACGCTCCGGCGCGGCGGAGGCGGCCGGGGAAGGAAGCCCGGGCAATATCTTGACCCAGGGGGTCTCGTGCTCGGCTTCGGAGGGATTCCAAGCTCCCAGATCTTGAGGTGTAGGATGGTGGTGGCCGTGGGGATGGAAAGAGATGGTTCAGAGGCTCCTCCGGCGGCCGGAGGTGATCGCCGGAGATCGGAGCACGCGCACATGGTGAACTCAGGGGTGCTGGGGCGGTTGTAGCTGCAGGGAAGGTGAAGGGGCTAATAGATTAGGGTTCGTGTGATGAAACCCTAAACTAGCTTTATATACACTTGGCCTATTTTGCATTTTAGTCCACCATAGCCCACCATTTGTACTCTAGTCCCTGTCAGTAGGTGAATCATGCGCGTAAGTCCCTCCACGTTAAAAACCTCGCATTTCGGCGCATAAAATACTAGGACTTTTCGCATTTTGCCGTTTTGCGATTTCGCCCCCTTTGCGTTCTTTTCACGATTCCTGAAGATCCGTCAGTCGAATTTCCGATCGGACCACGCCATCGCGTTCAGCGCGTCGAGAACATCGAACCTAGCCTTTTACTTCATTTAATTTGGTCTCGGATTCGTAAAGTATCCATTCTCTTCTTTTTCCTCCAATATCTCCAATTTGCTAAGTCTTTAAGTAAAATCGTTCGAACCCCTTTTCCTCGACAACCGTGATTCAGAATCGAATTCCGTCAGTGGCATTGGTTCCAGAATAATCGAGCCGTTCGAAACGAGCTATTGGAAGCCTATGTTTGGAATCCAATACGTACCCGAACCTAACTTCTATTCGCTTATCCGGAAAACTAGAGTTACTATTCACTTAAGTCGAATCTTACGGGTCGCATAACTTTTCCATTTTAGCTCGGTTTCGCCTGAAATTTGATGTGTGCTCTTATAATACAATTACGCACACATTCACCATCTCCAAATATTTTATTTCTTGTTCTGAAAAAATGCCAGTTATTACAAGTAGTGACATTATGACATTACAACTTAGAGTAAGGGTCATTTGAACATAGTTCTCCTTGAAGTCAAGGAATGGATTGAGTTGGAATCCTTAAAGTTAAGGATTGATCGTACTCACCTTATAATCCTTGCTCGAGGGCGGTAGCTGCCCCTCGAGCGATGTGCTCCGGAGTTGTCATCACTGGGTCGTAGCAGTTTATCTCCCGAGAGGACGGTCCCGTCGGGTCATAGCGATTTATCTCCCCGACAATAGGGATTTGGGTAGGCGAGTATTGTTGAGGGCGAAACCTACGGGCTAGCCAAGAGATTGGGTATTGGACTTATGATCTCGCATTCATTGTGCGCTTTCTTTCGAGCATATTATTGTTTACTTTCAGGCATATTAGCTTCATTTGTTAGAATAGTAATTGAAACTAATCTTGTGTGGGGTTGTCGAGAAGTTTTCAGCATGTTACTTGAGTGATTAAGTGGCTAAAAGAGCGAAAGTGCATTGGAATTTTCAGATTCTATTTTTTGTATCCCTAAGGCCGAGTACCCAATGCGGGCGTGGATTAAAGGGGTTTTTGGTAATTTTTCTTTGAAGCTTATCCTTTTAAGCCCCTGGTCGACCCCCCAGCTGGTTCTTATCCTGTTTGAGTTGGAGAAACAGGGTAAGAACCTTCCCCTTTCTCTCTCAAGGGTTTTGGGTTATTTGAGTGGTAATTGAGGATTTAAGCTTGTTTTATTCCTCTCTTGATGCTAGCTGAATTGGATGGTTTTGGAGCAACTATGGAATGATAGAAAGAGAAGTTTTGGGATGGTTTTCGCAGTCCTAACTCAGTAAGTAACTGAGTTGAAGTTTTGTGAGGTGAGTAACTCAATTAGTTACTAATTTTGAGGTATTAGTAGTGGTAGTAGTGGTAGTAGTGGGATTTAAGCTTGTTCTTTGCTCTTTATTGCCAGATGGTTTTGGGGTGGTTTGTAGCAGCTGTAGAATAAGTGTTTGGCTGTGATTCTTCAATCCTAACTCAGTAGAAACTGAGATAGAGATGTACAAGGTGAACTAGCTAACTTTGCTACTAGTTTTGAGGTGTTGGTAGTAATTGTGAAAGAGTTTATGTGTATGTTCACAGTAGGTTATTGGATCCCTTTGGCTGAGATTCGTAAGCTTTGGAAGGTTGGTTTTTATGTGCTCAAACCTGAATTGAAGTGGAGTTCAAGTTTGGGATTCTATACTAGGTAAACTTCTAGCTAAGTGGAGTGATTAAGTGAGGTTCTTATGTAAAGCTTGGTTGAAGCTCTTAGCTGATTTTGAATGTTTGTTAGGGTACCTGGAGGCTAGAGGATACCTTCGTTCGCGGGATTGACAAGAGTCAACAGGGACTTGGTGGGTTTGACCTTACCAAAATGGGTGAATTTCTTCTATGTCTTCTTTGACATTAATAAGTTGAAATTCCTACATATTTATGTGAATATATGTTTAAATGAATGTGTGTATGCATAAAACATGCTTACTATATATGATTGAATGAAATCTCTATGTAGTAGAGAAAAAGGGGTTTTGGAACTAGCATAGTTAACATGCTTTATCCATGATTAGTAAAACTTGTGTAGACAATTAAGTTAAACATTGCATCATGCAATAGAGGATCAAGGCAAGGCTATGAATAGGATACTTAGTACAGTTTAACAACTAAGCGGAGACTGATCATGATATTTAACTCTTAGGGCGCGTTTGGTTCGCATTATGAAAGATTACTAGGAGTAAAAAGATATCCGAGAATCTTATTCCCATTCATCCTATTACTAAGAATATAACATTTCTTTGTTTGGTTTGCACAGTCATATTATTTAGTTATGTTATTTAAAACTATAAAAAATATACAATTTATTTATTTATTTTTAGAATTAATTTTAAATAATGCTATCAAAAATTTTAATATTTTTTTAGAAAAAGGGGAGAGAGAATGTAGCTTAGAGAGAGAGCACAATTAAAGATATAGGAAGAGAAATAGAGTCGAGGTTAAAGAAAAAGAGTTGAGATTTTAGAAAATAGGTGGAGAGAGAGCTTAGTTTAGAGAGAGAAAAAGTTGAAGTTTAGAGAGAGATATGAGGTTAGAGTGTAATGAAAAATAATACCAACTAGCCGGCGGATAGAGAGAAAGAAAAAAAATTACACATATTATGATTCCCTAATTCATTAATATGAGGATACCCACCCTCCATCAAGGGAATGAGATTAGTACTTTGGGATGCATCTTATTCCCAAGTTAATCTAATATTACCAACTAGATTACTTAGTGCGTTTAGCCAAACACCGTCATATTTTTTTATTCCTATTGGATTACAAGGAATCTTAAAAAGATAACGCGAACCAAACGCACCCTTAAGTTAAATTATGCTATTCTATATTTTAGACATGACGACAAAAGTGCTATGCATATTGCATATAACAAGATTATATCTTTGTATTATGAAAGAAATTGTTTAGAGATCATGTGTAGAATACTTCATCTGAGGTTTGGTGTACTTGTGTAGACAATCTGTCCATGACATTCATATGATAGAATTAGCATGAATTTTATGCTATTGAATAAGACCTAATTAAATAACTAGAGTTGTTACATAATGATGTAGATTCTGACCTATGGGTCATGAAATGATATACTTGTGTAGTCAAGTAGATGTATTTGTATAATACTTGTTTACTTCCTATAGTGGAGGTTTAGAAATATAGAACATATGTCATAAGTTATATGAACAACATAGTGAGTCAGTGACTATGACTTTAGTAAACCACTTTTCCTATGTATAGGAAATAGTGAGAGGACTATATGTGAGCATGCGGGTATAGCCCGTTAGAATCATCAATATGATGTTGTTGAAGCCAAAATTGAGACATGCCGACCTAAACCACATATGAGCCAAAGAAATAGGGACACGTGGTACACCAGGAGTCGGCAATAAGGCGCCTGAACGTCAAGAGCGTTTAGGCGGGAACGGTTGAGAAGTGGGGCGTAACTTCCATGAGAAGTGGGTGTAACTTCCATGAGGAGTTAGTGTAACTTCCATGATCATGGTTACAACCACTCCCCTGCACTACTTTCAACCAACCAATAATGTGGGTTTAAGATATTATAAATAGTAACTTTGAAGCCTGCAATAGGGGTCTTTCTCCACCTTGAACGAGAAGATCACCCTTATTTCCTCTGCATTTTATCGCTTTTTTAGGAGTAGTCTAAATGTAATATTTTTCTTTTCCGCACTTACTGCTTTCCTAGAAGTAGTTCGCTAAGTAGAACCCTAGAGTCTGTCTGCCCCACGGGCATCACTCTGTTGTAAACTATATTTGCAGAGTCTATATGCCTTCGGACGCTCTCTGTTTTATTATTATATTAAGGCATTCGGCTCTTTCAGCCGACCAGTAATTGTGTACTTCTTCCATTCGGCTCTGTAAGCCGACTAACTCTTGTGTTGTTTGATCATTCGGCTCTTTGGCCGACCTTTCTACTTGTCTGATTCGTACATTCGGCTCATCCAGCCGAACCGAATTTATTGTAGAGGTTTTGAACTCGGCTGGTCCGATCCCTCGTCAGCCGAATCGCTTGATCGATCGAAGCGCGCAAACTTCGAGGGTCACTATCCGCAGCCGTTCCTCACCCCGATGCGCTTCCCGAGGAAGATCTTTGACCGGGTCAAGGGTCGGAAAATTCGGCTCCTAACAGATGTAGATTATATATTTGTTTAAGTCATATTAACCATTGGTAAAAGTATGTCGCCAAGTAGTTGGACATAAGATATGACTTTGTTATTAATAGTCAACTTTGAGTCGAAGTTGAGATTCCATGTTAAAGACATGATAATTGGGTATGAGACCTATGGACTTTATGCTATGGATCACGCATGCTTGCCAATGTGCTCATTTGCACATGCTTGTGAGAGTCACGCCCAACAAGCCGGCACTCCGGAGTTGGCCTACGCGACAACAGATTGCTTATGTATGAGACTGAGCACCGAAATGGATTGCCGTGGGTAGTGTTGACTTCCACGTGGCCATTAGGTACGGCATGAGCCGGGGCTTTACCACGTGTAAGTCTCTTATTAATTGGGTTAATGTAAATGAGTTGAACCTTAGGTGGACATAGTAGTAAAGATACTTTATGTCATTAGTTGAGAGATACCTAATAATGAACGTACTAGAAGATTGACATTCATGTTATTCATTAGTTGTAATGACAGTATTTACATGTTTACACTCCTGTTAGTGTAGGAAATAGCTATGTGGTATCATTAGCTAGTTAAATCGTGATAATGAATTTCTGCATGAATCACGACATATAGATAAAGATGAACAACTTGTAGTGAGTATAAGATATCAATTGATATATGTATTGATTAGTATGTATGACATGTTAGAAAAATATATCATGTTGAAGCAGGTTTGAGATTGATTCATTGTATTTATTCACTGCACTTACTTGTTCTACTTATTGTAGTTTACTCCTACTTTAGGTGACCTAGTGGTGTACTTCGCCACTCTTGGCGGCTTACCCATTGGGAATTATTGTTTAATAGTTCTCACACTTATTTGTTTGCTATTTTTATGTAGAGCCTTCCACAGAAAAGGTTAGGTTTGTGGCAAGTGGTCAACGACTAGCCATAGCTCCTCGATGTTAAATAGATGAACCAAACAAGCTTATTCTAGTTTAGTTTAGAAATGTATTTTGGAACTATTCAGGATGTACTTTGTACTTTATATTTTAAACTGTAGTTTGGAATTATTTTAGTATAAGATTATGAACTCTTGGTTTTTGGTCTGATTAGCTGATTAGAAAGTTATGTTACTTTTTATTATATTGATTGTAGACGCTTGGTGTATACTAGAGGTGGTAGTGTACACGGCGGGTTTGAACACGTGGCTGGTGAGCTTTCGCTGAAGTTCAGGACGTGACAATTAATTTTAAACTTCACTATGAAATTTTGTGAAGATACTTTTGCAGATCAAGCTAGTTATATTTAATACATTCAATTATATAAAATTATTCAATAAACTATTAATTTTGGTACTATTAGTATGATAAGACTAATTTTTATTTTTAATTTTTTTAATCTTACTCTTAGCTGCAAATTATACATATATTGAGATATAAAATAACGTGATATGCTATAGTGATATGCAAATTATGTGATATGCAAATTAAAATAATGTGATATGCAAATTATACATATATTGAGATATAAAATATTTTAATCTTACTCTTAGCCGGTATGACATTTAAATTTTCAACCCAATTTACACGCTCTATGTATACATTTTTTTTTACTATCACGCATATTTTTAAAATATTAGGTGGGCGAACGCCGGCGGGTTACGCTTTCGAGCAAACGTGAGGACGGCGGATATTGATTTTTATCGAGATGAGTTGGATCAGCAGAGAGAGACTCAGGTACGAGATTGTCAAACATTTTAAAATATAATACCGTATTAATTCCATCATCTGAGTTATTTTGTCTTATTCACAGATGACGTGGCGGCCGTACACAGATGAGATTATAGCTGTGCTGCCACCATTCTGTGTACGGGCGGTGAGGTTTGGCGAGCTAGGACGACAACGATATCATTTCATATCGTCGAGCTTCACGTGCCGGATCGAGTCTTGCGACAGTTTGGCCTCCTACAGCATATACCGATTCATGTGGAGGCCATCCGGCGTGTGACTTCTCAGGGGTGGAATGATGAGGACTTGGCACAGTTTCATGCTGCACACATCGAGAGATGGGGGCATCGACTAGAGGCCATTATAGAGCAGCATCCGATTGTGGGTGATGACCCGGTGCAGGCGGCATCGATTTATATGGACTGATACTGGCAGATCACTAGACGATGGATTTCTCGTCCTGTTCAGCGTCCACCGTTGACTTATCAGCCTCGTGGCCAGACCGAGAGAGCTTTGGTACGATCAATCGGACAATTCAATATTTTATTAACTCTTATGTATAATATAGATTGCCTAAGTTTAATATATTGTGTCTGTCAAAAGCAGGTGGACGCTATACGCCTGACACAAGCCAGGATGAGACGATTGGTTGATGATCCACCTTCCGTAGATGGTTGGGTACAGGCAACGATAGACATGGATATGGATCTGGAGAGTGTACTGCAGTACATTCCTACCGTACGATACCGATCGCCGCCGATGTCGAGGTCGAGATGATGGAGGAGCATCGACATCGGGTCATCATCACCGTGATGCTTCGACATCCGCCGGACCATCGGCCTCCGAGTATCACGATCCCCATCTCCTCCCCGATGATGCCGATATGCCTGGCTCCCCTGATATGCCACCCGCCCCTGAGAGATTACCGCTACGGCCGTTGGACTTGTCCTTGTTGCCGCCGCCAGCCTCTAGAGATAACCTCAGATTCGTCTATTCTCGACTTTCCCCCGCGTCATCATCACACCGGCGTACATCTACACCGCCGCCACTACCGACGACGACGAGCCTCAAAGTAGCGACCTGGATCATCCGTAGGGCATTATGATTGCGCTCGATGAGATGGCCGGTATCGAGGCGCCCGATGAGGTACCTATTCCCGATATCGTGGTAGAGGTGGGCGTGGAGCGTGGCCGAGGACGTCGAGGCGTGGCCGAGACGTCGAGGGCGAGGCGAGGCGAGGCATCGAGAGGCCGAGACTCGTATATTTTTCTTTACTTCGCTTATAGTTTGTATTGTTTTATATAATACTTATTTTACATGATATTTGTATATTTCGGGTTTTTTGACGAAATTTTATTTCTTGTTGAGTTTATCTTGTTAATCCACTCGTGATGATAGGTTTATTGTTGGATTCTATGTCTTATTGGAGAATATTGCGTCAAAGTTGAACTTTCTCGGTGAAATTGTATATCTCGTTAAATTTCTTGTATGAAAACTTTGTATTTTGTTGCATTTTGTTTGGATATTTGACGAAATTTTTTCCTCTTGAGTTTCTCTTCTTAATCCACTCGTGATTTTATGTTCCTTGTTAGATTTTATGTCTTATTGGAAAATATTGCGTCAAAGTTGAACTTTCTCGATGATATTGTGACTCATTGGAATTTTTGTATGAACACCTTGTATTTTGTTCGATTTTTGACTAAATTTTTTTCCTGTTGAGTTTCTCTTGTTAATCCACTCGGGATGGTATGTTTCTTGTTGGATTCTATGTCTTATTGAAAAATATTGCGTCAAAGTTTAGCTAGTTGCTATCGAGTTGGATTCTATTGCCTGCTGCTGCTGGTGGTTTTGGAATTGGTTTTTGTCACGCCCCGGGTTGCATATTCACCGGGCACGCCGACAAATCCGCCGTCTACAAAAGAATTTCTTCTGTATACGAAGCGTAGCTGTACCTGTATAAACATACAATGCTACAAACAGTAGCATAGAGCTGAAATAACTATAAACAAACAGGTAGGAAAAACAACAACTTTACATACATACAATCACAGATACAAAGTAACACTACTCGCTCCAGCGAGTTCAACTGTATGTACAAAAGTGTCCCAAACCAAAAACTGTCACTACCTGCAGTGGAAGTCCTCTAGTACTGAACTCGAAGGGTAGGCTCTAGCCCGCCACGCCCTTCCCGCGGTCCAACTCAGACGGAGCGGCGGCGCAGAAGGCTCCCGCAACAACGGTGGAAGAAAGAGGCGTGAGAACTATCGTAAAGCAAGTAGTCCTCGGTGGTACCGCCTAAACACATCGGTCCACCGACTAAGTCTACGGGTAAGCAAGAAAGTAAAAGAAGCCGGAAACACTCGACGCCTAACAATCCCTATACTATCCCGCTCTAAACCACTGTAGAACTAGTAAAAAGCCGACCCAATCTTACGAGGGCCCGTGAAAGCACCCGTCCCGCCTGTCGAAGCAACACTACACTACCCTGTGGGTAGCTAGCGGAGAGCAACCCACAACGAGGGCGCAGTTACACCAACGCAAAAGCACTAAGCCAGACTCCGGAGCGGCACTCGTGGGCGCGAACCAACCGAGTATGCAAGCGTATCTCTGTCGAGCTCAATCTGGCTCTCACAGGCATAGTCAAGTAACAGGGTCCAAGAACTAACACACCACGTGCCCCTTGGCACCAACTGTAACCACACAGTACACTGGGTCCCCCGTCAAACCCCCGACGGTGCCCGACAACCAGCACGACAATACTCTGCTGAAAAGTAAGCTCGGCATCCCCAGCGCGAGCGTAAAAGCAAACTACACTACCCTGGGTATCCATCGCACTCCCACGGCGATGATACAGCACAAAACGGCTCCTAGAGCTAAATCTGGTAGTGTAGGCTAATGACGATCCAAAACGAGGTTTTCTCCTAAGTCAAATCCAAGTCCACATGTATAATTAAAAGTATACTAAACATGCTTCCAAAATTCAGATTTAAAGTACTACTAATCATGAATTCGAGCGATCACAAGTTAGTCAAAAACCGGAACTTATACATGTCGACTACTTGACTTAGGCATGATCCGATGAAAACCCACCTCGATAGCAATCTCCTGGCAGTGAAGGAAGGTGGCCCGCGTCCAAAAGTTCCTTCGCTGGTCCGCCGAGATCCAAAGTCTCCCGCTGCGATGAAGTAACTCAACGTCACACCGATTACACAGAATCTGCCGGAAAAACAGCGGCTGAGAAAAGCTTAATGTTAACCAAGCTAACCTTATCCAAATTCAGCGATTCAGGGCTCGAAATCTTCGTTTCGCAGTCACGAATCCAACGCCGCAAGTTTCGCTGGATTCCGCCTCCTACGGGGAGTACGGGCCGAAACACGAAACGTCGACGCAGAATTCTGCGATTCGACCTCGATTCAAATCGGCAAACAGCGGCTCAGTAATTAAGGGTTCCAACAGGGCAAACCTGATCCAAATCCAACAAATAAGGTGTCGTTGGAATCGTCTTGAAGTCGCGGATCCAACGCCCCACGTTTCGTCACGTTTCGACTCTCCTACACAGAGATATGGTCAAAACTCCGCGGGTCGACGGTGCTGCCGGCAGCAGTTCGAAAATCCAGGAAATAGATGCAACGGAGGGAAACGTGATGGGCTACTCACCTCGAAACAAGCCCTAGAACCGTCGCTGAGTCGAGGTCGGTGATCCCGCACGCACGATAGGCTCCCTCGCAGCGTCTCGTCGTCGAAAATTCGCTCGATCCGCTCCGCGGCGCGTCGTCGGCGTTGCTCGGCTCCTCCCGAGCTCCTCCACCTCCTGGTTGCTAAGGGAAACGACGACAAATGGAGAAGAAGGAGAAGAGGAAGGTCCCTCTCTCTCTCTTCTCTGCTGCAAGATAAGGGGAGGTGAGGGGTGATGTGACAAGTGCCCAAAAGTCAAACTGCACCATACCTCTGCTTTGTACCGGTACAAAACCCCACTTGTACGTACAAACAGCAACCCGAGAGCCTAATGCGCAGGGCTATACCGAGTATAGCTCGGTGGCTATCTGGTATAGCAACCGTTGCTATACCGGTATAGCAACCGACTTGTAGAGTACGGCTACTCGAAAACCCGCTATTTGCGATTTTCGTGACACACGCTCTCGCGTTCCCACGGCCCATTTAGCGTCTATTTAGCGCTAACGCAACCCGGACCTGTCCCGACACTCTCCAGAGCTGTCGACAAGCCTCAGGTGCAAAATCCAGGTCTCTACAGTTTTTTGCCGAAATTTGGCTAAGTCCCAAGTGTACGTAGAGAAGGCGGTGAATGGTTCACCGCCTTCTCTGTAAGCACTAAAGACGGTGACTCGTTCATTGTCTTTAGTGCTTGAAGCGGTGAACCATTCACCGCCTTCTGTGTCCCGAAGCTGCGCGGGGATTACTGCGCGGGGGATTGCAGAGAAGTCCTAGAGAAAGCGGTGAACGATTCACCGCCTTCTCTGGAACCTTGAGAAGGCGGTGAACGAATTACCGCCTTCTCTGGGGTATTGAGAGAAGACGGTTAACGAATCACCGCCTTCACTTGGGACATTGTGAAGGCGGTAATTCGTTTACCGCCTTCTCTGCGACACTGCGCGGCGCGTCTCCACGCGGGATTTTGGGCAGAAGGCGGAGCGGGGACGCCTTGAGAAGACGGTGAATCGTTCACCGTCTTCATTAGGCGCCCAGAAGACGATGAACGATTCACCGCCTTCATAGGAAAATCCTACGTGGCCGCCAACGTGGCGCGAGCAGGGTTAGTTTCACAAATAAATTTTTCACAGGGTTATTTCCGTAAATATCAAATTTCACAGGGTCATTTTCAAAAAAAGTCCTATTAGAATCATATTAAAAAAGTTATTGAACAAATCTATAACCCTAATGAAAGCCCGTGCCTTCTTATCCACGTGGCAACATTAGGCTAATTTAACTTCTTAGGTCCCTACCTGTCATCTTAATTTTATTTGCTTAATTATCTATTGTGGGGCCCACCTGAGTCTTTTTCTTTTTTTTTTATTTCCTTAACTTTTTCCCATTTATTTTTTTCAATCGCTCGCCCCCTCTACTTGCCCTTCTACATACCGACGCCGCACTCCTCTCTAGACGCCGCTTCCCCTCCCGATGCCGCACTCCCCTCTAGACGCCGCTCCGCCTCCTGCTCTACATGCCAATGCCGCAGCCCGCACTCCTCTTTACATGCCGCTCCGCCTCCCGATGCCGCACTCCCCTCTAGACGTCGCTCGGCCTCCTGATGTGCCCTCCTCGACGGAAATCTCCGAGTTCGTCGTCGTTCTTCCTTCCCGATGGTTATCTCCTTCCCATTTAGTTGCTTCAGTCGCTTCCTATTAAATTGGTTCAACGAACAGTTTACTCTTCAAAACGATGTCGCTCACCACCTAGATGCCGCTTCGACTCCTGCTGTGCCTTCCCCGGACGGAATATTGGGCCGAGTTCATGGTCAGCCCTTCTTCCCATCGTGCAGTTTCCGTTAGCGACGCTTCGTTTCGGAATATTGATTCCCTCTAATCACGAAAATGGTCCGATTTTATTCTTCACGCTTGCTTCTTGATGCCTATATAATATACCTCTGTAAAAATTTTATTTGTGGTAAAAAAAAATCTATTTCTCTGCCAGTGATTTTTCCTTCTCATATTTGGTTTCAACAATTTTTTTTTTTTGGTTTAAATTTCAATTTGGTTTCTTATTACTGTTTTTAATGTCTCAGGAAATTGCCTACCTACATTCGTTTGATCTGCGAGTGATCACCGAAGAATTTGTAAGCTCTTTGATTTAATTTTGATGTATATTCTAATTTTATTTGCTTTCCAGTTTGTTTCTGCGAATAATTTAGAAATTTATTTTTTTTTCCGGTCCTGATCATAATGTTATTATATGTGACATAATGTTATTTGGTTGCCAATTTAGGATTTTTTTTTTAACATTTATTTAATGAAATTTTTTTTTTCCAGCGGTGCTAATCATAATGCTTTTATATATAATTTGTTTGCAAAATAAATTGGATATGTATTTAGTTTCTTTTAGAATATTTTTGTAATAAATACTGCTAGCTTATATATATTATGCTGTGAAAGCCATTACTAGGTATGTAGTTACATATTTCAAGAGAAACAATCAAGTTATTAAACATGGATTTACATAAAGAAACTGTATTAAGTAGCCAAAACTTACAGTAGATGCAGAATCACCGGTCAGTCCAGGAATGATAACCACAAGAGGAGTTGTATCATCTATAGAAATGACCCTGGCTGTGCCAGGAAAATCTCCTGCAACTGAGATAGAAGTGATGCAATGAATTAGAGCATTTGATTTGGCACAAATTCATGTGTAATTTCTTACTATCTGTTATAATAAAGCTTCAATATATGCTTCATGGAAATCACCCCCCAACAACTTTCCACCTGTGGCAACATAAAACTTCCAATTTGGAGCTTCTGCTATTGTTGCCTAGAAGCTCATTCCAGCTCGAACCGTATGAAAAGATTAAGACTATTTGTTTACCAAACAATCGACTGCTGCTTCTCACATCAGAGATGCTGGTCCAGGAGTCAAGTCAAAGATACACTAAGTCGCAAAGTCTAGATTGACAATCAGTGGAAATAATTCAGGTAACACAGAATCTCAAGAACAGCTCAACCAAACACTTAGTGATAATAATTCATCAGAGAGTGACAATAGATGCCAAAGAAAACAATTTGTTATAATGAAGAGCCATAATTCTTTCATAATTCATAATTTCATACTAAGACAGCAAAGGAATTCCACACTTCACTCCTCTAAATATAGTTGGCTGGATAAGAGCTATAGGTTTTAAATTAAAAACAAAATAGTAACTGTCAACTCGATAGTAAAAAACTATGTGGTGTTTTCACAATTTTAAGAGCTTACCATCAGAAACAAGCAACCAATCCAAAGCAATTAAATAATTGCCTGAAAATAAGAATATATATTCAGAATAGATTGATTATATATGGTGTTTCAACTTTTCGTGACTATTATGCTTCAATGATAAACTGATCTTTGTTTTTTTTTATTCTTTTCTCTTTTCGCTAATAACTTATAGGCTGATCGAAGTCTGCGACAAAATCAGAGCTTAGTACTAGAACGTTTAAGAATTGACGGTAAGATTTTCCATTTTTGTATTTCAAATTTTCATGTTGATACATATCTTAATTTTTGTGCTTCAGATGACATTAGTATGATTTTTTTTCCCTTTTCCAATTTACCTTACAGTTGTACTTACGAGTTGATGCAATTACACTGCACTAGGGTGCAATACATGCTTGCAAGTGGTTAATTAGCCAATGCTAGAACAGTGATATATTGGCTCAAATTCTTACTTTGCAGTTGAAGATTTGAACTTGCATGCAGTAGAATTGTTGAAGGGTCTTCCATACCTAGCTACCAGGAAGCATCTCTGCGGACCTGCTACAGGTGAACATTATATGCGAAAAACTGTAGTTTAGGGTACAATTTTTTCATATGTAAACATGCAAATATACAGAATTGCACAAATACCCCTACAAGTATGTGAATGCATGCCCTTAAAAACAATATTTATGCTTTTGCATACCCCTGCCAGAGTTATATATTGTTTTTGCTATTGATACCAGTAAAGGAGCAAGGATACCAATAAGCAAGGTATTTTGAGGCATGCATGTCAACACCTACTTTTCAGGGGTATTAATGTAAATTTACATATATACTGTGGTGTATATGAAAAAAGAAAAAACAGTAAAAGGACTTAGAAATTTGTTTGTGTAATTTAACTTATAAAGCTTATTAATTCACAAGGAGATAAAATAGGTCAATAAGTTGTTGAATTTCTTTATAGATTTGACCATAATTTAGGTGTTGTCTACGTAAACAATATAATTCGAGGAATGAGTTTCCAATTGGTTTCAACATTTTTTTTTTTAGTTTGAATTTTAATTTGGTTTCTTATTACTTTTTTAAAAAATGTCTCAGGAAATTTTCTGCCTACGTACGTTTGATCTGCGACTGATCGCCAAAAAATTTGTAAGCTCTCTGATTTAACTTTGATGCATATATTAATTTTTTTTGCCTTCCAGTTTGTTGCTGTGAATAATTTAGAAATTTATTTCTTTTCCTGGTCCTGATCATAATGTTATTATATATGACATAATCTTATTTGGTTGTCAATTTAGAATTTTTTTTTAACATTTATTTAACAAATTTTTTTTTCCAGTGGTGCTAATCATAATGCTTTTATATATGATTTGTTTGCAAAATAAATTGGATATGTATTTAGTTTCTTTTAGAATATTTTTGCAACAAAAACTGCTTTTATATCAAAAAAAACTTACATGATTTTTTCATTTTATGTCAAAAATATATATATATGATTTTTTCATTTTATGTCAAAAAAAACTTAGAAGACAAGATAAATTGTCCATTGAAAAGAAAAAATATAAATTAACAAGCATAGGACCACTTAAAAAGGGAGAGAGCACCAAGTTGTAAAGATTTTCTATGCAAATTTTCATCCCAAATGATACGATGCACGAGTGCAAATGATCTTCAAAAATTGATTCTCATGACGAGATTAGTTTAGTTATGTTTAATAGTGTATCTAAACCTGGTTTGGTGACTAAATTAATTTAGTTTTATCCACATGCTTTGGTTTAGAATAATATATATTTTTTTAATCCAAACTTTGTTCAGCATTATTTTGCGCGATTAATTAATTGTGAATGATTTACCCTTTCTTTGAATATGAAAACAAAGTAAATAGTTTTCTCAAAAAAAGAAAACAAAGTAAATAGTCTCCTGCATAAAACTTGCTAACAATAATAAATCGTTAGTCTAAAACATTTTAAAACAAACTTTTTCTATTAGTCCTATTTCATTCTTTCCTTCATTCTTTCCTGACTATTGTTTTTTCTTTCAGCCAATTTTGTAAGTCTTTCTTCAACTTCTACAACTTTAAAATTCATTGTATTTATGATCGTTGTTGCTACTGCTGCATTAACTGCTTACACTTTTATTTATTTGTTACTCAAATTTTTTAATTCTTATATATTTACTATTTCGTCTTGCTGTAGCTTTTTCTACAAGATCTCAAATATTTCTTCAGTTTAACTATACATATGATATATTATTTACATTATAAGGAATATAATCAAATATTATACTTTAAAGAGAAGAAAGAATAAATTTTAATACAAAAACTAAAATTAAACATCGAATATTATCTATCCGCCGCATCGCGCGGGTCACTACACTAGTCATTAATTAATTTTGATATTATTTTATTAGCATGATAGTATCAAAACTGAGAAAAGAGGTTAAATGCACGGGTACTTTTAATAATTGCGACAATATTTTTATGCTATTCAAAATTTCAAAAATATTTTATTTATTTTTTGAAGGATCAAAATACCTTTGTTGATTTCAAAAAATTTCTTCAAATATCCTCATTTTTTCTAGGATTTACTTATGGAATTGAAATTTTTGAAGAGTATTTTAATAATTTTTAAATTAATTTAAAGATTTTAAATAATAATAAAAAATAAATAAATATTATTTTTTTTTTATAATTTATGGCCTTCGAGAAAGAAGAGACCTAGAAAATTGATCCCACACTTCATTATTCCGGAACTTGTTTGGTACTTGATTTTCTCCAAAGCAAGAAGTGTGAGGAACCACCTTGCCCTGCCCTTTTTTTTTTATATATAAAAATTCTATAAGCAATGATAACTGTACATTTTTAAATTAGAAGATATACATTTTATTCAACCCGGTTGCGCAAAATATTCACTATTTAACAAATATTTATCCGTTTTATTTATAATTTTTTAGATAAGAAAACTTAGTACTCAATTGTCAGGTCTAATTTCAAATACGAGTGTCAACCAATCGAACACGAGCGAGTTGGGCCTGAATCGTGTTTGGATCATTTCATAAACGAACCGAACACGAGCAAGCTCGGTAAAGTATCAAGCTGACAAATTTTGCTCTCGTTTGTTTAATTAACAACTCGAACATTGGCCACTTAACAACAAATTAAAAGGATCAGAAAAGATATAAATAAAAAATAAATCTATAAAATCTTACTCATTATGCTTTGATTTAATATAATTATAACTCTACATATAAATCACTTTTTATAATTAAGTTGAAGTTTATATTTAAATTAGACTAAAAATAAAATAATGAAAATTTATATTATATATATATTATATAAATATAAAATATATATATTTGAGCAATTATCGAGCGGAAAACACGAGGACCTCATTTCGAATGGAATGCCAGAGCTCAGCGAATGAATGTGAAGCGTGAACTCAAGCGGTTGGCTGTTGGTTTTCTTGTTGATTTTGTCTTCCGAGTTCCGACTACCCTCGCCCCCACAAAAGTAAAGACAGGCTCGCTCGCATCATCACACGATTCAAACTGCTCTCTTGCTCCCCTCGCGCATGCACGTCCCCCTTCCCCTTCCCTTTCTCCTTCTCCTCTCTCCCCCCCCTTCTCCGGCGACTCCTCCGCCGATCCCGGAGGCGGCGGCGGCGGTGGCGGGGCTCCGCCGTGTGGTGCTCCGTGCCGAGATCCGGAGACCCCAAGAACTCCCGAAACTCCGGTACTCCTCCTCTCTCTCTCTCTCTCTCTCTCCTCTCTCTCTCTCTCTCTCGCCGCCGCATCTTCTACAATCCCCTTTCCATTTCTCTTGATGTCGTTTGTTTTTGTTCCGTTGGGGTTTTATGATTTGTGCGCTTAATTGTGTTCCTAGGGGTCGTGCGTTTGGATTATTGCGGTTAATTGTGTTCTGTTCCGGGTACCCTAAGATCAGATCTCGCCGTCGGATTTTGCTGCAACAGTTCGGATTTTACCTTCCTTTAGAGTACATTTTTGATCCTTTATTAGGGATTTTTTTATTTTTATTCGTGCGGTTAAATTTTTTTTTTTTTTTTTTTTTTTTTTTTTTTTTGTTCTAGGTTTTCATATAATTAGATTATATCTCGCCGTTGGATTTTGCTGCGATAGTTCGGATTTGTACCCTGTCCTTTCCCTTTATCTAGGGGTCGGTTTTTGATCCGTTAACGTAACAGGGTTTTGGATTCGAGCGGTTGGTTGTGTTCCAAGCATTAATTGGATCTCATCGTTGGATTTTTGCGATAAAAGTTCGGATTTGTACTGATCTTACTCTTGTTGTCGATTTTTGAACCGTATTAGGGTTTTGGATTCGTGCGGTTAATTGTGTTCCGAGCATTATATTATTATTATTACAATTAATTAAATCTCACTGTCAGATTTTGCTGCAGTGTTCTGATTTTTACTGTTGATCGAATGATTAGATGGGAAAGAGTTAACATTGCTCAACAACAAGATGGTTGCGTTCTTGTCCGTTCGTGCGATATATTGAGTTGAAACGACATTTGTTTTCTTTTTCAAAAAAAAAAAAAAATCCTTTTATTTCTAGTTTTTAATTATGAAAGTCATATTGTCATTTTAGAAATTTGTTTTTGTTCGTAGTAAATTGGATTAGATATAGGGTTTGTATATAAATATGTATTTTAAAGTTTATGAAATAATGAAGAAAATTAGTCATCTTTTATACAATCTTCTTCATCATTCTCTCTCTCTCTCTCTCTCTACTATCATTTTAGGAGGTATGATCCCTCCCCGCGATTGTTTACTTCTATTGATACGGTAGAACAGCATCAAACATCAAATGAGGACTAATTTAATGTAAGGGGGTTTTAATGAGGGTTTTGATATATTTGTGTGGTTGCTGTGTTCTAGGGAGGAGATTGTATTTGACTGTTGGATTTTGGGAGCTGTAAATAAAGCTTTTACGGTCCGATTGCATGTGCCATGTACGCTAGTATCATCAAGTGTTTTTTTTTTTATTCAGATCTCTTAGTAATAGATTACACGGAAATAGACCAATCCACTATTTTCTTTTAATTAACATCCCTCAATTTTTATTTGCTATAGTTTAAGTTTTTTTTCTAATTAATTGAATCGGGAATTCGTTAAGTTTAGTGGCTTCTTAGCTATCTATGTCAACAAAATTTGCAGTTGCATAAGCTAGAAAAAGTGCTCAGAACAGTTAAAATTGTACAAATCTCTGTACAACTTAACATCTTCAATTGATTGATGGAAATAACCTAAATTAAAAAGAAAAATCAAAATTTGGGGTGTCCCAATCAAAAGAAAAGTGGTAAAGAGGTCTACTTCAAAATGCCCTGTAGTTAAGGATTTGATTTGATTTTTTTTTTTATTTTTATGTTCGGGTATCAACATAACATGATCTTCAAATTTTTACCCCTTTTTTTAAAATTTTAATGTAATGTAAACTGGAAATCACGATTCTAATTTTTGGGGCTTTTTTGTTTTAGGTTTTATTTGCTAAATTAGATAAGATTGTTAGCGGATTATTAATGCCCTGTTCTTATGAGCTGATAGATAGCGTCATCTTGTAGACATCAGAACAAAAATTAGATTTGAACTTGATTGTAATGGGTGAGTTCTGACTTCTTTTTTTCTTTTCCTTTCCTGTAAATACTGTGTGAATTACCTATTTGCTGGAACTTTATAGGATGCCCCTAAAATTATAGGCCTTATTGAAATGGATTCCTCAAACTATTTTTCTTTTGATTCAGACCCTCTCAATTATTTTGATTTACATTATTTTCATCAATTAAATTAGGGGTTTTGTTGAATTTTATGGTAATTTTGTTAATTTGTACTGTTTTGAACAGAATTTTTAGGAATTACAGATTTCGTTAACTGGTTACGGTTGAATCAAGATTATTTGTTTAAATTAACCGCTTATGTATGTGAATTTCTGAAACCAGAACTATTCAGTACTCATCCTGTAGAAGGACTGGACACCACCATTATCTCAGTCCACAATTATAGCCAAGTTGTAAGGTGCTGTTTGCAGGTTTCTCAAAGAATTCTGTTGGGAAAACAGATGTATCTATTGCTAGAATTTTCCTAGAGATGAATATTTTTGTTCTTTGACACATAACAAAAAATGTCAGTTTCTCATTTACCACACGTTTATGAAAATTGTCCTGATTGTATCTGTACACTGCTTTTCTGAGAAACGCATTTTTTTGTTGATATGTAACCAAATATTCGGCTATTCGCTAACTTCTAAGACCCTCAATGCGGTACATAGCTTTCTAAACGACCTTTCTAGCTTCAGCAGTCGTCATTGCCCTTTGATTGAACTGAATATTATGTTTGTGAGCAAAATTTTATTTAGACAACTCAGTTGTCAAATTCTAGTTCTAGTACCATCTGTTAATAAGTGCACATCCGCACAAATACGTGCTCATAGAATAGAGTGAAAATTTTCTTAATATAAATAATTGAAACATGCATTTTGTGTCTTGTTATCCATTTCTTTTTTGCAACATCCACTTTTTGTTTCCTAGGCTACCTACCGGTCACTAGTTAATAGATGTCTATTTTTATATGGCTTACCACTCTTTTGGTTAATACGTTGCAAGACATAAGCACATTCTTTTAAGTCATAGTTTTATTGAAGTGACGTTTTATGATAGCAGGTTTAGTAAGCTATATCAGAGGTGTAATTACGAAGTAAATGGAAACTTGAAGCAGACAGAGTCACAAATAACTACATGGCAGGGGTTAATTTAGAAGCCACTAATATCTTGTCAGAGGAAAAATGTGGAAGTTACTTTCTTCTCTATGGTGAAACTTTCCTATCAAATGGATTCCGAGCATTTTTATATCTTCTGGCCCTTGCCTACTGTTTCTTTGGCTTATCAGCTATAACTGCTCGTTTTTCCAATCGATGGAGAATATTGTCAAACATGCACGGAAGATAGTGAATATTGTTCCGTGCACAAATACTAAGGTGGTTAAATATGAGAAAGTTTGGAACTACACCATAGCTGACATTACTCTGCTGGCTTTTGGAACGAGCTTTCCACAGATCTCTTTGGCAACAATTGATGCGATTCGGAACCTTGGTAACTTGACTGCTGGAGGTAGGGTGTTTTTTAATGTTACAAATATATGGATTATGAAACAATACCACTAGAAACTGACTTCATATGTTTCTAAATGTTGTAGGAGTTGCATATTAACTGGCGCACATTAATCCTTATCCCTATTCAATCCCTTTCAGAAGGACCTTTTTTGTTTATTCTAATACTAGAATAATTTGATTCACCATTTTGAGAAGTATGTACCTAGTAATAGATGCAAAAGAAGCTGATCACATTCTTTAAAACTTGATTGCACTAGCAATGCATGAAATTGCACTAGTATGCTTATTTTTATGTACAACGCATCTAGAGAGCTGGCATGTTTCTTCTAGAAAGACTTGAGCTACAACATTCCTAATCTTGCTGGTAACATGCAGTATGAGTGATGCGTCCTTACGTTTTTTTTTTCTGTTATTTTTATTTATCTGTGTGTGTGTGTGTGTGTGTGTGTGTGTGTGTGTGTATAGAGTTGAGCTAGAATACTCTCAAAAGCACCATGAAGGTGGTGCTTTTGAGTTTTAAGCCATTGAATGGAGAGATGTGAGGTTGAGATGATGGTGATAGGTGGCGGTAGGTGGTGGTAGGTGGAATAGTGTTTGATCTAAAGGCTATTACTAATCAAGGAGTAGATCCAAGGGCTAAAAACTTGGAAGCACCAAGGGGTTGGTGCTTCTAAAAGTATTATAGCTCAATTCTATATATATATATATGTTTGTTTGTTAAGATTGGTTTTCATTGCTTTACATTTTCTCAATTACTTTAGTTGTTAATTTTACGTGGCCTTGGTACTCATCATTTATATATTCCCATGCTATATTGCTTGATCTGCAGGCTTGGGTCCAGGAACTCTTGTAGGTTCTGCTGCATTCGACCTCTTTCCGATCCATGCTGTCTGTGTGGTAGTCCCAAAAGCTGGTACCTTGAAAAAGATATCTGACTTAGGCGTTTGGCTAGTTGAGCTGTTTTGGTCATTTTGGGCTTACATATGGCTGTACATTATTTTAGAGGTAACTGCAAAATGTTCATATGGACACTAAAGCATTTTGCTCAACTGTGAAAGAATGACAAAGAAACATATCATCGCAAAAATTAAACAAATGATTATGATTAAACATTGTTGCATATGGTGACTCTAAGGCACCACTCAATCAACTTATCTCAGATGCTCGTGCAATATTTTGCTTTCATGAAAATTAAATTGATAGATGCAAATGGTTTTACTAATATGTAGGTGTGGACGCCCAAGGTGGTTACCCTCTGGGAGCGTTGCTTACTGTTTTACAATTTGGTTTGCTTCTACTTCATGCATATGCTCAAGATAAGCGTTGGCCTTACCTATCTATTCCACTGTATGCTTCGTCTCGCTTACTATGAGTGTTATAGTCCTGGCCTTTAAAGTGTTTAATCATCGAATCCTTCACTGTAATTAGGGCAAAAGGTGACAGGCCAGAAGAGTGGGTCCCAGAGAGTCGTACACCCTTTGGTCATGGCAATGATTGTAATGATACTTATCAGACATTTGAAGCACGCGATGAACAGGAGAAAAATGTTGTTGATATATTTTCTGTCCATGAAGAAGGTAGTAAGCGCTCCTTCACAATGATTACGTACTCATTTTTCAGTAAATTGTTTTTGTTAAATTATATGAAACATCCGTTTTTCTCCAAAAGCTTAAGATACTAGCGATCAATATTTTTAATATGTATATTCAACACTCTCCCTCACAATTGGGCTTGAGAGCTTTTGCAGTCCCAAGACACTAAACTGAATTAAATAGAACGAAATAAAATGAAGCAAGGAACCTGGCTGACCAGGACCTTTCGCTCTGGACGGTGTTTCTAGTTTATATTCCATAGTTCTAGATTTTTTATTAACACAAGATAGAAATATTTTCTTTTTATAGGATAAATATTTTATAAATGTTCTTCACCTGATTGATATGATTTAGGTCTAAACATAGAAGATAAATCATTGGATCCATTTGCTTCACATGATCCAAGTTGTTGATATTTGGATCACCTGCCTACTTAAGAAATTCGTTGTAGAGGAAACTCGTCCAATGGAAATATCTCCGATTGTTTTACATATTAGAATACTGATGAATTGTCTCTGGATATTTGTTTCAATTAAAAAATTTCATTAATTCAATCAGATAGTCATAATATTTGCCACAGTTGTGTATACAAAAGTACTGTTCATTTCCTCTGTATAGAACTTAAAGCTACCCAGAAAAGGAACTGCTGTACTGTACGGATGGGGTTCCTATGACAATGGAAAATTTTGTCTCATAAACAGTCATAGTAACGAAGTTCACCATTCATTTACTTCTGTTTTTTTTTCCTTCCTAAGTACTGCTGTGCTTTTGTGAAGGCTTGGTGTATACATGCAGTATCATAATCTTAATACCTAGTAGTTTGTTTCACAAGAAAATGTTTTGCAGGTCGTCTCTACAAAAATGTCCTGGATGATGATATGGAAGAGTCTTCCATAATGTTGCATAGCAAGAATAAAATTGTTGAAGATGATCTGAATGTGTTTTCCCTATGGAGGCAACAATTTGAAGATGCAGTAAAGGTAATTGATGTATTCCATATTTGCCCATTAAAGAGATTCTTTGTGGTAAATTGTGGTCCCCGTTGTTTGATAATATAAAGCAAAATCATTTGTGACGTGTACACTTATCTCTATATCTGACCTAAATGATGGGATCTCCTTATATTCACCTAAAAAGAACCGTGTGTAAGCCTCAGAGTAAAATGTGCAAATACAAATAGTACATTCATCATAATTAATCTAAAGCTGGACTTTCAGAACATTCCAATTAAGTTGTGTATCCTGGTAGCCATGTCCTTCGTTGATCTAATCTGCATAAGGCAAGTTCAAAAGGTTTCAAGAGTATGGTTTACACATACCAAAAGAATGTTCAATTTGTTTGGAAATAGATCTGAATGACCTTATATTGTTGGATGATGAGCTGACTATATTGTCATTTCTAATAGTGTCTTTTCTAGTATTCACATGTAACTTTGCTCAGTCCTAACAGACGTAGATTTCCACTGCATATAGATGTACTTTGTCATTCTACAAAGGTTACTTATTACCTAATCAACATCCCACTCCTATATTCATGAAAGGCCTTTTCTACTCGGAAATAAATTGTATAGTTTCTTTTATGCCTGTTGCTATGTCCAGACGTAAATGATAGTAATTGTTACTGAAACCTGACTAGTGGAATGGCCTCATAGTAGCGTAGAAATAAAATGCATGAACACTTATAATGCATACTAAATATAAAAAATAAGAAATAATAAAATTAAAAAAATTTAAACGAAGTTGACTGAAAAAAATAGAAGAAGCAAAAGAGTGTACAAAAAATATAAGAGCTGTTAGTAATTAAAATTATTTTGTAAAGGTATATGTGAAAAAGAAATAGACAAAAAAAACCATTTAATGATGTAAATAAATTTAAAAAATAGTGAGCGCCTCAATATTAAGGAAGAAATTGACTTATACACTTGGTGTATAACTATTTTTTATGCACCACATTTATAGAACTTTATTATAAAAGTCTAAACCCAATAGTTTTTTTTTACAACTAGGCTTTTTATATAGTATAGATTGCATTTATAGATTAGATTTTGATTTTGCTATATCAATCAAAGTAAAATATTTTTGGTTCATGCAATGTTTTGCTAGACCTAGTGCATGCAATAATTTTTTTATAGTTGGGAAGGGTATTAAGAGAGGAGAGAGGATGAAGGAGAAAGTAATACCTGGACAAAGAAAGAGGGAAAGAGAGAGAGAGAAAGGAGAATTGTGTTGGAAAAAAATAGTGGGCCCCACTGCCCCCCCTAATTGAATGTGGTGGCTCAATGTTAGAATTCAAATTATGCTTTTATATATATTAATAGATTAATAGATTAATAGATGTGGAATAGAAAGATATACAATACTTATAAAGGTAGTAGGAAGAGCCATTTCTGAACATAGATGCGCTTAAATTAGTTCGCAGTTTAAGGATTGAATCTTCTCAAATATGTTGCTTAAACCAAATCTTGATATATTGAAAAGAATTTTTTTAGATTTTACCATTCCGTTTCCGATTTTGATCCATTCAGTTTTGCATTTAGATTCTTGTTTCTCTTTTGAGGTTGCGTTTGATTTGTGTACTAAATTCAGAATGATAACTTTTATTATTCTCGAGAATAAGAAATATCCTAATATAAGCTAGAACGACCGTAAATTTACGTTTGGATACACTCAGGAATATTCTGTATGATATCCTTAATAACGTTTAGATAAAAAGTCTAGGACAATGTCTAAATATATTTGTTTAAAAATAAAAATACCAATATTTTTTGTAAAAAATACATTATAAATTCAAACTTTTCCATTTAATCCAATATAATATAAATTTTATGATATAATGAAAAATTTTAACGAGGTGTTTTTGAACAACTCGTTTTGACCGGAACAAATTGTTCCAACAGTTTTACTAGTGTCTGGGTATAAAATAGGGGATATCTCCTTTGTTCCAAGGATTTTCCCCACCAAACAATGCTAAGTGTATAACTTCTCTGAGTACATTTTCATGGCTTCAGCTGGAGAGTGCCAAATCAAGGATGAATGGTGCCTGCTTACGAGTGGCCAGAATATTTTGGCAGCTAATCCTCGCACCTTGGAGACTGCTATTTGCTTTTGTGCCTCCCTATCAAATTCTCCACGGGTGGATTGCTTTTATCTTCTGTCTGATTTTCATAAGCGGGATAGCTTATGTGGTTACCAAGCTTACAGATCAAATAAGCTGTGTCACAGGTGCTCATCTTTGCCAATCAGGATTTTGTTGGATTTATTGCACGAAGGGTCAATTCCTTTTGTGTGGTTTCAGTTTGGTTCCTGACCTTCCAATTGTTAAAGTTGGGCCTCCAATCTTCCAATTTTTCTCACAGTTTTACACTTACATCTAAATTATACCCTAAATTAGGAGTATCCTTAAAACCTTAAACTAAATGCCACATAAGTAGCTTTTGACTTCTAAATATGGCAATCACTGGACATTTCAATCGAATATAAGCAACGAATATAATAGAAAGGATAACATTGCAGGCAAGCAAATGTCAGGGGCTTAATTGTAGCAGTTGAAGGTCGGGACCAAAAACTGAGACATACTAAAATGATAAAGGGCCTGCGCTGCAATTTACTGGAATTTTTAATCTTTCTCATATCTTAGCAGAACTGCGTGGTCTTGCTTAAATGTGAATTATTGATGATTTTGTGCAGGAATAAATCCCTATGTTATAGCATTTACAGCACTGGCTGGCGGAACCTCATGGCCTGATTTAGTTGCAAGCAAGATTGCTGCTGAGCGTCAAGTAACTGCAGATTCTGCTATTGCTAATATCACTTGCAGGTTAGACTCTTCCCATGGTTGAGTTCTAAAGTAATAATTACTTTCTAACCTTCTGGAAAATGAAAAGAATATGGAGATTTGTATGTTTTATCTACATAATTACACCGTGATACTTATAAAATCTGTATTTACAGTATAAAGGCATGATGACTTGCATGGGAATAAATGCGAGTACAGTAGAGGAATCTCTTTAAGAGATCCTATGGATGTAGGGACAAGTTACACAGGATAACTTGAAGTTTCTTTTGATTACAGGATTTGTTTAACTTTTGATAGTTAAGGCTTGCCAATCAGATTTTCTGTTCTTAGGAATTCCGCCTACAAGGTGGTTCAGCATATTTTAGGAACAAGGAGCATACTTATCCCATCATTCTTGCATAAAGCCCCCTCTGGCTATGCTAAACAAGAAAGTGATATTCTGGATAAGCATTATGCTGTTCTATTTGATGACAGAGGCGCTCGAAACTTATATTTTAATGAAAGAATCACATTTTGCTAGCTTCTTCCAGTAAAGAAAATTTAAAACCACACTACATCCTTGTAGAGGCTCTCAACAAGTGAAGTGCTAGTTCCTCGCTGAGGAGGATGTTAGTTTCAAAATTCCGGGGCTACAGTAGCATAGCAATGAAATTCAGGCTTTTGCGACATTTTGCAGGACTACGTTAACAACAATGTATTATACTCATTTGAGTGAATTCGCAACTTTTATGACCCATTATAAAAGCTTATCTATTGATAGTTCTGCTAAATTTAAGAATTTTCTTTATGCATGCTGTACTTGTTACTTGTTCTTTTCAACCGATATTTTGTTTGCTGCAATGGATTCTCATATATTTATTCCTTCACCCAGCAATTCAGTGAACATTTACATCGGCATCGGTATCCCATGGCTGATCAATACAGCATACAACTTCTTTGCGTACCGCGAACCGCTTTACATCCAGAATTCGGGCGGCCTCAGCTTCTCTCTTTTAGTATTCTTCGCCACATCAGCCGGCTGCATCGCAGTTCTCGTGCTTCGGCGATTGATCCTCGGGCCGAGCTCGGTGGGCCAAGAGTGTGGGCTTGGGTGACGTCGGTCTATTTCATGATTCTTTGGATTGTTTTCGTCGTTCTCTCGTCGCTAAGGGTTTCGGGCCTAATCTAAAGCAGCGGCATATAGCTGCTACCCGATCGTCGAGTTGTGCTTGTTAAAAATTGTAGTTCATTCTTTTTTTTTGCCTTTTGAGAGAGAAGCACTTGGTAGTAATGGCCTTTGATGAAACGGTTTCCTTTACTCCCCTCATTTGATGCTTGTATATAAGAAAGAGTGATAGTGAATATAAATCTTTGACAAAAGGGATTTGTTCTTGATGTATGTTAGATTATCTGTATTCTTTTTGTAATCTAGCAAGAATTTCATGCACTTCGATCTTATTATTATCTATTCTATTTTTCGTGAATTGATTTTCTTCCTTTACTTGTTCATTCATTCTTTAAGGTAGACATGTTAAGCTATCTTTAGGCTTTGCAAGTTATCTAATAGTTATTTATTCGGTACGAGAAATTTTTTTTTATGTGATTACTGTAAAGAGCTTGGTTTTTTTGCTTCTTGAAAGGTCTGGACATTTATTAGAATTTGGTTAGATAATATATTTCACCTATGAGATTATTTATTTTATTTTGAAAAAAAAAAATTACGTAGAGGTGGATATAATATAGGGAAAACTTCAAGAACCTCCTATGTGGTTTCGTGTTTTCTCACTTTAGTACCCTGTGGTTTAAAACGTATCAATTCGCTCCCCTGTGGTTTCGTTTTTATTTTTTTGTTATCAATTTTGTTATTTTATTTTTCTTAAATCAGTGACAAAGTTAAAATTAAATGGTACTAAAGTGAATATTCGTGGGTATTTGAAGTTTTTTGTATATAATTTAAGAAAATATTAACAAAAAAGCTTTAAAAAAAGATAAAAACAAAACCACATGGGGCAGGGTACTAAAGTGAGAATAGACGAAACCACAGGGGGGGTTTTTGAAGTTTTCCCTATAATATAACTTCATTTTAGACATTTGATCACATTTCTTTAACTACCGAATACTACAGACATTTTGCAGAAATTAACGAGAGACAACGAATAACACAGACTGTTTGTCCAAACATGGCCTAAAAATATTGCAGGTTCTCAAGTTCTAGTTACCTTAGTATAAACACTAAACATTGCGAATGCTACAAGATTCTGGTACTGATGAGAAATGCACTAACAAGTAGAAATAAATAAATAAATAAATAAATAAAGGTTCAATGTTAGTTAGAAGTTCAAATACTATACTTTTATGAGTATAAACCTCTTTGTATTCATAAATTTTCGATCATTAAATCTATTTTTTTTACCATTTCTATATGTTAAATCATACTATTCAACCAATCATTCACTCTACTCTAGTGGATTACTATCATCCTAACCTAATCCCTTCATCCAACAACCGAAAATTTATAAGTATAAAAGAATCTATACTCATATAAAAGTATAGTAGCCTTGCTCCAATGTCGGTTACTGATCGATCGCTTTTTACAATGTGTAATTTAGAATTTTTTCCATCATTTTGATAGACGATATCCATATTTTTCTGAATTTACCTGTCACTATTGACGTCCTTTCACTTACAATTATCATCTTTCCATTATTCTGTGTTAGCATTACTAGTCTTTCAGAAATAATTTCGACATAAGTGCTTTAAGGCATTGTTTGGTTGAGGGATAAAGTGGGAATAGACCACTTTATCCCTCTAATTCATCTAAACACTATAAGAGGGAGTGAGTTTATTTAATCCTCCTCTTAACGGGTTATTCTAGAATAACCCGTTAAGAGGGGGATTTGTTGTTCCACCATTTTGGAGGAATAACAAATTTTTCTCTTTATACTTCTACTAGTTTAATAATAAAATATTATTAATTAATATATTATATATATTATTTTAGCTAAAATAAAAATTAAGTAATTTAATAATAAAATATTGGCTAAATTAAAAATTATTTATTAGTGTGTTTATGCAATAACTAATATCTTTATTGATTAATAAATTAATATTTTTACCAACATAACTAATTAAATAATTAATTAATTAATTTACTAATATATTAATTTATTAGCCTAATTTGTTAACTTATTAAATTATTTATAGTTAGATAATTTATTAATTAACAGTATTCATGGTTAATTGATTAATGATTAATTAATCTGGTAATTAATGTATTAATTAACATTTATGATTATCTAATAATATTCATGATAAATTAATTTTTTAAAATTATAAATTTGAGATTTTAAATTTTAATTTTAATTTTTAAAATTTAAAAGTTTATATTTTAAATTTTAAAATATAAATATAAAATATAAAAATTCTAATTCTAATATAAAAAAAAGAATAATATTATTATTTTTTATTTATAACTATTCATTTTAATTGTTATTCTATCTTATCTTAACCAAACGCTATTTTTTTTATTTTCAATAATAACCCAATTTTCATCCAAATGCAAAATTGATCTAATCTCCGCTTATACCTATTCCCGGAATACTCACTTTTTACTTATTTCTGAACCAAACGATACCTAAATGTATATCCTTATTAAGGCGCTGTTTAAAAGCTTTTTTTTTTTTTCTTTTATTTTTTTTTGGAGTATACTATAACTATACTGTGAGTATAGAAAACATTTCCTATAAAGTGTTTGGAGGGTTCAAAAACACACTAATTTATTAGAGTTTAGTTAACCTATGCCCTAAAAAGTTTAGGGTAAAATTAATTCCAAAAATAAAGCCCTATTTTTCCGAGTCCGCCTTCTCCACTCGCTCACCCAGCTCGCCCCCTCTTTTTTTTTGGGGGGCAATTAAAATATACGCGAAAAGTTAGATTTTTTGATTCACTCCTACTTAGAAAATTTAATATTGAATAAATATACGTTAAATTTATTTAATATACCATAAAGTTAAATGTATTAAATAAGCTACATTATCTACTTATTCTAAATTCTTATTTTTATTAATACCAAGGCCATACTACTGTCATTTATCTTTCTTATTTAAACTTAAAATCGAAGCTAGCAAAAAGTATTCGACTTTTGGTTTTTTCCAATATACCCCTCTACCGTCACCAACCTTTCTTATTTGCCCTTAAGTTAAGGGCAAAATTGGTATTTTAATTTTTTTTAACTGTGGTAGATATTTAACTCACGTTTAACCCAGATTAACTTAACAGGAGATAACTGCGGGGGTATTTTGCAATAACGGTGGAACGTATGAAGGGCATTTTAGAAAGAAAAAAAAAGTTAGGGTAGATCGGATATTTTCAGACGCATGAAAGGTATATAGACAATTATCCCTTTTTTTTACTCTCCAGAGCCTACCCTGATTTCCTTCCCTCTCCAAGCTCCGCCGCCTTTGCAGCCTCACCTCGGCCACTGCTTCAAAGATATATTTAGATGTCTTCAATACTCTAATAAATTTTAAATTTAAAACTAGTTAATAATAATTAATAATTTAAATTTAAAGTTCCTAATAGCTAATGTTTTAAGGTCGTCGGAAATTTTATAGAATTGTATAATGTGCATCCAAGTCGTTTCAAAAACGAACTTGTGGAACTTTTTTTAAGATTCACAGAATTCTCCATTTCATTATTTGCTACGTCCACATGATCAGCTATGACTGCAGGAATCTTCGAATTAGTTCTAAATATATATAGCTGATCAGTGCCACGGATCGACCGACTGTCAGTTCTAAATATATATAGATGATCAGTGCCACGAATCGACCGACTGTCGGAATTGGCCGATCGGCTCTCTGACGGTTGATCTGGATCAGGATGGTACGAGCTCAATTCAATTTGGCCACCGGTAGATTTGCGGACAAGTTCGATGGATACATGCGAAGGCGGGACCGACAGTAGGGACGAGCGGACATGGATTTGTCAGAGGATGATTAGTGATAGGTGGTTCAGGAGCTGGAATAAGCAGAAAAACGGGGCTGCCAAGAGACCAGTGCCGATAGCTTCAAGTTGCCAACTACTTTCAGAATCTTCTGCCTGCTCCTGACTCAACTGCAGGTCAGGACTGGGCCACTCTATAAAGGACTTCGGGTGGTCTTCCCTTTCCTTTGCTAGCCAGCCTTGTCCACTTCTCTCCAATTTTCATCAGACTCATTTGCCAGCGAATAATGCCCAGATGCGCTGCTCGTATTGAGCTCTTCAATGAAATTTGGTGTTTAAGCTGCCACTGCAATAACAGATAAAACCTTGGTATAGGAGTTTACAAAGAGATTACACTATACGTGTGATCAGAGAGTACGATGAAAAATACTTTTTATTTATTTGCTTACGTGATGTTGTATTTCGTATATCATAACGAGTCGATTACGACAAACTTTTTATGGTCCTATTTGAAAAACGCAAAAACATTTCCCTTCATATATATATATATTCCGGCTCTATTTTTTCTTTTAGCATTATATGAATCTCAATACGAAGCTGGCCAAAGTGATGAATGAACTAATAAGACATGATAAAGCACAAATATTTAAAGAGGATTAATCGCCGCACATTAATCCCCAACCTTTTTCTGAGCTCTTTTGGTCCAGCCTCCTTTTTCTGCAGTCAGGTCTCCAATCTTAAGTTTTTGCTTCAGGAAAGTTCCACCATTAGAAATAGCATCAACTTACATCACAAATTATCACATCAATACCAACCAATATACAATGTTTCTGATGGTAGGGACTTAAACTGAAAGAAAGATCAGAAGGTTGGACACCTAATTGCAAGAAAAATAAAAAGGTCAGACAACAAAGTGAAAAGGCATAGTTAACCTGACATTCAGAATTGCCATATATATTATAATATACATAAGCAACAAAATGAGGGACCCCCTCCTTTTGAAACTTTCTTAATAACATAAATATGACGAAACGGCAATCAAACACAAAAGAACTTTGGAAAATTGCCTAAGGGAGAGATATTTGGGTTTGAAATGTTGCTTCATCAAATCCGCACTCTACATCGTACATCAAAATGCAATCGCGACTGATTGTAAATCCGGCGCCAATACAACAAACAAATGGATGCATTCAAAGGACTTGAAACTGGCAACTCAATCATATACTATAGTTCCTCAAATCCTTCTTCATCTCCTTCTTCCTCTATCCTTTCAAACTGAGTTCTCCAAATCTCCATCTGCGACATCGTGAGAAAAACATATATAACAAAGTTCATGTCAATTCAAATTGTTCATATATATAGATATATATAAATCAGACAAGGAACGCGGAAGCAGCTTCATGTGATTTCCCCTTTTCGATAATCGGATGATTTGAAAACAAACTGGAGTGATTAATCTTATATCAAAACATGTTATACACAACAAATGCAAATTGGAGAGTGCTATTATTTATTTATTTATTTTTGTTTTCTTGGGATTAGCAACTCTTTCCATGGAAAATGAAGAGAAGGTTCAGCATTCATTGTCAAGAAGGGTAAAACCGACAGAAGTTTCAACCATTCTATGGTGAGGGTTAAAGCCTAATTCTGTGCAACAAGAATGATGTTAAAATCCCGAGTGCCAAAAAGTGGGGTAAATGCACCGGAACCATCTAAGATTCGCTCATTTGTAGACAGCCACCTAAACTTCCAAAATTTTGCAATTAAACATCTAGATTCATATTTCATCAATTTAAAGCGATTAAAATTAATATAATCAGTCAAGAAAGAATAAAAATCAACTTCTGCACTACAAAACTTCATTTTGATGTCAAATTGATCCTTCGGTAGAGCCCGAATGTGTCCTTTATTTGACTAATATTACTCGCTTTAAATTGCTAAAATGTAATCCTAGGTGGTCAATTGCAAAATTTGAAATTTCAAGGAAATATAAATATTTGAAAGTTTAAGTGGCTATCTGCAAACAGACAAAAAGTTCAGGTGGTTGTGGTGTATTTTAAGCAACAAAATTATGTTACGAGATTACGATTTTTTTCTAGACAGAACAAGGTCCTTTGATGCCAGACTATACCATATAGCCAATGAATGCCAAAATATCAAACTGCTACTGATTTAGGAAATCAAGAGAGTAATGGGGAAAAAGATGCAACATAAGATAATTAAGAGTCATCATCTTATAAATAGTACAGCATGAAATAGATATCATAAAGCAACATATATATATATATATATATATATATATATATATATATATATATATATATATATATATATATATATATATATATATATATATATATATATATATATATGGTTTTCTCAGTTTTATTAAGGGGCTATAAATTAAAGAGAACGGGGAGAAAATGGTGTCATGGTAATAGGCAACAGTAAGGAAATTTCAGGTCAATGAAGGTGAAGAAAATGAAGTTATGCAAACATAGTAGGTGAATAATTTTTCAATTGCATCACCTGCGCATCAGATAATCGCAACTGTTCTGCTACGAAAAGTATTCTGTTGGAAGTTTCTAACGGTGCATCCAGACTGAAGTGCATCTCTTTAGCAACCTCCTCATAATCGACCACACTAACTCGAAAACCATACGTCATGAAAAGTTTTTCCAACCGTTCCTTTTTTGCCGTCTGCAATATAAAGCATAACCCCACTGAGCAGCGACATTGAATAAGAGGAAAGAACATGGGGAAAAGAGAGTGGTTTAATGCTTGCTGGGGCCCAATTCTAGTACAAAATTTGGTAAACAAAGAAGTTTGGAGCTGCCACAGCAATGAAAAGTTATAAGGAGATTCTAAGCCCCAAAAAGAAGCACCCATATGGAGTGGTGTTTCTGCTTCACATAAACTGTTTGGGGGATTTTAATACAGTGCTTCTCTTAATGGCACTACTCAGATACCACTTTATCGAATAGCACTAGACCTTATAGCAAGGACAAACAGGCCCTTAGTTCAATTGGAGAGGATTTTGATGCAAGCTTTAGGGATCATTATTTGTCCAAAAGATCATCTTCCCCTCTTTACAAATCTTGATGGCTGCTGTGCAAGTAGTATATTCTGCATGGAACATAAAATGTTCCGTTGTCTAGTGGACCTAACCAACATAGATTAACTAAAAGGCTGTTTGCAATGTTGTTCAAGTAGCTGTTTGAAGAAGCGCTAACAAAATTTTCATTTAAATTCTTCCCTACTAGCTTCCTGCACCAGCAGAAGCAGAAGTTCCAAACAGTGAACCTCTTTTCTGCACCCACAAGCTACTTTAAGCTTCCGTCCACAACAAAAGCTCCTTGGTTTTTTTTGGTTGCTAAAAGCTAAACTACTGCTTCTTGTAGTAGGGAAGCTTCTTTTGAGAAAGGGTAAAGAGGCACATAAACAAACTAGCATAATGATTCAAACCTTGTCTTCAAACTTGTTTCCTTCCAAGCAGGCAGGTAATTCTCCCAGAAAGATGCTCCCTTTCATGGCTAAACTGCTTATAACAAGCAATAAGTCATTCAAGCTGGCCAAAGTCGACAAAGGTAGCCCCTAGAAGGCACCAAATGTTAGTATCCAGAGACCATCAACCCTAAAAAGAGTAATTCAAATGAAATATCCAGGACCTCAATGAATATATGGTCTAAGCTGCCTATTGTAACCCAAATCAATAATAATTTATATTTATCATAGAAAAGAAACTGGAAAGCAAACATGAGTCTTTCTGAACGATAAACCTACTGAAATGTAAAAACTGGAAGGAACCCATTTTAAGGAGCTGACAATTGTAGCCGATTTACGGCGTCCATGGGAATCTATATATATACACTAAAGTCCGTGGGAGAGGCGTGCTGCTCAACACGTGCTTCTCCCACCTCCTTTCAACTCCCTTTTCAATAAGATGTCAACGAATGAGAAGAAGAACAAATGTCCAATCAAAATTATTGACGCACCCGATGTACCATAGGCCAACTCTAAAATATATTAAAAAAACATTTTTGTAGTACAATTAAGTTATTTAAATATTGTATATCACATATATCATATCATATTTTACTTTAAAATATTAATTGTTAAATGTTAGGAATAATTTATAAGATATATTTATAAATTTCATTCATTCTTTCTTTTTTTCCCTCTCTTTTTCCAACTCAAATGGATAGAATGAATCCTCAATTTTTTGGTGTGCCTGATGCACCATAGACTAGCATGAAGTTAGATTTTTAAAGCTACTTACGTGTAACACATAAATTTTATAATATAATCCTTTTATGCATCAAGTTACTTAAATATTGTATCACATTAGTCATAACATAATTTCTTTTAAAATATTAATCATCAAATATTGCATGTAGTATATAAGATATATTTATATACCGGATTCGTACAATTATTCTTTTCTCCTTTTCCCATGAAGCAATACACGCAATCAATTTATAAAGGGTAAAGACCCCCCTCAACTATTCACCAATTTGAAATGGCCTCTTTAACTTTGTATATTTAATATAATAGCAATTTTGGCAATTATATCCCCTAAACTATATCACATAGTTCAATAGGCCCCTCTCATAAGTGGACTTACTAATTACACAACCATTTCAAAATATATATTTTTTTTTTAAGAAAAACCTAGTTTTTTACTCTTCCAATTTTGATAAGTAGACATGACGACCGAAGAGTAGGTTGAACCAAACGTCAATTTTTATCAATTTTTTACATTTTGGAATATAAAAATAATTGTTTGAAGCTTTATAATACTATGTTCAATACATACAACCAATGATTATGTAATTAATAACTTTAACTGAATATGAGGGTCTATTGAACTATTTGATAAATTTTAAGGAGTCCATCTGCCAAAATTTAAAGTCCATATGCCAATCGAAAATAAAGGCTAGTGAAATTTAAAATGAGTAGATTTTCGAAAATAAAAAGATATCATTAATGGTATCACGGAACTTCCTCCCACATTAGCTGAGATGTCAATGAGAGGATTTCAGGACTAAAGTTTTCAAAAGTGAACCTCAAGGATGTTAATGGCCAACTTGCCCTATTATTTACTTTTTTGTTTTTGCTCTCTCACATCTCACCATTTTTGTAATTTCACATCAAATCTTACCCAATCCTCTTTCGTGCTCCTTTCTCCTGATAGCAATATTATTGCCTAAACTTAGTCTACCATAGACCACCTAACTAATACTAATAAATTTAGAGAAAAAGATATTCCAATATTATTATTTTAATATGAAGTTTTTCAAATGTTACAAATTACATCCAAAAGTACATAGTTTTTAAAGTAATATCTTAATAAATAAACTTTGAAAATGATTTATAATGGAATTGGTGCATGCACCATTTAAAAGTTACATATGTAAACAATTCTTACATTTTCATCATTTATTTTATATACAACTTAGAATAGTTTTTTCTTCCGTACCATTAATTTTTCAAACTACTTGAATCTAGATAATATATTTTTACTAATTATATATGTTCTTTTCCATAAATATTTAATTTAACCTTATTGAATTGGCCAATTTGCATAAAAAATCCACAAGTTTTGAGCTTTTGCAAAACTGGGCCACTTTTTTCAGTTTTGCAGATTCGGGCCGAATTTTCAACAAACTGACCAAAATACTCTTTTTTCTTTTTCTCTCTTTTTTTTTCTTCGTTCTTTTTTTTCTCTCCGACCTCATTGCATCCTCCACCGCCTCCGCGGCTTTGGTGACGGTAACAAGGGCAGCGCCATCTCCTCTTCTGCCGGTGCTAACAGCCCTCGGCAACAGTAACAAGGGAGTCGCCGCCTACTTTTCCTCCGCCTCCGTTGGCACTAGAGAAAGAGAAGGAGAAGAGAAGAACTAGAAATTGGCCCAGGTAAGGGCGGAGTGGACGAAGATGATGAGGTCGTTGCCGAGGAAATGCTCGCCGTCCATAAGGGTGATGAAAAAAGTCGCGCCCATCTCAAAGGAGCGAAAAAAAATGCAACAGGTAGAAAAAAACAATAATAAAAAGTGTAAAAAAAAAAAAAAAATTCTTCCAAAGACCATTATATATCATTGCTGCTACCGAAAAGTTAAAGAATCAAAGAAAAAGGAAGAAGAAGATAAAGGTTGCACTGTTAAAATAAAATTGCATTGTTTTACACGAAAATTGATTGTTTAATATGAACGTTGCACTTTTGAGATAAAAATCACTCTTTGAAATAAAAGTTACACTCGTTCGACAAAAATTATACTGTTTCAGAGAAAATTACACTATTCTCTAACCCTGCATCGTCTTATTTCTTCTTCTTTTTCTCATTTTCCCCGACCCTCCGCCCCCCCTCCTCACCAACGCGAGCCCCGCTACCCCATGCGCCGCATCAGAGTGCCGAAACATGAAAACAACCTACCTCTCTGTTTTTTTTCCTTCGTTTTTTTCTCTTCGACCCTCATCGCCTCCTCCGCACCTCATGACCCTCAACGATGGTAACAAGAGCGGCGCTACCTCCTCTTCCTCCATCTCCTCCTCCACTTGAAATGGTAACATGGGTGGCGCTATCTCCTTTTCCTTTGCCTCCTTCTCTGCCGACGTCGGAGAAGAAGAAAGAGAAAGAGAAGGAGAATTTGGAGCGGGCTCGAGTGAGGGCGGAGCAGACAGAAGCGATGAGGTCGTTTTCGTATTTCGGCACTCTGATTCGGTGCGCGGGGTAGAAAGGCTCGCATTGGTGAGGATGGGAGTCGTAAAGGGAAGGGAAAGATGGGTTAAAAGGAAGAGGAAGAAGAAGAAGATAAGATGATGGGGGTCGGAGAATTGTGCAATTTTCTCTGAAAGTGTAATTTTGTCAAAAGAGTGTAGCTTTTATTTCAAATAGTGTAATTTTCATCTAAAAGAGTAAAACGTTCACATTAAAAAGTGCAATTTTCTTGTAAAACAGTATAATTTTATTTTAACAGTGCAACATTCATCTTCTTCTTTCTTTTTCTCTGATTCTTAAACTTTTCGGTAACAGCAACGATATATAATGATCTTTTGAAGAGAATTTTTTCTTTTTTTACTTTTTTTTCTTTTTTTTACTTTTTATTCTTGTTTTTTCGACCATCTGCATCTTTGTTCACTCCTTGGAGATGGGAGTTGGGCGTTTTTTTTTCCTTACCCTCACAGGCAGCGAGCACCCCCTCGACAACGACCTCATCGCCTTCGTCCACTCTACCCTCACTCGGGCCCACTTTGAGTTCTCCGTCTCCTTCTCCGGCGCCGGCAAAGGCGGAGGCGGAGGTGGAGAAGCGAGGCGAGAGGCGGCCCCGCCCTCGTTGCGTCAGGCGATCGTGGCGGCGCGACGGAGGAGATGGAGGAAGTTCTTGTCAGGGCCACGGAGGTGGTGGAGGAGGCGATGGTGATGAGGGTCGGAGAGAAAAAAGAAAGAGAGAGAAAAGAAAAAGGGTATTTTGATCAGTTTGTTGAAAATCCAGCCCGAATCTATAAAATCGAAAAAAACAGCCCAATTTTGCAAAAGTTCAAAACTTGTGGATTTTTTATGCAAATTGGCCTGCTGAATTTCCAAAAATATTTATCTGAATTAAAAAAATAATTATTATGCGAAGTGTGGGTATGTAGGCTAGGCTATAACTATACACTTAAAGTTTTGAGATTCCGACCGCTGATGATGCCACGATAGCCATTAAGACGTGAGCCAATCCGACGATACCACGTGAAATAGAAACGTTGGATGTGTTTGGTGCGCTGCAGGCCAATTGTAAAATATACGTAAAAGATAAAAAAATTTTGGCAAAAATACACTTTATCCCCTTCATAAAAGATAATTTTTTTGCCTAAAATGCACTTTACCCACTTCAATATATTTTGTGTTGCACTTAACCCCTTGGATGAAAATAATATGCGCTTCGCCCTCTCGGAAACTTACGTTGTTAGCACTTAACGTCTTAGATAAAAATATATATATATATATATGCACTTTACCCACTTGAGTAGGAAAAAAAGTGAAAAATAGAGGCATATTTGGTTGCTTCACTATTTTTTTAATGCGTAATCTAATAAGGTATTTTTGATCTTTTGAGCGGGGTTAAGTGCTTATCTCCATTTTAGCCAAACTTTTTATGTCTAATTTATAAGATATATTTATATACCTGGTTCATTCATTTTTTTCTCCCCAGCATTTTCCCACACTAAAGGGGTGACTTTCCCACACATCAGTAAATCAACCAGATGAGGACAACATGTTTGATCAAAACTTTCAACATGCTTGGTGCACCGTCGACCATCTCTAAAATATATAAAAAGATAAATTTTTATAGTATAATAAATTATATAAATATTTTATATTAGATATATCATATCGAACCAACTCAAAAATATGCATAAAAGAAAATATCCAATAGTACAATAGAGCATTTAAATATTATATATTACATGTAATAATATTATTTTATTTTATATTACTAATTATTAGATTTCATTGTAAGCAAATTGCTTGGACGGTCCACAAGTGATATGGGATAGTAAATGTGACATCCCCATGATTTAGAATAGTCCTATATGTAAGATATTAAAGGATTAAAACCTCTTAACCCGACTACAGTATTTTGGATAGTGGTTAGGCCTAAGAGGATAAAAAGATTAAGCGTACTAAGACTAGAGTAGTTCTAGAATGGGTGATCCCCTGAAAAACAGGGCGTCACAGTTAGTATCAAAGACAATCACCACCCTAAAGTGTGAGATGAGTATCGACTGAGTCAAAATCTAGGCTAAAACCAGGGTCTGAGAATGATAGGTTAAACAGGGATCTGAATGATAAAGTTGGTGAAACCAGTCTCGTATCGTCTGGTGCTTGTGCGTCTATATGATTTTTTACTAAGAAAATTGTCTGCGACCACGAATGACGTACCTCGCACGGTGAAATTTATCTGGATTTCCCGTGGGGTAGTATTCACGATTCAGATTAATATTTATGTGTATATGGTTATCAGATATTGTGGATCCATGGCTTCCAATAAACGCAAGCGTCTATTGTTAATTACCCCTATAAAATGTTAGGGTACCTTCGATTAAGAGACCTTTGAAATGCTGAATAAGAAATAAACTGGAATTGAACAAAGAATTTTATAGTTTATCGTTCAATTACATGGCTTTAACCAAGGGCATACCCTCGGTGTACATAAATGAAGCAGAAAAAGAAAAGAAAAGTTTGCATCTTAGTTGTATGTTCTAAGATGCCGAAAGGATATAATCAAATTAATTTTGCTGGGCCCTATATGTTTTGGAGCTCAACATTGCTCACCCTAAGATGAAGGATTGATTAAATTCCATGTGTATACATTGGGATTTAATCGAATTCGATTCAAATTAAACTCTAATTATATGTATTAGAGTTTGATTTGGCTAATTGAACTTTAAGTGTATGTGATAAAGTCCAATAGAATTTGATTTGATATTCAATTTGAGCTTTCATCGTAAATGTATGTGTTAGGATTAGCCCAAATATTTTGAATTAGACTCTAATTTTATATCTTAGAGTCTAACATAATTTGGCTCTAAGCTTATGTGTTAGAGCTTAATCATATCTGTTTTGGATTCATCATAGGGTGAAAGGTTAACTAAATCCTAATTATATGTATTAGGATTAATCAAATTCAAATTAAACTCCAAGTATATGTATTGGAGTCTAACTTAATTTCATTTGTTTGAACTCCAAGTAGACATATTAGAGCCCAATAAATTTAATTTGATTAGGTGAAACCTAATTTATTATTTTTATCTTAGTCATATGTACTAAGATATATAGATGGTTTGATCAATTCTAAGCATGTATTTAGAATTTGATCGAGTTTGAATATGGTTAGGATTTGACTCTAGTTTTATATGCTAGAGAATTGGATGATTAGAATTGGGAATTGGGTTCAAATGGGCTTTGATTTGAGTATAGATTAGAATTAGGAATTGGGTTCAAATGGGCTTTGATGGGCTTTGATTTGGATTGTGGATTTGAAATAGGAATTGGGTTCGGCTTGAGTCAATCCAAATTAAACAATTGAATTGAGTTTATATTTGGTTTTGACATGAACTTGGGCCCATTCAGAAATGTAATTGGGCTGGGTTCAATCTAAACCTGGGCCAGGTTTTGGCTCTATGTAGTTTGAATTACAAATGTGATTGCGGGCTCAGTTTGAGCCCATATTCATATTATATAACCTGGATTTGGGCTTTGGGTTTTGGTTAATGAGTTTAAGTAAATGGGCTTATGGGCTTGGATAGAAGGGAAAATAGGTTAATGGATTTTGGTTAATGCCCATATGACTTAGGTCCATATGAATGGGCTTAATTTGAGCCAATATAAATTAAGTCCATGTTCTCTTTGGACTTGGATTGAGATTTGAATGAAATTAAAAAAAAAATTTAAAATCAAGTGTATGGATTCTCTTATTTTGCAGATTCTTGGTCACAAATAGTTCAATTCATAACTAAATTGGTTCAATATGATCAAGTCTCAATTTAGTCTAATTTGATTAAACCGAGAGATTCAATTTTAGATAGAATCAAAGGGTTCAAAAGCTTCCTCTCTCTCTCTCTTTTGATTGGAAAGTAAAATGATCTCTCTTTCTATTTTGGTGATAAAGAAAAGAGCACCACTCTTTTTGTTTTTAATTTCGCCGTCAGCACTCGTTTGGGGCATTCCGTCGAACATATGGCGGGCGTGTTTCGTTATATAACATCGATTTCGTCGAACAGAAGAGCATCGCTCTTCTTTAATTTCGCCATCGACACTCGTTTGGCCATTCCGTCGAACATATGGCGGGTGTGTCGAGCGGTTCAAATTGGGGAAGCGCTACTTGCCGAAGGGGCTGTTGCTTCTATCAATGGCTAAGCGAAGCTCGTCGACTTCATTGTCTCAGTTGTGAGCGTCAGTGAGCCGTTAATTTTGTCGACGGCTAAGCGTCAAACAAAAATTAATCGACTTCATCGTCTTGGTCGCTGGTGCGTTGTTAATTCTGTCGACGGCTAAGCGTCAAACGGGGATTAATCAGCTTCAGCGTCTTGGTCGTCGCCGGCGCGCCGTTAATTCCGTCGACGGCTGAGCGTCAAACGGGAATTAATCAGCTTCAGCGTCTTGGTCGTCGCCGGCGCGCCGCTAATTCCGTCGACGGCTAAGCGTCAAACGGAGGCTCGTTAGCTTCATCGTCTTGACTCTGCGACAATGGAGGATCACGACGAGGACTTCGAGTGTGGAACTTCTGACAGAGGAGGTGCGGCATCGACAGTGATGGCGGCGCGGTTCCTCTCTGTCCGAGCTAGGCAGAGGAGGGTGGCGGAGCACCTCTCTTCTGTCCGAGCTAGACCGAGATGGAGCTCGCGATAGCATGGGCTTCGTGCGGCCGAGGCGATGACGAGGACGGTGCGAACAGAGTGGCTTCGGGTTCAAGCAGCTTCGGACTCGAACAGCCAAGAGGCTTCAAGCGGACGACGGTGCCGAGCGGCGGCGGGTCGAGGCGCGGCATGGCTTCGCTATGGATCGAAGTCGATGATGGCGGCATGGCATCGACAATGATGGCGGCGCGGGCTCCTCCCTGTCCGAGCTAGGCAGAGGAGGGTGGCGGAGCACCTCTCTTCTGTCCGAGCTAGACCGAGATGGAGCTCGCGATGCCATGGGCTTCGTGCGGCCGAGGCGATGACAAGGACGGCGCGAACGGAGCGGCTTCGGGTTCAAGCAGCTTCGGACTCGAGCAACCAAGAGGCTTCAAGCGGACGACGGTGCCGAGCGACGGCGGGTCGAGGCGGCGCGGCGGTCGGTGAGCGGGTGGCGAGGCGGCACGACGGCGGCGTGGGACGGGATGCAAAGAAGAGGTCAAAGCCGCGGTCGACGGCGCGCGATACGGAGCGCGCGCGGCGGGTCGGCGCGGCGGCGGCGGTCGGATTAAAGCGGGTGGCCGAAGCGCACTGACGGCGGCGGGTCGAGCGCGGCGCGAGCGGAGTCGGGTTGAGCGGGTGGCGGCGACCTGTGTGTCGCGCAACGGCGCGGAGTCGGTGAGCGGGTGGCCGAGGGAGCGCGGCGACCTTGCGAGCTAGGCCGAGTGGATAAAGCGAGCGCGGCGCGGCCGGCGGAGAAAAGTGCGACGAAGCGGTCGTCGAAGCGGGCAAGCGGCAACGAGCGCAAGTATGTCAGTGACAATGACGACTAAGCGCGACGAGTGCGAGCAGAGGCGGCGACAAGGCGTCTAAGGCACGCGGTCGTCGGGGCGGACGATGACAACGGGGATCTTGGGAGTCGACGACACGTCGAGTGACGGCGGCGATGATGGCATACGTGTCGCGACGGAGGAGCGCGATCGAGTGAGTTTCGAGGAGTGCCTCGGGCTCGGCGGCCGAGGGAGAGGAGCGACGGCGGGAGTCGCAACGGAGGAGAAAGAGAGAGAGAGAGATAGCTTCGATTTTTAAGAGAAAGAGAGGGGAAGCTTTAATTTTTGAGAGAGAGAAGCTTTGATGGTTTTATAATGGAGAAGGGAAAAAAATATACTACGCTTTTTTTTTTGTGAACGGAAATGAAGTAGGTTAGGGATGAGTTTTTTTTTAGTTGGGGATTGGTTAATGAGTAGTAAAAAAGTCTCTCCTTCAAATGGGTTTCTCCTCTCTCTTTTTTTTTATCGTGCATAAATGGGATAGTGGGATGAGTGGGAAGTTAGGAGGTTGATCGTGCAAAAAAAAAGGGGTAGGATTTGGTTTTGTCCATGCACCTAGTGCATGGACCATCTTATACACCATTTTCATTTGCTCTCTTCTTCTTTTTTTTCTTTTTTTTTTTTTTTTTTTTTTTATGCTTCAACAAAGATAAAACATTTTTTTATGTCATTTATTATCAATTTTGTTGTAAATGTCAAAAGTAGAGAGGAATGCATAAGAATTTTGTTGTTTAAATGCTTGGAAATATTAAATCTATTTACACACTCTTTGTTTTATTTTTTATTTAAAAAAATTCTTGTAGATGGTTGGCATTGATGATATTTCTGAGATACAAATAGGGTCCGTAGCATAAGTTGTAGTGACCCTGGAGTATAGCGGTTGAGGCTTGTCGACAGCGCTGATGAGTGTCGGGACAAGTCCGAGTTGCGTTGGCGCGAAATGGACGCCAAACGAACTCCGTGGGAACGCGAGTGCAGCCGATATCATGAAAATCCGCAAAATATCAGATTTTCTACCATTTGTACCGGTACAGATATGAAATGTACCGGTACAAGCTTGATTGTTGTACCGGTACAACCATCAGGAATGTACTGGTACAGTTCCTACGCAAACTGCTCTCGGGTTGCCCATTTGTACCGGTACAAATGCCCGTGTACCGGTACACTTTGGTAGGTGAGAGGGCAAATGAGTCTTTTCTCACCTTGTATGTATCACCCACCACCCTTCAGCATATATACACGTAGAGAGAAGCTGAGAGGAACTTCGCTGCTGGTTTCCTTCTTCTCTCTCCCTCTAGCTTGGTCCGATTAAGCAGCTCGGGTGGAGTCGAGTGTCGTCGACGTCGCGCCGCGGTGCCGTTTGAGCGTGTCTTCGTCGTCGTCGTCGTGCTGCGCGAAGGCCGGGCGAGTGTGGATCTTCGCCGTTCTTAACGTCACGCCGGTTCGAGAGTAGCTGTCGAGGTGGGTGTCAATCAAATTCCTCCAGCTATTGTGTGTTTTTACTACATCAAGCTCAAGGGTGCTGTTCCTGCAGAATTCCAGCGTCGACCGTCGGCATTTCGGCTCGTGTGCGACGTAGGAGTGTCGGATTGTGGCGAAACTTGGTTTGTTGGATTCAAGATTTCGAGAGGAATCCACGAAGCCCAAATTTGCAGAATTTGGTGAAGGTTAGCTTGGTCGAACTCCAGTTTTACTCTGCTGCTGTTGTGTTGAGCAGATTTTCGAGCTTATGAGTTCTTTTGGTGCAATTCCTTGAAGGAGCTAGATTTTGGATCTGAACTTGATACTCCAGCATAGTGCACTATTATTGGAGCATTAACCCAACTGAATTGGAGTTTAGAAGGTAAAATTTGCTTCCCAATTTGGTTAATTTAACTTAAGTGCTAAAATTGTAGCCAATTGATGGATTTTCATGTTTAGAGCCTTGGAGGTAGTTGATTGCTGGTTCTGGAGGTTCGGCCGGTTCCGACAGGGTGTTCAGCAGCTGAGCGACTTACTTGCTGCCGTGGAGTCGCGCGTGAGGTTGGTTTTTATCGGTGTGGCTTCTAAATGCGTGTGTAGTCAACATGTATGGGTTTAGTTCTTGTATATCAAGTTGCAACTCAATTTCGTTGATTATATCTTGTTTGATATCTGAATTGAGAGCATGATTATAATTAGATAAACTATACATGTTGGACTTGGAATTTGAATTAGGAGAAAACCAGCGATTTAACCATCATATGCATATACTACCGGATTTAGCTCTAGGAGTCATGGATTGCTTGTATCGTCGCAGTATTAGTGCGATGGGTACCCGGGGTAGTTTAGATTGCATTTACGTTAAATGCTTTGGGATGCCCACCTATTTTACTGATAGTGTTCGACTTAGGATTGTTGGGAGCCGTCGGGGTTGACGATGGACCCGGTTTGCCGTTGTGGCATCGGATTATGCCGAGGGCACATGACTTGTTGGTTGTTAGACCAGTTGGACCCGGTTACCTTGATTTTAGCCTGCGAGAGCCTGATTGAGCTCGACAGAGATACGCTTGCATACTCGGTTGGGTAGCTCCCACGAGTGCCACTCCGGAGTTGGGCTTTGTGCGTTCGCATTGGTGTCATTACGTCCTATTTGGACTTGCTCTCCACGAACTGCTTAGTGGTGGAAGTAGCTTAGCTTGGGCAGGCGGGACGGGTGTGTTCACAGTCCCTAGTGAGATTAGGTGCGGTTTTACCATTTTCTACAAGTTGTTGGTGTTAGAGCAGGATAGTGTAGTGGCATCTAGCTGTAGTATTGTATGTTTTACAGACACAGCTACACTTCGTCTACATGGTAAATTTCTTTGTATACGGCGAATTTGTCGGCGTGCCCGGAGAACGAGGAATCCGGGGCGTGACACAAGTAATTGTAGCCATTGCATACACAGCATTACTACAGTTTAGACATCGTTTACATATTGTTAGGGAGCCTGTGACTTATACGGAGTTTGAAAGAACTAGTTATATACTGTTGAGTCCAAAATTGAAACATGCCAACCTAACCCACGTATGAGCCAATAAGGACACGTGGTACACCAGGAGTCGGCAATAAGTCGCCTGAAGGTTTTAGGCGGGAACGGTTGAGAAATGAAGTTGGCGTAACTTCCACGATGGGACGTAACTTCCATAAGAAGTTGGCGTAACTTCCACGATGGAGCGTAACTTCCATAAGGAGTGGGCGTAACTTCCACGATCATGGTTACAACCACTCCCCCCAACCAACCAATAATGTGGGTTGATATTACTATAAATAGTAATTTTGAAGCCTGCAATAGGGTCTTTCTCCATCCTGAACGAGAAGACCACCCTTATTTCCTCTGCATTTTATCGCTTCTCTAGTAGTAGTCTAAATTTTGTAATCTTTTTCTTTTCCGCATTTACTGCTTTCCTAGGAGTAGTTTGTAAATTAGATCTCTGGAGTCTGTCTGCCCAATGGGCATCACTCCGTTGTAGACTACATTTGCAGAGTCTGTATGCCCCACGGGCACACTCTGTTGTAAACTATATTTGCAGAGTCTGTATGCCCTTTGAGCACACTCTATTTTATTATTATATAAAGGCATTCGGCTCTTTCAGCCAACCAGTCATTGTGTACTTCTTCCATTCGGCTCTTTCAGCCGACTAGTCATTATGTACTTCTTCCATTCGGCTCTTTCGGATGACCGATTCTTGTGTACTTCTTCCATTCGGCTTTTTTGCTGACATTGATCTCTGCATAGTTCGTACATTCGGCTCTTCCAGCCGAACTAGTTTTATAGTGAAGGTTTTCGGACCCCGCTAATTTTATCCCTCATCAACCGAATCGCTTGATCAGTCAAAGGGCGCAAACTTCAAGGGTCACTAATCGTAGCCGTTTCGCATCCCGACGCACTTCTTGAGGAAGATCTTTGACCGGGTCAAAGAGGAGGGAATTTCGGCAACCTAACATATACAAAGACTACTATTTGAAAGCGAACCATCATAATTGTCATCCAGCGAACCATCAGGAGCTTTTTAACTATAACACTCATCTATACATACAACTGTTGAGTGTGCCTTTGGTTCTCTAAAAAGATCTTTTTAAAATTTGACATCGAGGCCTTTGATTCCTTTTCTAAACAGGTGGATACCATACTAACATGTTGTATTATGCATAATTATATTATATCTCATAGTCAAGCTGAGTTGGTCCTAATGGAGGAAAAGTGGATTGCTCCATCATCTCTATCAACTAAGACATCTCGATTGCAAAATCCACAAGAATACAAAGTCGAAAGTAAATAATACTCTCAATTTGCTGGCTTGATCGGCGGTCGGCTCCTATTTTCCCCTCACGTGTCAACAAGCAAGTTCGGTGGCTCGTTCTTGTACAGTTTCTTAACTTTTTCCGCTCACAGGTTGATGAACGAGCTCCCAAAAAAGAAAGGAACGAATGAGAATTGCACTGGGCACAGCAAGAAGGCAAGAGAAAGAGAGTGAGATCCTGAAACAATTGTGTCAAATGCAAGAGAAGGAGCTGCATTGAATGCCCTAAAAAACTTCAAAGTCTAGAGAGAGGAGTTGCCGTGGGATCATTCGAACCTGGAATTCTGTTACAAATTAATGCCGGGTAAAAAGGAAAGTTTTTAAACAAAATCAATGCAGGCCCTCATGATCAAAATGGGGCCGGAGGAAAGCAATATCATTCTACTTAACCTTTTTATGAACCGTACGAAGGGATTGATCAAATCAATACTGTTTTTTTAATATCGTGATGCAAATTAAGTACATCGGCGAGAAAGGGAATCATTTTCTCGTTTTGATTACTGATCAGAGGAAGGAAGGAAGCGGGGAAGGTCTCCTGAATTGGTTCAACTTAGAGATAGATTAGCATCACAGATGTGGCATAATAGGAATAACAGATAGAATTGTTGATATATTCTACGAATATGAAGAGTTTTATGATTATAAGTTGTTCTGATATGTAAGACTAGAATTATTATTTTTTAAATTATGTCATTGTGTACTAACCTATATTTAACTTTGACATATTTTTATTATTTATTTATTTTTCTTACAATTCAGTTGATAGAGAGTGAAATGCAAAAACAACGATAGCAGTAGAAAAGGAAATTGTTTCAAGTGGAAGCCTGGTATGAGTAAATTGTTCATACGCTTATGGCTGATCAAGCACGAGCTGGTTTGAAAGTCAACAAATCTTTTAAACCTCAACCTCTCAACCATGCTGTCGTGGCCATAAATAAACATTTTGGAGTTAAGAGTAACAGAAACAAATGTTATTAACCAGCTACGAGCACTTTGCAGTAAATGGACACAGATCTTAAAATTAAATGGGAAGAGCGATGTCAGGTAGGATGATGTAGAGAAGACTATAATGGGAGACAAGGTGTAACGACTCAGCCCACTAGCAACAATAACTCGTTGCGCCCAACCACCGGCCCAAATTGCTTAAGCTCAGTTATTATTACTAGTGTCTAAATCTCTTATAAACCCAATGACAACCACATTCCTATCCGATGTGAAACTATTGGAGTGTCACAGACTCCCCCCGTTAAGGCCCTTACGTCATCGTCAGTCCAATCACACACACAGCCCACGATCACCGGGCGATGTGAGACTCGTCTCGCTAGCCCATCATCCAGACCCTGGCTCAGCCGAGACTCACCACACATATCCAACTAGTGAACCGACTCTGATACCAAATGTAACGACCCAGCCCACTAGCAACAATAACTCGTTGGGCCCAACCACCGGCCCAAAATGCTTAGCCTAGTGTCTAAGTCTCTTATAAACTCAATGACAATCTCATTCCTATCAGATGTGGGACTATTGGGGTGTCACACAAGGAGTACAGAACATACATTCGGGTAATTTATTTAATTGTGTCATTCTGATATGTGACAATTTTGCTAAATTTGAATATATTTTTCAGAGGGTAATCCTAAAGGTTAAGCCATGCATCAACAAACCCATCGAGGACTATAATGAGCTTCCTTTGATTTGTGGTTCTGATCAAGCAACTAGAACATATAGCAAACAAGTTGATCAATCACTTGGATTAGATACTGATACACAATTTAGGTAATATGAATGGCAAAATTGCTCAAGGTTGGATGATTTAGAATTTGCTGATTCATTTCAACCACCTATGTTCAAGGAAACAACACCATCTTCTTCCAAGATTAAGGTCAAAAGAGTGGAGAGAAAAGGGCTCGGAACGCTGAAATTGGGGCAATAAATGAGTTAGCTACATAAGTTGGTCATGTTGCTGTAGTGCTGAAGAGCTCATGAACTGTCCAGTTTTTTCAATGAACTTTTTTAGGCAGTCATGAAAGTAGTGACCATCCTTCTGAAGATGGACTAATAGGTTTTTGAGTAGCAGAGTGTATTCCAACAGCTTTCCTTAAGACTTCCGTTTGTTTTTTGGGGGTGGTGATTCAATATGACATACAGTATTGGTAATAAATTATAACAACCATTTTATTTTTTTATTTAGTTATATTTGATTTTCAATTTTAATGATTATGGGATTCAATTATTAAATGACTTAACATAACATTTTTTTTATTCTCACTTCGAAATAATGATAATTTTTTAAATTAAAAAAATTTCAAAAGTTATGAGTAAGAATGTCTTATGAATTTTGTCAAGAATTACCCTTTTTCTATACAAAATGGTATTCTCATCACTATATCAAAAAAGATAATATGATCTAAACAAGCATTTTCTAACTGCATCCATCCAAACACTATAGTTGCATCTCCAGCATTTACAACTGAACATAGCAAAACAAGTCAATTTAGTTCTAAACACTGCATCTCCAACTACAAGGTATGCAACTACATCGATCCAAATAGGGCCTTAAAGTGCAAGATCCTGAACAAGCATGTGGAGGGATATCCCTTATAGTTAAGGATAGAGTTCTAACTTCCAACCAAATATATCACTTTAGGGAAAAAAGTAGAAAAGTAAATTATGATAGTATCAACTGACCTGAAGCGCCCATATACTTGGACGGCTGCCGTTAAATCCATTTCTATAGCAACTCTCGAGTAAATTTGATGATTCTAGAGGAATATGAATTAGCAGGCAACCTCGTGAAACTTTTGCTCCCACACCTGACATATCACATATCAACCAAGATGATTACATCAGAATATGTCTAGAAGGTGTTGCAAAACTGTTGTTTAACATTGTATAAGAGAAGATAAAGGAAAAAATATTCACAAATGACAATAATTATGTAACAACCCGACCCGCCAGCAATAATAACTTGGGCCAAACCATCGACCCAAAATGCTTAAGCCCAGTTATTATTACTAGCGTGCGAGGCTTCATATAAACTAATCGGAATCAGTATTTCATCCGATGTGGGACTATTGGAGTGTTACAAAACCCCCTGTTTAGACCTTGACGTCCTCGTCGGGTCCAAACCAGATCACAAACAGACAGACTAGGACCAGAATTACCAGGTGATGTAAGATTCTAGAGGTGACTCCCACCAAACCCGTTGGTGTAGCATTTTGCCCCGCATGGCACTTAGCTTTCACACTTCCGGCTGATATTCGGCTCTTGACACCAATTGTAACGACCCAACCCGACAGCAATAATAACTCGTTGGGCCAAACCACCGGCCAATATGCTTAATCCCAGTTATTATTACTAGCGTGTGAGGCTTCATATAAACTGATCGGAATCAGTATCCCATCAGATGTGGAACTATTGGGCGTTACAAATTACAACTACTTTTATTTACTATTTTATGTGTGCGTGTTAGAGAGACTGAGAAAGAGCCACCACTAAAGTCTACTAGACTACTAAATGCTTTGTTATGCAGAAAAATTACAAGAGAGATCAATCAAACCAAGAAAAAAAAGAGAAAAAAGCACATCCAGCCTTACTCTATATTTGGGTTTCTTTGATATCAACACCCGCACTAGCAAATCAATTAGCATCGGTTCTTGGTTCACTAGCAAGAACACGGCATTGATAATCATGGATAATCATATAACTTATAGATTTTTTATTCATTTGATGTTATCGGTCATCTATAGTATGAAGATCTGCATTTTCTCACAATAGTTGATCAATCCTCTTTCACATGTGATGAACTGGGTACCCTCCAAAAAAAGTTCCCAATATATTAAGAGAAAATCAATATCTAACAATTATAAAGCATCTTATGATATGGGTAAGGACACAAACCTTTGAACCTTTGAGATGTTACTTTGAAAATTCTTTCAGGAGAAACATCATAGAAAATAGACGAGCGTGGCCAGTTCAACCTAAATGGGCGAGTGTCCATACCATCTGTCAACAGAACAATCTATAAGGGATAAGAAAACATTTTTAACAAAGGCGATGTCAAGCAAGGCTATGTAGAACTTTTAGTCAAACTGATGTACCTGCCTAAGATCATCTGATCGGCTTACGAAGTTAAGCAATTTATCATCAATGTACTTTGTTGCTATCCTGTAATAACTTGGAGATGATCCAGTTATTGAAATTGGATATTCCTCCATATCACAATGACTGACGTCAGGAGAAAGAAGGCAACCCGCATATGGGTCGATGAAGAGAGGATCTGTCATTTGCAATGTATATTAAAAAACACTAACATATAAGTGTAGCAAATTGATAATCTTTTGTAATCTTAACTTATTGGTTGTATTCTTCCATCAAATTAGGAAACCAACATAATTGTCATCAAACTGCCATGTAAGCAAAATTTTGGATTTCTTGCATTGCAATGAAGTGGCCATTGCGATCCAACTTAACTATCGAACGTCATAAGAAACGGAAAATTAAAAGGAAATGCTAAGTCTTGGGATTAATTGTAGAGTATGAAAGTTGGGAACCAATTTGACCTATAAAAGGTTGGGGACCTCTAGTGTAATTAAAACACACAATATACATCTGGAAATTCAGATCTAATGGTCCACAAGCACAGTTTTTTTAATTATCAAACTCTAATATTATCTTGCCTTAATTTGTTTATAAGGTTTATCATATTTATTGCATTGTGGACTTTTGTATTAACTTTGATGTTGCCGGGCACTATTTGTCAAATTTTAAATCTACAAAAGGGATAAATCTTGTTTATTTGTATCAAACTTTGACTTAAATCGACCATGCATGATATAACTCAAGGATTTAAGTGCCTATCGGCATAAGCTGTATCTACTGTCCTGTATCGTGCCAACAAGATATCAGTACGATATAGCCTTCATACCGATGGCACAACTCAAAACTCTATTTTTTAAAGTTAGTAAGTAATTTACTCAATAATGTTCAAAATATTTGATAATGATACATAATAAGTAATTAGAATATTTTATTTCTAAAGAAAATAAATATTTCATGCCAACATGTGTCAGGACTCATGTATATTTTGTGACTGGCATGTATCGACACAGCTCGGCACGCACTGTGCCGTACCGTGCTGGCAAATTTTCAACATGACCTTGTGCCACGACTCTTAAATCCTTGATACAACGTAAGTCTCTTGTAGTAAAAAAGGTTCTTAGGAACATTATAAACATCTTGGTGTTGATTCTCTGCTCTAATTGGATAGAAAGTGTTAACAGTTACTCATAGTTGAAAAACTTAGTTTGTGAATATCGAAAGATTGAGCAACTGTAAGATGGAGTAGCGCACGTTCATACCGATCCTCAAACGGAAAAAAACAAAAAGAAAAAGAAAAAGAAAATAAAGGAGTGAGCAGGGATTCTTTCATTCCGTTCCCTTTTTCCAGCATTGGTTTATAATGTTCAGTAAAGAGTAAATTGCACTATCACCCCCTTCACTTTTCTGAAAGCTTCACTTTGACCCCCATATTTTAATAATTTAATTTGAACTTAATGCCCTAACTCTCATAAATATATCAAACTGGTGTATTCCGTCAGCTGATGTGGACGATAGGCCAACATTTTTAAGATGGAAAACTTCGCGCCAAAAGGATATGTTGCTATGGAAACAAGCTTCAATCTCGGAAGTTCAAAATAACACCATGTTGTCAAATTGTAAGTTTTAATTTGCATGTTTGGTGCATCGGTATCCAAGTCATATTCCCATCGATAAACTTAGCGACAGTGGACCGAATGGATCATCAGTTTAATACATTCATAGAAATTTGGAGATAATTAAGTTCTATTTAGAAGAATAGGGGTTAGCAGTGCAATTTGCCCTGCAGCAAACTAGAGAACCAACAAGCTAAATTTGGATCATTTCATAGTTAGTATGAAGCACGGCTCGCCAAAATTTTCTCTACGGCATATCATCAAACAAGTTCTGAGCTTTAACATTAGAAGTATAAAAAAAAACACGTTTTTCTTCTTTTTTTTGCCAAATATAAGTACAAACGGTACTCAAATACAGTAAGAGAAGCTCTGTTCTAAGAAATTCACTAAAAAACATGAGAAAAAAAAAGTTCCAGTTTTTCTCTTTTCAGCCACTATTCAAGCAACAAACGATCGAAAACCAATCCCACAGATCAAATGGGAACCCGAATGGGGCGAAATTAGGGCAAAAAAAAAAAAAAAAAACTCGGGACCTGGGCGGAGCGATTCGCGGTGGCGGATCGAAGCGGCGGCGAGAGCGGATTGGAGGAGGGGGTCGGATTCGTCCCCGGGGAGGAGAGTGGCGGCGATCCGATTAGCCCTAATCGATTCGCTCCTCCGCCGCCGCCACGAGCGCCCGATGCGCGGCGGTGGGCGAAGCCGAGAGCGCGTCGCCGCCGCACCGCTGATGCTCAACCCCGCCGCCATTTTCGCCGCCTCTCGTACGCTTCCCTCCAGATATACTTTCGAAGCCCGCATACGAATATCAAGACTTTTTCTTGGTTTTTTTTTTTTTTTAGAAAAAAAAAAAAAAAAAAAAAGCAAGTTTGCATAAAAAAAATTCATAAATTTTGAGTTTTTGCAAAATTAGATAATTTGCATATTTTGACTGAATTTTTCACCATCGGACAAAAATACTCTTATTCATTTTCTTTCGCTCTCTTTTTTTTTCTTCGTTATTTTCTCTCTTCGACCCTTTAATATCCGAAATTTTTGACAATATATATATACCCTCTGTTCACGATGTGTTTTGTGTGTAATATAATTATATAAGCATTCGTCAAGTTTCGGAAGTCCCTCTCTTTTGTTGTGGAAGTGAAGAAAAGTGAAAAAAAAAAAAAAGAGGGGATAGAAAAACAACCTCAACCATCAAATATAAAGCCCTCAGCCAAAATGCTAGGTTTAGAGCGCCCGAAACCACCTTCGGGCATCCGAATTCGTGCTGAATCACCCGCTGACTAACTTGCTTCACGATGCTTGTCATATCACTCACCAACTCATTTTCGGGCTGCTACAATAACATATTGACGTCAAGAAGATGAGCCTGCCGAATTACTGATGAGCCTGCCGAATTACTGAATGCACCCTCAACACCAGGCGTCTGCAACTAAGGTCCAAAATACCATCAGCCCGAATCACCATAATTAGGTGCCCAAATCCACGGTTGGTGAAACACACAATGAGGTAGTTTCACTCCTCCGAAGTCCATTTTTATGTCAATTTCATGCCAACACGACTTCAACTCAGTTTAGCACTCCCTAGTAGGGATGGCAATCTAGCTCGCTGTTCCGGTTCGTGTTCGGCTCGAAATGAGCTCGAGATCGCCTCGCTTGTTTAGTAAACGAGCCGAACACGAGCTGAATTTTTCAACTCGTTTAATAAACGAGCCGAATACGAGCTGGGGTCAGCTCGCTCGTATTCGGCTCGATAACAGCTCGAATACATATATATTTTTTATATTTATATAATTTATCTAATTTATATTTTTATATATAAATAAATAATTATATATATTATATTTTTTATTTAATTTTTAGCAAAATAAAAATATAAATGCGAGCTTAATTATAAAAAGACCCATTTGTAAATAAAGATTGAACTAATAGATCAAAAACTAATGATTAAGGTTTTATAAATATATTTTTTTCATCTATTTAATCTAATTCTTTTTAATTTATTGTTCGCTAGCCAGCTTGTGTTCACGAGCTGAATTTTTTGAGTCGAACACGAGCCGATCCCAGCTCGCTCGTGTTCGGCTCATTTACACCCCTACTCCCTAGAGGTGCCGACTAATTTCTTACACTACAATCTTGCTAATTTGTCAAGGTCCAATATACTACAATATAGAAGTTCAAGAATATTGTATATTTTAAACAATCCATTAAAGTCATTTCCAATTGCATCTTTTGGGCTTACTAAGGACATATTTGGTATTTAGGGCTCATTTAATGCTACTGGATAAATTAGATTTAGGGCAAAGTTATATGGAAATATATTTATTGATTTTCTTTTTTTAGAACCATACAAACTATATCTAAATTGATTTGTTGCGATGGGAGTAAAAAAATTTATATACACATGATAACAAACATAATTTCTCACCACATGTAACTATATCTATAACACATCCCACACGAAACCTAAAAATTAGAAGACTTTTTTTTTTGTATTTTTATTGAAGTGAAGAACTTTGAATTTAAAATATTAAAATAGGATAAATTACACTTTTGGTACTCAAACGATATATGAGCCACATGGCACTTTAGTTCTTGAAATTTACTTTGTTATATTTACTGGCTCAAATTCTAATGTGCGTGACATTTTAATTTTCAAACTTTAATTAATTTTAATTTTTGGCTTGAAATATGAGGTATATGATATTTTAATCCTCAAACTTTCTAAATTCAAGCAAAGAATTTGCAATGAATTAAAATTCAAGACTAAAGTGTAAGCAAGAATTTGCAATAAATTTTTCGCTATGAACAAAAAGGTCAATATATGGACATCTTCTTAACTATTGGTAATTATGAAATAGCCCCTTCAATAATTTTTTTTTCCATTGAGATTCTTTAATTTCTAATTTTAAAAAATTTGAGTTACACTTATTAAATTTGGTAAAATCGTCAAAAATTTAATTAAATATGTATTTTAAAATTTATTTAATTTTAAATATTTAAAAGTTTAGAGGGTTTTAATTGAAAAAAAAAAAGAAAAAAAACTGATTAGGCTGTTTCAAAATACTTAGGTAGCGTTTTGTTCCGATATAAGCAAGAACTAGCTATTACAGGGATGAGTACAAGTATGGGGATAAGAAAAATAGCGTTTGGATGAAAATTTGGTTATTCCCGGGGATAAGAAAAATATTAGGTAATTTTATATAAAAAATGAAGGTGTTGGTGGGGATAACCGAGAACTACTATTTTCGGGTAAAAAATTAGTATTTGGGTATAAAATGGGAGATAAGGGCATATTCCTATCCCTATCCCTTAACAAACAAAGCCTTATAGCTTAAGTTGTGTTTGGTTGGCCATTAAATACACTGAAAATTACTTTTGGATTGAAATTTTATTTTTCATATATTTGTTTAGCCATAAAAATATTTTTAGAAAACTATATTTATAAATTTGAGAAAAATGGAGTATTTTTTTTTCCACCGAAAATTGGCGGAAACAAAAATTAAGCTGTGAAAAAAAAATTTCATTTATTTTTCCTACTGAACCTGTAGAGACCTGAATTTTCAGCTAAGGCTTGTCGACAGCTCTGGTGAGTGTCGGGACAAGTCCGGGTCGCGTCGGCGCGAAATGGACGTCGAACGAGGCCCTGTGGGAACTCGAGAGCAGCGTGTATCCTGAAGATCTGCGAAATAGCAGATTTTCAGTGAGCTGTATCGGTACAAATATGGGATTGTACTGGTACAAAATTGATGGCTATACCGGTACAACCACCAGGAGTATACGGTATAGCCTGCGCGAGAGGCCCTCGGGTTGACCCATCCGTACGGTACAAATGTGCCCTTGTGCGGTACACTTTGAGAGGTATGGTGCTTGTTGACTTTTACACTCTCTAGTCTTGTCACCACCTTTTACCCATGCCTATATTGGAGCAGGAGAGAGAGGGGAGGGCTTTCCCTGCTGCTGCTACTACACTCCTTCTTCTTCCCCTAACTCAAACAGAGGTGGTGGAGGAGCTCAAGTGAAGGGCCGTGCATCGTCGACGACGCGCCGCGGAGCCGTTCGCGCACACTTTCGACGTCGTGACGCTACGCGGAGGCGAGTGGTGTTTGAGTAAAAATAATAATAGAAAAATATTATTATTTTCTCTCATATAATAAAAAGGGGGGAGTTAGTTGAGATCCACCATATCTCTCTTCAATTTCAAAAAAAAAAGAGAGAGAGAGATACCGATATCAAATATCTATGCGATCAAAAGAGGAGAGAATAATAAAAAAAAGGGAGAGGGACTAAACTGTAAAAGTTATCCCATTATCCCCATTGCACGCACACGTTTAGCATATCCTAACTTCCCATCGCACGATCTCCTCCAACTTCCCACTTCCCCCATGATTCGCATGATCCTCCCACACCTCCTAACTTCCCACATCCCATCTCTGCACGATAAAAAAAGAAGAGAGAAAGAAAGGGATCGATAAATACCCACTTAGAACTCACAAACAGTGACTGTTTTTTTGAACTCGTCAACTAATCCCCAACAAAAAAAATCCTATTCCCCGTTTTACAGAAGAAGAAAGAAAAGGTAATTAATCCCCCATTGATGCAGCTTCATAAAAGCTCTCTCTCTCTCTCTCTCGGTAAAAAAAAAAAAGAAAGAAAGAGAAAAAAAAGCTCTCTCTCTCTCTCTCTCTGGTGCAAAGAAAAAAAAATCAATCAAAAAAAAAAAACTCTCTCTCTCGCTCTTTCTGTTTGGTGAGCCCGAACCCACCTCCACGACGCCTCCTTCGTCGCGGCTCTCCGTCGCGGAGCTCCTCGAGCAAAGACGCATCCTCACCGTCGACGAGCCGCACCTCGAGCCGCGCACCTCGTCCGTCGCGGAGCTCCTCGAGCCGACGTCTACTCGTCGGAGCATCGCCTCGGTCGCTCGAAGCTTCTTAACTGCGGCCTCCTTCGTAGCGCGGCTCCTCGAGCCGCGCACCTCCCCATCGTCGACGAGCCGCCTTCGAACCGCGCGCCATCTCTCGTCGCAGCTCCTCGACGAGCGCGCACATCCGTCACCTCCTCGAGCCGCGCGTCACCCCCAACCCTCCACGGCCGAGGCCCGCAGCGCGCGCGTGTTCGGCGCCGTCGGACGAGCTCCTCGCCTCGACCCCGCCGCCCTCGCCGCGCGGACCCCGCCGCCGCGCGGACCCCGCCGAGTCCATTACCGCCTCGCCGCGCCGGACCTCGCCGCCGCGCCGCAAGCCCCTCTGCCGCGTGCCCACGTCGTCGAACACCGTCGTCGCGAACCCCTCTCGCGCATGGCCCCCGTCGGGGCCGCTCGTCGAACTCGCCATCACCGTCGATATCGCGTCGCCATCGTCGTCGGTCGCCCCAACTCGCCGCCCGAGGCCGTCCGAGCGCGCCTTCCTCGACTTCGTCGCCGGAGGTCGCCGTCGAGCCGCGCCGTCCTCGGGCTGCGCACACCCTCCGGTCTTCTCCGACGAGCCATGCCGCGTGCGGTTGTCGAAGCCGCGTCGTCCTCGGGGCTGCGCGCACCCTCCGACGGGCGTGGTGCTCCGCCACCCGCCCGGTCTTCCACGATGAGCCATGCGCGCGCCGCCGTCGCCGGCTCTATTCGACGGGCGTGGTGCTCCGCCACCCGCCCCGGTCTTCTCCGACGAGCCGTGCCGCGTGCCGCCGTCAAGCCGCACCGTCCTCGGGCTGCCCGCACCCTCCGACGGGCGTGGTGCTCCGCCACTGCCCGGTCTTCTCCGACGAGCCATGCGCGTGCGCCGTCGAAGAAGCGCGCCGTCCTCGGTGCGCGCACCCTCCGACGGGCGTGGTGCTCCGCCACCCGCCCGGTCTTCCACGATGAGCCATGCCGCGCGCCGTCGCCTTCGGCTCTATTCCGTCGGGCGTGGTGCTCGCCATCCACCCCGGTCTTCTCCGACGAGCCATGCCGCGTGCCGCCGTCGAAGCCGCGCCGTCCTCGGGCTGCGCGCACCCCTCCGACAGGGCGTGGTGCTCCGCCACTCGCCCCGGTCTTCTCCGACGAGCCATGCCACGCGCCGCCGTCGCCCTCGGCTCCACTCCGACAGAAGGCGAGGCGTGGTGCTCCGCCACCCGCCTCGGATCCGCTCCGACATAAGGCGAAGCGTGGTGCTCCGCCACCCGCTTGGCTCTATTCCGACACTGACTGAAGCGTGGTGCTCCGCCGCCCGCTCGGCCCCGCTCCGATCCACTCGAAGTCCGAGCCGAGTTGCCGCCCTTAGCCGCTCGATGCCGCGTCGTCGTCCCTGTCAAAGCTTCACTGTCACAATGTTCCTCTTTCGTGAGGCTTTGTAAACAGCGATTCAACCGTCGCGGTCTCCACCGTAGCCAAGCTCACCATCGCGAAGCCCCAGCCAGCGCCCGCTATGTGTTCGACAAAATGTCCGAGTCGCTCTCAACGGCGAGATTTTCGTCTGATGCTTAGCCATCGACGATATTAACAACGCAACGGCGAGATTTTTGTCTGATGCTTAGCCATCGGCGATATTAACAACACACTGGAGACCATGAAAACGATGCACTGGCGACGACGAAGACGTGAAGTTGATTAGTCCCCGTCGAATGCTTTGCCATCGACGATATTACCGACACACCAGCGATGATGAAAACGATGCACCGGCGACGACGAAGACGTGAAGTTGATTAACCCTCGTTGGATGCTTTGCCATCAACGGAACTAATGGCGCATCAGCATCTGCTGTATGTTCGAAGGAATGCCTAAATGAGCTAAATGGAATGCTCCGCCGTCAACTTGACACCTAATCATTCGATGGAACACCAAAATGAACATGCTCCTTGCAGAGAGATTCACCTGATAAAAAAGAGAGAGGAGCTTTGCTCGATCAAATTTAAATCAAATTAAAATCTCATGATATTAAGTGCTAAATCTTTGATTCCGAATTTAAAATTTTGATCAAATAATTATCCCACACTCGGGTTTAAATCTAATGGGCCCTAATTAAGCCCAAATTCAATTCAAAACCCAAATATCCAATTAAACCCAAATACCCAATACCCAATACCCATTAACCCATTAACCAAAGTCCAACCAAACCCAAACATCCTAAACCCATAAACCTATACCCCTTAACATCAACCCATAAACCCATTATACCCATAAACCTATTACCTAAACCCATTACCCAAACCCATTTTCACATACCCAAATCCATTTATATGGACTTATATCATATTGGCATGAATTAAGCCCATATCCAAATTCATTCATATGGAATCATATGGGCCTGAATTAAGCCCGTACCCGAATCCAATCCAAATAAACCCATACCCATTTAGCCCAACTCATAAACCCATTCAACCCATACCTATATCCATTAGCCAAACATCAAACCCATAAATCCAAATAAGTCCAAAGCCCATTTCAAATGGCCCATGCATTAAGCCCACTTCGAAATTAAACCCATACCCAAAATCCATAAACCTAAACCCATTAACCAAAATTCATTTATCCAAACCTATTTATCCAAACCCATTTAATCCATTAACCCAAAACCCATAAACCTTAACCCATTTACTCAAACCAATTAAACCCATTAACCAAAACTCATTTAATCCATTAAACCAAACCCAAATCAAATCCACAACCAAATTAAAGCCCAATTCCCAATTCAAGTCCACACCAAATCCACGAACCAAAGCCCATGGACCATGCCAAATTCTGTGAACCCTACCATACACCAAATCCACGAACTATGAATCAAGTTCATGAACCAAATCAAGTCCATGAGCCATGGACTATAAACTACAAACCACAAACCACAAACCATACACCAAGTTTATGAAATATGAATCAAGTCTGTGGACCATATTTGTGAACCATAAACCTCATGAGCTATGAACCCATATTTATGAACCTAAGTCCATGAACCATAAACCTATAAACCCAAATCCAACAACGACCGTGAAGTCGTTAAACTAAACCCAATCTCAGCTGACCGAAACGTCGTTAAACTAAACCCAAATTCAATTTTTATGAACACTCCAATCTCAGTTGACCGAAACGTCGTTAAACTAAACTCAAACTTAAACCCTAGTCCAAATCATCCAATTCTCTAGTATATAAAACTAGAGTCGATTCTCTATCATATCCAAACTCGATCAAATTCTAAATATATGCTTAGAATTGATCAAACCATTTAATCAAATTAAATTTGTTGGACTCTAATACACTTACTCGGAGTTCAAATAAATAAAATTAAGTTAGATTCCAATACATATACTTGGAGTTTAATTTAATTCAAATTTGACTAATCCTAATACATATAATTAGGATTTAGCTAACATTTCACCTTAAGATGAACCAAAAGTAAAGATGATTAAGCTCTAATACATAAATTTAGAGCCTAATTACACCAGACTCTAAAATATAAAATTAGAGTCTAATTCAAAATATTTGGGCTAATCTTAACTCATATATTTAGGATGAAAGCTCAAATTGAATGTCAAATCAAATTGGACTTTATTACATACAATTAAAGTTCAATTAAACAAATCAAACTCTGATACATATAATTAGAGTGTAATTTGAAATAAAATCCGATTAAATTTCAATTCATATACATGAAATTTAATCAATCTTTCATCTTAGGGTGAGCAATGTTGAGCTCCAAAACATATAGAGCCCAACAAAATTAATTTGATTATACACTTTGAGCATCTTGGAACATATAACTAAGATGCACTTAGAATTAAACATTTCTTTTCTTTTTTGCTCCATTTATGTACACCGAGGGTATGCCCTTAGATTAAAGCCATGTAATTGAACGATAAACAATAAAATTTTTGTTCAATTCCAGTTTATTTCAATTCCAGCATTTCAAAGTCTCTTAATCGAAGGTACCCTAACATTTTATAGGGGTAATTAACAATAGACGCTTGCGTTTATTGAAAGCCATGGATCCACAATACCTGATAACGATACATATTTAAATATTAATCTGAATCGTGAATACTACCCCACGGGAAATCAAAATAAATCTCACCGTGCGAGGTACGTCATTCGTGGTCGCAGACAGGTGGCTGCTGCTCTTTACCATCCTCGGCGTGGTGCTGCTCCCAGGGAGGTTGTCGAGGTGAGTAGGCCACCGAAATCCCTTCGGTTACTTCAAATTACTCTATTTTCGAGTTTGGCTGCTGCTGCTGAATCCAGCGTTCTCGCGTGGGAGAATCGGATCTCAACGCGAGTTAGTTCGTTGGATCCGCGACTTCGAGACGAATCCGTGAAGCCCACGACCACTGGATTTGGAGGAGGTTTGCCCAGTCGAAACCCTATTTTTCTGTACTACTGTTCTATCGCCATATTCTGAGATGCTGATTGCAGATTTCCAGCGTCGACCGTCGGCGTTTTGGCCCGTACTCTACGTAGGAGCGTCGGTCGTAGCTATGTGACCCGGCCAGCTATGATAACTCGTTGGGCCCAACCACCGGCCCAAAATGCTTAAGCCCTGTTATTATTACTAGTGTCTAAGTAACTTATAAAACCAATGACAACTCCATTCCCATCCGATGTGGGACTATTGGGGTGTCACAAACTCCCCCCGTTAAGGTCCTGACGTCCTCGTCAGTCCAACCACACACACAGCCCACGAACACCAGGCTATGTGAGACTTGTCTCGCTAGCCCGTCATCCAGACGCTGGCTCATCCGAGACTCGCCACACATGTCTAGCTGGTGAACCGGCTCTGATACCAAATGTAATGACCCAGCCCACTAGCAACAATAACTCGTTGGGCCCAATCACCGGCCCAAAATGCTTAAGCCCTGTTATTATTACTAGTGTCTAAGTAACTTATAAACCCAATGACAACTCCATTGCCATCCGATGTGGGACTATTGGGGTGTCACAGAAACTTGATTTGCTGGATTCGCAACTTCGAGACGAAGCTTCTGAGCCAAAGATTGAAATTTTTGGATAAGGTTTGCTTGCTCGAAACCTAGTCCTAGTGCACAACTGTTTGTCGAGCAGATTCTGAGGAGTTGATCTGCAGATCCCAGCGTCGACCTTCGGTACTTCGGCTCGTACGCTACATAGGAGCGACGGATTGCGACGAAACTTGGTTTGCTGGATTCTAGACTGCGAGACGAATCCACAGAGTCCAAATTTGCTGGTCTTGGAAAAGGTTAGTTTGGTCGAACTAGTACCTTTCTCTGCTGTTGTTAATCCGGACAGATTTCGTGAGTTTGAGCATTGTGGGGCGCTACTTTTCGCAGCTGCGGGACCTCGGGCTTGAGCGGGACACCTTAGATTTCATCACCTGATTTGGATACTCTCTTCGTTGTCGGAGAGTAGCTATCGAGGTGGGTTTTCATCGGATTATTCCTAAGTACAACGTAGTCGGCATGTATATTTTTATGTTGATTGTAAACCTTAGCTCAAATTCATCGATTGACTTGTTTCTAGAATTTGAATTTTTGGAGCATGCTTAGTTAGTAATGATTTTTACATGTTGGACTTGGATTTGACTTAGGAGAAAACCACGACTTGATCGTCATTTGTATACACTACCAGATTTAGCTCTAGGAGCCGTGCTGCATGTATCGTCGCTGTGTGAGTGCGATGGATATCAGGGTAGTGTAGCTTACTTCTACGCTCGTGCTCGGGATGCCGAGCTAAGTTACAGTAGAGTTCAGACTGTTTCGTGTTGTCGGGGACCGTCGGGGGTTGACGGTGGGCCCAGATCACTATTTTAGTTACAGATTGTTGCAAGGGCACGTGACCTATTGGTGGTTAGACCAGTTGAACCCTATTTACTTGACTATGCCTGTGAGAGCCTGATTGAGCTCGACAAAGATACGCTTGCATACTCGGTTGGTTCGCGCCCACGAGTGCCGCTCCGGAGTCTGGCTTAGTGCTTTTGCGTTGGTATCGCTGTGTCCTAATTGTTGGACTCGCTCTCCACTAGCTACCCCTGTGGTAGTTGTTAGTGTAGTTTCGACAGGCGGGACGGATGTATCACAGTCTCTCGTGAGATTGGGTCAGGGTTACTATATTTTACAGATGAGTGGTGTTAGTACAGGATAGTATAGTGACAATAGTTGTAAAGTGTTTCCAGCTTCTTTTCTACTATTCTTGTTACCCTGTAGACTTAGTGGGTGGACCGATGTGTTTAGGGCAGCACCCACTGAGGACTACCTGTTTTTACAGTAGTTCTCACGTCCTCTTTCTTCCACCGTTGTTGCAGGGCCTTCGGTTTCGGCTGCTGCTCCTTCCGTGTCGAATCGTGGCAAGGGCATCGCGAGCTAGAGCCCTTCCTGTCTCGTGCTGAGTTAGCAGATTTCCCCTACTGCAGGTAGTGTGTTCGTGTTTTGGGATCTATGTACATAGTTGTGAACTAGCTGGAGCGAGTAGTTTCTTGTATATGTGGATGTTGTATGTATATTGATTTTATTATTCCTACCTGTGCATGTGTTTTTAGTATTTTCAGCTCTCTGCTACTGTTTGTAGCAGTGTATGTTATACAGGTACAGCTATGCTTCGTATACCCGAAAAATTTCTTATATACGGCGGATTTGTCGGCGTACCCGGGGAACAGTGCAACCCGGGGCGTGACAGAACCAAATAAATATAATTTTTTTTTCCTTTCAACTAAACAAATGTTGAAAAAAAAATTATTTTTTTTTATAAATTAAAGGCTAAAGGCTAAATTACATAAAACTTTTCTGTCAAAATCCGATGGGTAACGATAACGAGAGCGAAGGCGAGGTGGCGGAGGAGGGCGAAGGGGTGTTTTTAGGCGCGGATGGGAATATAGGTGAGGGCGAGGCAGTGAGGTGGCGAGGTGGAGGAAGGCGAAGCAACAGAAAAAAAAAAGCAGGGGGGTATTTTTGGCATAAAAAAATATTTTATAACGGAACCCTAACGGATCACTAACGATAGGGGGCAAAGTTCATATTTTTCATTTTACAAAGGGTCAAAGTGTAGGTTTTTAAATGACAAAAAGAAAAAGTGAAAAATCGTGTTTTGACATGAAAGTTTTCTGTAATTTAGCCTAAACCAAACACTATAAATATAATTTTTCTTTTTCACCGAATTTTTTTTTTAATCTTTTTTTTATAATTTTATGTCCCACAAAATACCCTCTAATTAGTGGGTCACACTATACATTGAAAAACAATAAATAAATAAATTTGCAACGTCTCCTTGAAACAATCGTGCATAAGACTCTCTCCAAAAAAAGTCAAACGAATTAGAGAGCACTCCATAGTAAGATCAAATTGCACTTTTGTCCACAAATTTTAAACGTGAATGACACTTGGGCCTTTCAAGTTTAATATTTTAATTATTTCCATCTTATACTTTAAATTATTGCAATTAAGTTCGAACGCTTCTAATTTTGTTGATCAGATACTAATGTTTTACTGATGCGACAGTGACATCTTAGAAATTTTTGTGTTATTAATCATAACACTATCATCAAAACCTCAATAAGGGCTTTTTTTGCAAATAGCCCCCTAACAAATTTTTTTTTACAAATAGCCCTGTGTAAAATTTATTTACAAAAATAGCCCTACTCCCGCCACGCAAGCGTCATGTCAGCGCGGGCAGGGCCAGGATATTTGTATTGGACACGGTGAACCATTCACCATGTCCAATATAAATACTGACTTACCCAAATTTTGGCTAAGTCCCGAGCATTTTGTGGTCTTGTATTGGACACGGTGAATCATTCACCGTGTCTAAACACGGTGAATGGTTCACCGTGTTCAACTTAAACACTTGGCCCCGCACCGGCAGCGTGGCGCTGACGTGGCCCTTGCGTGGCCGGGATAGGGTCATTTTTGCAAATAAATTTTATACATGACCAATTGTAAAAAAAATTTTGTTAGGGGGCTATTTGCAAAAAAAGCCCCCTCAATAATAATGATGGACTTGATTGTAATAATTTATTAAAATATATAAGCTCATAAATCACAATAAATTAAAGAGAAAACTTCAAAAAATTCTCACCTGGTTTCGCACTTTCTCACTTTAGTATCCTATAATTTAAAGTATATCAATTTGCCCTCCGTATTTTTATTTTTCTTTTTTTATTATCAATTTTATTATTATTTTTTCTTAATCTGACAAAGTTAAAATTAAAAAAGTATTAAGTGAATATTCGATAAATCTAGATGGGTATCTGAAGTTTTTTGTATATAATTTAACGAAATATTAACGAAAAAACTACCGAAAAGATAAAAACGAAATCACTGGGGCAAATTAATATACTTTAAACCACGTGATACTAAAGTGAGAAAGTAGGAAACCACATGCGGTTTTTTTTTGAAGTTTTTCCTAAGGGGCTGTTTGGTTCTCTGTAAAAGTGCTCCGAGAATTTTTTTTGGGTTGAAAATCCTTTTTCGGATGTTTGGTTATCTGTAAAAAATATTTTTAAAAACCCATTTTACATATTCTCGAAAAAAGCTGTATGTTCGTTTTCTGCTCGCCATCCGCGGAAAACGAAAAAGGAAGGCTTCAAAACCGCGGCTCAGCTTATTTGAGCATGCGCGGTCCACGAGGCAAGGATGCTTCGTGGACCGCGTGAGAGAGAGTCCATGGTGGACCCCGTGGACTCTCTCCCACTCTTTTATATATATATATATATATATATATATATATATATATATATATGTATATATATATATATATATATATATATATATATATATATATATATATATAATTTTATTATTTAAATATATATTATTTATAAAATACATAATAATTTATTTTATAGTATTAACTATATACTATATACTATTGTTTGTCTCTGAAATTCTCCCGATCCCAGAACCGGTAAGATCCTCCTCGGGATGCGCGTCGGGATAGAAAGCGGTTCAAATTGATGACCCTCGAGAAATGCGCCTTCGATCTTCAAACGATTCGATCGGCGAGGATCAAACCGATCGGGTTCGAAATCCTATTCTCACTTTTGTAGAAAGAGCGAAAGGTCGGCACAAGTAATAAATTAAGCAAAGGAGGAGCCGAATAGCCGAGAAGAGGACTTAAACAATCGGCTCGGATCGGTAGAAACGTGACTATATTAATAAGAAACACGGGAAATACAAAGGATTGGACCGCAACCCTAAAGTGATGCCCAAAGAGCGGACGGACTCTAAGAATTACAAAACAAAGAGCGGAGTGATGCCCGAAGCGGACAGGACTCAGAAAGTTTAAATTAGAGGCTACTCCTAAGAAAAAGCGATAAGTGCAAGTAAGAAAATGCGAGAAAATAAGGTGGTCTTGTTCTCGGGGGAGGAAAAGACCTCTTTTCCTCTTCGGATCTATTTATTGAGTCTTTTTGTTGGTTATTGTCCTCGCACGATCGGCCACTAACCCCACGGGATCTCGGACCACTCTATGTTACCCGGTAACCAACTTACAACCGCTTGCTACTAAAACTTCGGTCCATTCTTTTGTGCTCTTGGCGTACGGCGAGAACCCTCGTGCCAATATAAACTTGGTGTACCACCTAGCGCGCCAAATCGGCTCAACAACTATTATATATTATATATTATATTCCATACTTAATTAATATATAATATAATATATTTTTATAAATATAAATTATAATACTAATATATATATGTAATATGATAATTATTATATATCAATAATTATTATATATAGATATATAGATAATATATATAATATATATACAATAAGAATATGTATATATATATATATATATATATATATATATATATATATATATATATATATATATATATATATATATATATATATATATATATATATATATATAAAATAATTTTTTATTTATAATTCTTTTTATTTATAAATATATAATAATTTATTTTATAATATTATATATATTATTATTGAGCATTTATTTATGCTATCAATAGCACTCAGTCTTCTAGATCCACCATTTTGATGACTTTCACCCGTTAGATCATATTATTAAACCAACCACACACTTAACCCTAGGGGCCCATATCATCCTAACCGTACATCTCTCAATCCAACGGTCAAAAACTTGGTAGCACCAATGACTTTATTAATAGATAGAGCCTAGTTCTTATTATTATATACATATATTATATTACATGTTTATTATATAATATATTTTATTTATAAATATACATTATAATAATTAAATATATTATGATAATTATTATATATTAATAATATATAATATATATAATTAGAGAAAATATATATAATAAATATAATATATATAATAAAAAATATATTAAATATTTTTTATCTACTTTTCTTTTTCTTTCAACTAAATAACGTAACGAAAAACTACTTTTCTTTTCCTACAAAGCAAACACAAACGACGTAAAACTTTTCCACCGAAAATTTTTTTTCCATCGAAAATTTTTTTCCCACAGTTTTACGTGGAACCAAACACACCCTAAACTAAAGTTCGAGGACTAAAATCTCCCCCGACTTAAAGTTGGGGACCAAAATGCAATTTAGCCTAATAAGAAATTTTGAACCGCGGTGCCAAGTCCCGCCCAACACTGCGGAACGTGCTAGTCACGACGGTGTAAGAAAACCTTTTATTTTAGATGAACCAAGTCTACCACGTCATCATGAACCACACCAGTTAAAGTGTAGCATTGCTCGCAAGTGTTAGTGACACTTTAGTCCTCAATACTAGGAATGTCAATGGATACGGGCACCCGAAATTTTATTTAAATTCGAATCCGAATAGAATGGATTTATTCGATACTAAACGGATATGATTTTGAATATGAATATCAAAAATAAAAACCAGACGAATATGAATTCGGATATAGGTTTGGACTGTACTTGATCCAAACTCGAATCCGACACGAACCCGAATTTATTTTACATTATATATAATATGTATATAAAAATTAACGTTATATTTAAATTTATGTTTTAAAATTTTAGATTTAACGTAATATGTTTTTGAAATATTGAAAAGAGATATAATTGTTCCGGGTTTGAGTTTCGAATTTTTTGTCGGGTTCAAATTTGGATATGAATTTTTAAAATCCGTCGGATTTGAATTCGAATTTGGAATTCTGGTTTGGAGTTGGGTTCGGATTCGAATTTTGAAAAATCTGCCTCGAATCCGACCTGTTGACATTCTTACTTGATACTTTTTCAAGTCCAAGGGTTAATAACTTAAATCAATGCTCAATCCATACCCATATTTTGATCCTGCAAATTTGCGATATGCAGTCTTTTTTTTGTCTAAAAAGTTAAGATAGTTATACTAAAATTATAGGCAAAAAATGCAGAAAAATGCAATGTAACTGTTTCGTCAAAAAAATATTGTTTTTCTAGTTTATCCACCTATTATTTAAAAATCTTTATTTTATACTTTCGAATTTAAAATTACAGTAATTAATTTTACATCGTGACTGTTTCGTCACAGTTCTATATACATATGTTGTGTTGCATAGTTTTCTGGCATACAGTTACGTAAATATAATTTACAATAGAGTGATGTCAGTTAGATAGATAGACTACGTAAATGTAGTCTACACGGAGTGATGCGTGCGAGACAAATTCAGGGTTCTACTTAATTAGCGAACTACTCCTAGGAAAGCAGTAAATGTGGAAAAGAAAAAGATTACATTTAGACTACTCCTAGAAAAGCGATAAAATGTAGAGAAAATAAGGGTGGTCTTCTCGTTCAGGGTGGAGAAAGACCCCTATTGCAGGCTTCAAAGTTACTATTTATAACCCACATTATTGGCTGGTTAAAGTAGTTTGGAAAAGTGGTTGTATGATCGTGGAAGTTATACTAACTTCTCGTGGAAGTTACGCTAAGTCTTCATAAAAGTTACGTCAACTTCTCATGAAAGTTACGCCCCAATCTTCAACCGTTTCTGCCTTCTTGTCCTTCATGCGCCTTATTGTCGACTCCTGGTATACCACGTGTCCTTATTTCTTTAGCTCATACGTGGTTCAGACCGACATACCTCAATTTTGGCCTCAACACATATATTATGAATAAATTATATAAAATAAATTATTATTATATATGGTAAAATAAATATACAATTTGAAATTAAATTGTTACATAAAATATTATATTATAAATTAGTATAGAAATAATTTTATATAAAATAGACTTATATAAATTAATTATTTTATTTTTAAAAATATATTTAGACATTGTTCTACATTTTTTATCCAAACGCTACTAAGGATATCCTCTAGAATATCTCCGAATGTATCCAAACATAAATTTACAATTTTTCTATCTTGTACCAGAATATCTCTTGTTCTCTATAAATATTGTTCTTCAAAATTTAGTTCCCCAACCAAACGCAGCCCGTGTATACATGCACTCCAATATTTATTTAATACTAATGCTCTAAAATTAAAATTAACAAAATTCCAAAAAAATAATAATCTATGAACATAAAAAGCTTATTAATAATAGTCCTATAAACCATTTTAAGGAGAGACAACTATACCATTATTTGGTTTCTTCTTCTTCTCCTTTTCTTTTTTTTTTTTGGTTTTTTTTGTTTTTTGAGAGAGATAGAATAGCTATACCTGCTTCGTTTATTTCGTTAAGAAATAAACTTAGCTAGAAATGTGAATCAACTAGAATTTGAACTCGGGTCTCGGGTACCAACGTCTGTCTTTTATTCAATCGGTTGGTTTGTAAAATATTAGTATTAAAAATTTATTTTTCCGCTAATTAATGATATAGAGCGTGTTAACTGTCGTAGCTAATGAGATGCCGGATCAATTTTTGAGCGCATTGTTTTGTACTAATAAATCTATAACAAGTACCAAGTTTATGATATAGATCACGTTTATATGGCATGGACTCAGTAATTAAAATCGCTTATTAATTCCATGCAGCGCTCACTTTTCTTTGCGAAGTGAGTAAGCTTGCTCTCTTAATTTTTGCTAGCCCAAACCTATTCATCCTAAGACTAAATGTAAGAGAGAGACAGTTTTCAGAAAAATAATATTATTTGACTAAATGTAAGAGAGAGAGAGTTTTCAGAAAAATAATATTATTTGACTTAAGATATCGTTTGGTTCGGATATAAGCAAAAACTAGCTATTACAAGGATAGATACAAATATGGGGATAAGAAAAATAACGTTTGGATAAAAATTAGGTTATTCCCGAGGATAAAAAAAAATATTAGATAGTTTTATATAAAAAATGAATGTATTGATGGGAATAACCGAGAACTACTATTTTCGAATAAAAAATTAACGTTTGGGTATAAAAGGGGATAAGAGCCTATTCTTATCCCTATTCCCAAGATGCTTCTAGTAGATTCTGATGAAACGTCTGGTAACAATTTTCTCCCAAGTAGTTGTTTGGGGAGCTTTTTTTAGCACTTAGCCCCATAGTAAATTTTTATTTTAAAAATAGTCATGTCAAAATTTAATTTGCAAAGATGATACTGGGTCTGCCACGCAGGCGCCACGTCAACGCCACGTGGGCAGGGGCGAGGCCAGTGTAGTAAGTTGAACATGGTGAATCATTCACCGCGTTCAAATACGGTGAATGATTCACCGAATTTCATATATGTATCCCTTTTATTTTCTTTTTTAAAAATTCGAATCCGAAAATCAAATTAAAATCCAAACCCAGATCCAAATCCGACGGATTTTAGAAATTCATATCCATATCCATATCCATATCCATATCCGACCAAAAACTCAAAACCCGAATCTGAACCAGCATATTTTAAAGGGGCAATTTCATCACTACCCCTCTCAAATATGTAAATATCGTAAATACCCCTGCAAAATTAAAAATATCATATATATCCCTTCAAATATAAAAAATTTTCACAATTACCCCTCCTTCCAACAGTCGTTATTGTAACCATGGTTAAAGCCTGGTTAAATAAAAGTTAAGTTAGAAAATGACTAATTTACCCTTAAAAAGCTTAGGCATTATTTTGACGGGGCAATTTCATAAATACCCCTCTAAATTTTAAAAATAACATATCTAGCACTAATTATTAGTGGGTTAAAAAATAAAAAAACCCCTCACCTATAGATCATTTTGAACTAGACCCCTTTAAGTTTTATTTTTTAAGATTAAGAGCTCATGAACTATCAGTTTTTTTTTTTTTATTTGGACTTAGTTAAAAGTTTTTTAATTGAGATCCCTCACATGAATTTGTTAAAATTTTTAATTTTATTGAGATCCCTCACATGAATTTGTTAAAATTTTTAATTTTGTTGGGAAAAGACACTCAATTGCTAAAATTTAAAAAAAACACTTAGGTTGAGAGGACATATATATAGAGAGTTTTGCTATAATACTATCAGTAGTAAATCTCGGTTTACTACAATTTATTTTTAATGATAAAGTTTCCGAATTGATAATCGACACCATTAAATATAATCTAAACTATTTAAACTATTTGAAAATCGAATTTTACGCTTTTCCGAATTAGGATCACATCAAAGTGGACTATAGGTGATAGAGTTTCATAAAATTTTATTTTATTGTTAAGAATAAATTTTTAATTAAATTTTTTTTGTTTGAGCACATCATATAAGTAATACTCTAATACTAAGAATTTTGATATCAAAATATTTTTAGCGTGAGATATGTAAGTTATTTTAATAAAATTTTAAAAAATAAATCTTTAAATAATTAATATTGAATTCTACTGTGGATAATTGCATTACTACTATGTATCATTTAAAAGTGAAAATCATAATGAGATTTAACTATCACACTTAATAGACTATAGATCTTTAATTATAAAATTTTAAAAATAATTAATGTTAAATTATTATGTGATTCAAACGTTAAAAAATAATCATATAATTAATCTTAAATATTACATGGTTAAATTGTTGCTAGGGGTAAAATTGGTATTTATAAAATATTGAATGACCTATTGACGGAAAGTTAGCCTAAAGGGTATTTATGAATATTTTTGGTTTTAAGAGGGGTATTGATGATATTTTCTAGTTTAGAGGGTTATTCATGAAATTTCGATCTTCTAGAGGAGTATTGATGAAATTATTCCTATTTTAAAAATCTATACCGTTGGATGAATATTTAAAGAATAAAAATTATTAAATATTTTATATATTGTATAAATAAATAAAAATAAATTATGTATATATATAATTTATTCGGATTTGGGTTCGGATAATATTTCGAATATGCATACCCATTAACATTTCTACTTCTTATTCATCTTTTCAATATTTATTTGTATTATTATAAAAAATACGTACTAAACACGATGAACAATTCATCGTATCTAAACACGGTGAATGGTTCACTGTGTTTAACTTAATATTCTGCGTGGCGCTGACGTGGTGTCTGCGTGGTAGGCTCGGAATTATTTTTGCAAATTAAATTTTGACAGGACTATTTTTAAAATAAAAATTTGTCAGAGAGCTGAATGCAAAAAAGCCCTTGTTTGGGTGATTAGAAAGGAGAGAACCGGGGAAAAATTATAAGTGCGTGACATATACGCTGCTTCATAGCATAGACCAGGTCTATGGAACGCATTCTCTCAATCTCTCTCACCTTCCATTGGAAGGAAGCAACTCTTTTTTCTCAGAGAAGGAACCAAAACTCCCCCTCTCCCTCCCTCCCTCTCTCTCCGTACAATATATATAAAACCTCTTCCCTTTACCCCGCCATTTTCCTCGTCGTCGTCTCACTCTCTCTCTCTCTCTCTCTGTCTCTCTCATACTACCCAATCGCCATTAATGTCGTCTTCCAAGCTCAAGGTCGACGAGCTCCGCGCCGAGCTCTCCCGCCGCGGCCTCGACACTTCCGGAACCAAACCCACCCTCGTAAATCCCCATTCTCTCTGCCTCTCTCTCTCTCTATGATCGAAAACCCTAACCCCGTTCCTCTCCTTCCACCTTTCTCAGGTGCGGCGCCTCGATTCGGTGCTCCGCAAGGAGAAGAAAGCGGAGGAGGCGGCGGCGGCAGCGGTGAGCGACGGTGCTGCTGCAAATACCGGGAAGAAGAGGAGGCGGGACCTGGAAGCGGGGGACGGGGAAGGGGATGGGGTGATCGGCGACGTGGAGAAGTTTCTAGAGATGGGTATTAGGGAGTTGAGGGAAATGGCGAAGGCGCGGGGAGTACCCGCGAATGGGTCGAAGAGGGAGCTTGCAGGGAGGCTATGTTCTTCTTCTTCTTCTTCTTCTTCTTCTGCTGAGGACAAGGATGAGAGAAAAGGAGATTCAGGTTCGTATCATGGTGTTCCCCAATTTATTACTCCGCACCTCTTCAACTTCTAATTATTTTCGAGTCATTTAGTTAGTTTAGTTGAGAATTTTGTTAACTTTGACAGTTTTTTTAGCTACTAGTTGCTAATTGTTGGTGCTTTATTTGCTAATAGGTGATTACGGATGTTAAAAGTAACAGAATCATTGTAGAATTTAGTAATATTTGCAATCTATACGAATAAAATCATTCAAATAAAAACAATCTAAAGTAAAAGATATCAATTGATTAAAATGAAGGAGGCCATTAAGAATGGCCTACAGTTCAGAGGGTCTTCACTCAGTTTTAGCCTTTTTTATTGGTGCAATTTCAACTTTTTACTTTACTCTTGTTTCATTTAGATCCCGTATTTCCGATAACCATTAAATCGGATGCAAAACTTTAGAAGTGACAAGTATTACTAAAATCATGCACTAACTCGTTTTTGTAATGTTTTGCATTTGAATCAAACAATTACTATAGTTTCTTTGCACCTAATTGTGGCAGCTAAGCACAGAGTTGAAATTAAAGCAGCTAGAAATGTGGGAGCATAAGTGAAACACGGATTGAAGTGTAGAGGTTGATTCTGTACTTAAATCTGTGAAATGTGGGAGCATAAGTGAAACACGGATTTAATACATGTTGATCATTGTTGTTTATTGGGCTCTGTTTATTTTTTTTTGTGAACGGTTTTGCATATTTTATTTGATTTTTTTGATTATTAAATGGTGGGGAAACAGAGGAGCCCAAGAAGGAGAAGTTGGTGACGGCAACCAAGAAGGGCGCCGCAGTGTTGGATCAGCACCTCCCGGATCATATGAAGTCCTCCTTTCATGTTTTGCAGTTGGTATATAAATTTGAGCTTGTTTCATATCTTAGCTATTTACACCTTCTTTAATTGCGTCGAAGTGTGTTTTTTTTTGGTAATTTTGATTCTTTTTTCAGTTTATATGTTGCAAAATGGCAAAATGCATGACTTGTTTATCAGTATTAAAAACAGTCAAAATCTCCTTTCTTTTTCCAGGGGTACCCGGCCCCCTAACATTCCATGTGATAATAATCATGTAGCAGTATTTATGCCCTCTCTTTGTGACTCCTGTCCCCCAGAGTCATCTTCTTGATCTTGGGATTTTAACACAAAATTGATTTCAAGACTAGGGATGTCAATGGGTGAATCTACGAAAAATTCTGCGACCGACCGAGCCGGTGGGTATACCAGTAACGCGGATATGGATTTGGTTATGGATATGAAAAATAAAAACCGGCCGGATGTAGATGCGAATATGGATTTTGTGTATACGGACCGAACCCGAACCCGAGCCGAAAAATTATATATATATATTATTTATTTATTTATATAAAATATAAAATATGTAAAATATTATAGTAAAATATTTAATTATGTTTATTTATATAACATGAATGTATTTTCATTGTATTTTATTGTGTTTTAAAATTTTGATTTTACTATAATATATTTTAAAATATGATAAAAAAATTCATTATTTTGGGTTTGGATTTTCGGGTTCGGCTTTTCGGGTTCGGGTTCGGGGTTTTGAAAACCCGACCCAAACCCGACCCGTTGACAACACTATTCAAGACTCATTTTCTTGTTAACTATGTTTAGACTTTGTTTACATTGGGTAATAAACAGCTTTTCTCTGTTAACTGTTTGTTTTATTATTTACAGTTAGGAGCATTGTGCTTTAATTCCAATTTTCTTGTTTACTTACAGATGAGTGTTGATGCTACTATAATTCATGTTGTCATTTTGCATGTACACCCTTTTATTGTGATAAATAAGAAATTATACTGATAAAAAATTTTTCAACATTTATTTCCCACAGTTAACTGATGGAGCTTTTCTGAATTTGTCCTTCGCCATTATTCTTGACAGAGACAATTTTGGAAAGCTACAATATATTTGATTGCTTGTGTAGCATAAGCCGGGTTGATGCATGAACGTTCTAAATTTGTTGCAGGGAGAGGAAATATATGATGCCACTTTGAACCAGACGAACGTTGGGGACAATAATAACAAGTTTTATGTTATCCAAGCTTTAGGTGTGTTCCTTTGAGCTCACTTTTTTCATTCTCTTCACTCTTCAGAGAAAATGCAAGTTAACATATCAGTGTTACAAATTATAGTAGATTTTCACATCTGATCACTTCAAATTTCTTTTAAACCGTTTGGTTCGGGTATAAGCTAGTTATCTGATATAGATACAAGTATGGGTTTCGTAGGAACAAGAGTGTTTTTTTGTTTGGATGAAATTGTGAGTATAGTTTAACTAGAAAAATTGTGTTTGGATGGTTAAATTGGAACAAGAGGAATAAGGATTATAATTTGAAATTAAAATTATATTATCTAATTAATTAACATCAAATATTATATTTATAATTTAATTTTTAAATGTTATATTTATAATATTTAATTTAATTAAGATTCATAATTTTAAAATTTAAATATTTTAATATTTTAATTTTAAATTTTAAAACTTATAATTGTAAAAATTAAAATTTTAAAATTATTAAATTTAAATTTAAGACCAATTTTAAAATTAAAAAAATATCAAATATCAAATTTAAAAATTAAAAATTAAAGTTAAAAATTAGAATTTTAAATTATAAATTTTAATTCTAAAATTATAAATTAAATATTTTCAAAATTATAATTTTGATTTATTTTTAAAATTTAAATTCTAATTTAAAACTTATCTCTCTCTCTCTCTCTCTACTCAAGTGGGCTGGAACAAGCTTCCCAAGCTTGTTCCAGCCCCGGGTGGGAACAGCTGTTCCCACCATAACGGGTTGTACCTGGTACAACCCGTTATGGTGGGAACAACTGTTCCCACCATTAACTTTTTTTGTTTGGGTACAAGAGGGGGGATAAGGGGCTTATCCCCCCTCTTGTACCCAATCCAAACGGTATTCATGTCTTTCTTCTTATCATCAGTGTTCTTTCTGCCACACAGGTTCACTCCTGTTGCTAATTCTTCTCAGCATTCAAAAGAACTTCAGTTATTTTTGCAATGAACTAATTTGTTATCTCTTTTTTCACAGTTGTTGCTTCTTTCTATTCAATCAATTATTTGACGGGAACCAGATATTTATAAAGATTAAGCTCTAGATCTCTTTTCATTTCTTTATTCCTTGCCTTTTTTTTTTCCTGCAAAATGTTTTTTACGATGTGATAATGCCTAGTCCTTTGATAATTTAACCTGAAATGCTCGAAATCTCCACTGCAAATTGAGAAATTATCAAAATTTTCTATGTTACTTGAAGAAGTTTTCTTATGCACTACTTTTATATTTCACAGTAGTTGAAAATTTACATGGCAATAATTTTGCAGAATCTGACGATGGTCGGACATACATGGTTTACAATAGATGGGGCAGAGTTGGAGTGCGTGGTCAAGATAAGCTACACGGCCCCTTCGGAACACGAGAACAAGCAATCTATGAATTTGAGGGCAAGTTCTTTGACAAGACGAAAAATCATTGGTCTAACCGCAAAAATTTCATATATTACCCAAAGCTCTATACTTGGCTGGAAATGGATTACAGTGAGGCCGAGAAGGAAACAGTTACATTTCGCTCTCAAATTCCTTGAGTGATTTCCTCTTTTTACGATTCTTTTGAAATAATCATGTCTTTTATTTCTTAGTGATTAAACTGTCTTAGTTGGTACTAGGCCAAAGACAATAAGGCTCGGGCGTCCATCAGTGCTCAACCACGTGAAACAAAACTTGATTCCAGAATTGCAAGCTTTATATCCCTCATATGCAATGTTGGGATGATGAGGCAGCAAATGATGGAGATAGGTAATTGATTTATTCTTTTCTTTTCCCCCTTGACATACATGTATGTTTACACAACAGTGAGTTATAATTCCCAGCATGTTTCTTATATGAAGTTCCAGTAAAATTTGGGAAGAATTGTTCTTGGTTTTTCATCTTACAATAAACTGGTACAATTTGAAGACCATTTTACTAGATAAACAACATACAACTCTGTGTTGGGGTGGCAGGAAGCAGGGTCTGGGTCAAAGCCGGGTCAGGAAATTACTAATTATGCATTGTGTCCATACTCTACCAGGTGATAGATTTCAAACATACTTCAAGTGTCCAAAACCTGGACCTTGATTAAATTGCATACCAGGGCATGAGCTAGTTTAACCGGATGTTTAACATATTCAAGAAGGGAATGTTTGTACTAGATCGAAATATGAACACAAAATTTATACATTTGGAAACAAAACAGTATTCTTATAGAGATATCATGTTTCAAATAAACTATTGAAATGTGTATCTATTTAAAGCTATTACAAGAAATCTGGGTTTGATGACCCGGTTTTTCCAAATTTTAGGACCTGGATCGGAAATGGACCGGGATTTGTCAGGGGAAATATCTAGAACCAGTTTTCCTGATGAGATTCATCTCTGCAGTCGGTTACTTTAGGTCCGTTAACCAGGTGGGATCACATTTGCCACGCTACCTCTATGGTGCAACGTGCATTTATTTATGTAGGTTGTCTATGTGGTCAAGTTTGCAAACTTAGAATTTGTGGACTTTATGATAAGCCATTTTCATGATTTTAATGTGTGAACTTTGGGGTCGATTCACCAACTTCAGCTACATTTGAATATGCAATTTGATCTCGATTTTTCATAATTCAACATATATTACAAAATTGTTTAAATTCTTTTACCTTGTGAAGTAGTTTTCCTTTCCCCCTTTTTTTGGCAGGCTTATGTGATTCCCAAAATTAGTGATTTACTTTCCTTTTTCTCCTTCCAGGATATAATGCTGAAAAGCTACCACTTGGTAAACTTAGCAAATCTACAATATTGAAGGTGAGGATTAAGATTTACTTGAGACATTAAAACTTGATGTTTAGTTCATCACATGTTGGTTATGAAGATGACAGATAACCAACTGGATAACAAAGTAACGATTCAATATGCTGTTTAAACTTCATCTCATACAAGTTTTAACTATATTTTTACAAACATTATGATTTCAATTGTAACTTGTTTGCATTTTTATGCTTTTGAAGACTTAGATACTCATCCCCTTTTTTCACATCTATGCAGCATTCATATATTTTTTTTTATTTTCTTGTGTGAGATTGTTCTTATAATTGACCGTATGTTTAGTTTTGATTTCTTGCTGGACATGCAATGTAACATAAATCTACAAAATGTCAAGAAAAAAAGGTCATCTATTTGTGTATGTTTGATCCCTGTAAAATCCAAATTATCATATATAACACTCGAGGGAGGCAGATTCTGAAGGGCATATATGAAAATTCAGATTTTTCAAGGGGATGTTTGGATGATAATTTGCATGGACTATGTATATAGAGAAATCTATTTTGGTTATCTTAGATATTATGTCATTCTGTGAGGATAATGTGATCAATCATTTTGCAGGGCTACGACGCCTTAAGGAGGATATCTGATGTGATTTCAACAAATGACAGGAAGAAACTTGAACAATTAAGTGGGTGAGTCCTTGAATAGCCTTGATGAATGCATTTAGTTACATTCATAATAGTGCCATTCTGTGAAGAAATATTTAAGAGGAAAATGGCGGGACATCAGTTGAGTAATGTTTTTCGACTTAATATTTCATATAAACAATGAAGCTTCGTTCGCTTATTTTTCTATATTTTGTGCATGAAGACATGAAGATTCTTTTTTTTTGTTCCTTTTGGAACAGACAGGTTTCCTAAAAAACTTGTTGTTATTGGCCTTTTATCTCTCGTGAGAATTTGTTGTAACAGAATAATTAAATTCTTGGTTGGTTTCTAAGCTGTAAAGTTGCCGCATTTTTGTTATATTCTCAAATTGCCCAAGTCAGCCAAATCGACTTCTTTCTCTTCCTACTGCACTATATATAATGAGAACCATTCAGAAAATAGGGTGATTTGTTATGCTTATTCTCTCTCTCTCTCTCTCTCTCTCTCTCTCTCTCTCTCTCTCTCTCTCTCTCTCTCTAGGATATTGTCCTCTGTGGACATAAGTATTTTCTAACTGTTGTATCTAGATCTGTTCTGATATTCCTCTCTCTGTTGCACTTGCAGCAATTTAGTAGCTTATTAGTTTTTCTATTTTTCTTTAATAGATTTGATCTTTTAGAGATGATTTATCATGTTATATGCTCATTTGTGCTACAGGGAGCATATTTATCTTTTCTGACCATTTTTCATTTCGACATTCTAACCTTAATCATTCCCATATAAATTACTCATATTTGTTTATTGTTTTCTTTTCTTAATGTGAACTTTTATTAGCGCTTTCTTATGAATATCATGTAATGTTTTACCACCTCTTTTTTTCCATATAATTTCAGGGAGTTCTACACAGTGATTCCTCATGACTTTGGTTTTAGAAAGATGCGTAAGTTCAAATTTCTAACTTATTTAACATTCAATCAAATGGACTTATAGGTATGTTGACTTTCTTTACTGGGATTTGAGTTGTAACTATTGATATTTTGGCAGGTGACTTTGTCATTGACACTCCTCAAAAGTTAAAAAGCAAGCTCGAAATGGTAATAGTTTGTCTATTGGTAACACTACATATGGGTAATTTTATCTAAAGTTGAATGTTCAACAAGTTGTCAATTTCTTAACTGCGAAGCCTTCTGTGAATTGAAAGTGTTTGTGCTTTATGAATACTGGTAGATCAGACCTTGAAAGTAATTAATACTACCTCTTTAGTTATTCTGCTGATTTTGCTGTCTATATTACCATTCCTTGGTCGAAATCATCTTTATGCTTCTTAATAGAAAAGTTCAGATCATCTTTATGCTTCTTAATAGAGAAGTTCAAATCTAATGAACGTGTATTGTTTTGCTATTTTTTAAAGAAGTTCCAGTGGTATGTAAAGATGTACATAATGCTGTTGATGAACCTACTTTACACGCATGGCATCTAATGATTGACGTACCTGGTCAAAATTGATGTCCATGTTAGCTACCACATATGAAATTAGAATAAATGCTTAACTTTTCATTTGTTGCCATCTGTTTAAAGCTGATTTGTAAAGAACATTCTCGGCACATCCTAGGTGCGCATAGCATTTCTATTGAATTATCAGACAACTTGGTAATTTTGGCCAGTCTCTAGCGATGGTAGACAATCTATGTTACATTTGCTATATTAGAAGTTTGCTTTCTTCACCATCACATTCAATCTTACATGTCATTGAATTTGATCCGTGAGCCATCTAATGGCTTATTTGACGGCTTTTCAATGAAGGTTCAAGCTCTAGGAGAGATAGAGATTGCAACCAAACTTTTGGAGGAGGATGAAGAAATACAGGTATGTTGTCTTCTAATATTATTGCTGGCATATATTGCTTGACCGGATCTTCTATTGATCTGGATGTATTGCATTTATCTCACTAAAACTGAGGGCCAATCCAGTACAAAAAATAACTTTGTTATGTTGCCATAATGTAGGATGACCCTTTGTATGCCCGCTATAAGCAGCTTCATTGTGAATTGGTACCAGTGGAAGCTGATTCAGATGAATATTCTATGGTAATATGCCTATATGTTTGAGTATCTGTTGCATTTTTGTTTTATGATGTTTATCATAGTTTCTTGAGACTAGTTGAGTGATAGGTAATAACTAAGATACTACCTATCATAAATTCTATGCCATATTTGATGTATGAAAGAATAAAGCAATTGGAATTATAGTTCTAACAACTGCGAAACCATATTATAGACATTTTATTAGCCATATATGTCCTATCACTTGTAAAGTATAATTCTTTTAGATACTCTTGGAACCAAAAATAAAGGCATACAGTTTTCAACTCTTTTCTGTAAATTTTGTGGGATTCTTCTCAGTAACCTGGTAGTACTTTCTTGGAAAGTTTTTTGTACTAATTCAGAATATATCATATATGTTACTGGCCTTTCAACCAAGGATTTAAGTGCCGTGGCACGGGGTCGTGCCGGAAACTTGTCGGCACGGTACGGCACGGTGCGTGCCGAGCCGTGCCGATGCGTACTGGTCAGAAAAATTCTTGTGTGCCGACATATAATAGCATGAAATATTTATTTTCTTTAGCAACAAAATATTATAACTATTTATTATCTCTTTTTATCACATTTTTTAAACTTTATTGTGAAAATTTCTTACTAATTTAAAGAATAGAGGGTTTTGAGCTGTGCCATCGGCACGGGATTTGTATCATGCCGGTATTTTGTTGGCACTGTACAACACGGTACGACACGGTGGATACGGCTGTCTTGACGGGCACTTAAAACCTTGCTTTCAACCTCAGTTGACTGCATCTTTATCTATTGACTAGATAAAGAAGTATATTGCAAATACACATGGCAAGACACACTCAAATTACGCAGTTGATATAGTACATATATTTAAAGCTTCCAGGGATGGTGAATTGGAGCACTTCAAAAAGGTGAAGATCTTTTTTTTTTTCCTTTTTGGTTTCTTATTCAACTTAAATGTTTTTTAGATTTAGTTTTAATTTCCTTTTTGATTGTATCTCTTGCTTCTGTGCAGTTTTCTGATACAAAAAATCGGATGCTTCTATGGCATGGTTCTCGCCTTTCTAACTGGACTGGGATTCTTTCTCAAGGTTATCCTTGTTTTCTTGCTACTTGTCATTTCCTTTAAACTTGACTGATAAACTTTATCAGAGCTTTTACATATATATCTCTTTGACTCATCTGTGTCACATATATACCCCAGTAAAAGTCTACATTTGTATGTACTCCTCAATGTGCAGTTTCTTACAAAGATGCCCTTATCTAATTGAATTCATGTGGAGAAAAGTTGGTTTTGTTACATGTGTCTTCAAGAACATTGTGTAACAAATTAAGTTTTCAAAGGTCATATGTGAAAGTTCAGATTATGCTAGTCTCTATACGGGAACAGGCTTTATTGCAAGGTATATTTATGTAAATTTCTCTAATATATGAGCATTCTTTTTTAAGTTTATTTTGTTCACTGCCAACCTGTGATGATCGTGTGTTTTGAGTCAAAATGTCTCATTTAGTCAATACTTGTGAAACTATGACCAGAAACAAATCAAGTAAGAAGGTCATTTAAAAAGGTTTGTTCCATAAACAGGATTACGGATCGCTCCTCCGGAAGCGCCAGTTACTGGTTACATGTTTGGGAAGGGAGTTTACTTTGCCGATATGTTCTCCAAGAGTGCAAATTATTGCTATGCATCACATGCATCTACGGCTGGAGTGCTGCTTCTTTGTGAGGTTGTTCCTAGCATTGATTACATGTTTTACTATATACTGGACATGCCTGCTCTGATTTTATTTTTATTCAAATTTCTTTTTGCAGGTTGCATTAGGTGATATGAATGAGCTATTATTTTCTGATTACAATGCTGATAACCTGCCAAAAGGAAAACTGAGGTCCGTTCTTTACCTGATTTTGTTTCAACAATCACTTCTTTTCTTCTCGTGGATTTTCTAAATTTATGGACATTGACGGCTTGCATACATGCTAAATTATCATGAAATGAGAGTGGATGGATATTTTTGGAGTACTTTCTTATTTCTACGAAACTATTGATGTTTGAAATAAGAAAGTACTCCAAAGTACTCCAAACAAGTCAGTAGTTCTTAAACTTCATCACTATTCATTTCTAATAGGGACAATTTTTATGATCAGTGCTAGAAATTTGGACCTATTGCAAGTCGATCTGTTTCTTTTTCACTTAAATATGTTTGTCGGCATTGCCTTGTTCCTCCATCCAAAAGCCCAAACTTCACAATAACTAATCCACCCAACATTTTTATCGCCTTTTCTTGGTGAGTCTGTTTAGAGCAAAGGAGAATACAATGGTTATTTAGCATGATCACTGCCATGTAGGATGCGCTATCATCCCTTAGGCTAGCACTATTTCGGTCTGAAAACGAAACGCAGGGTGCCATTTCAAAGAAGAAAGTTAGGGGAGATTATTGGGCAATCCTTAAAAAGTTTTAGGGATCAAACCACAATAAGTCAAAAATTCATGGACCATTTCTACATTTCTCCTTTTCTTGAGAAGGGAAAAATGATTATTTGATGCTGTCTGACTATAGGAAATCTACATTGCTTGGTCGTGTTTTCACAACACATTGGTGTTGAGCTATCTTCATATCTTCTAAGCTGAATATGCATTATTCTTCTGTCGCAGTACAAAAGGAGTAGGTGAAACAGCACCAGATATGTCGGAGTCTATGACCCTTGATGATGGTGTGGTTGTTCCCAGGGAATGCCAAAGGAGGACAGGTTTGCTAAGGTAAAGCAACTTGTCAATGTTTTCAACTAATGCTAATAAACTGGCTTAACTACAAATTTAGTCCCTGATCATAACTTTGTTATTATATAATCCCCGATGTTTTCTTCTGTATAATTATTATGTCCCATTATTCTAATATTTGCAAATAGTGAACAAATTTTGGATTGTTTATCTTTTGCAGGGTACATTGCTATATAATGAATACATTGTGTACAATGTAAATCAGATAAAGATGCGATACGTCATTCATGTAAATTTCAACTTCAAGAGATGAATGTCCACCATGGTCTATCCTTCATGTGGCAAATCCACGACCAGCGTAAAATCTCCGCATAATTGGTACATGCCAAAGCCTTTTCTATTCTTGTGCTTAAGTTATTTGTCGTGGTGAGCATATACATATAACTGTGCACTTGTGTTAGCAGAAGCAACCCTTTCACTGGCCCTGAGTGGTTCATCAGAAACTAATTGCCCATTAGGTCTGTTTTGTTTTGTATCTTTGCGTTGTATATGTGAATGATTTGTCGATCGCTTTTTCTTCCCTACCATTATTTATTGTTGTAACTATCGCCAACTCATTGATTATCTTTTGGTAGTTTTTTTGCTTGCAATGCCTAAAATTGGTTGTTCCTAGCAAATACTATATATATGTGAGAGTTTTCCTACTTTATAAGACTTTAGAACTCTGTGGAAGCCTCAGTTACTTACTGGGAGGTGAATATGTAGTTCCCTGCGTCCTCTAAGGTGTAATATATGCTACAAATAAAGTTGACATTGTATATGCATCTGGGCTATAATATTTTTAAAAGTAATGGGTGTTTGCTTCCCTGTCATTTCTGGGAATGAGATATCTGAATCGACTATTAAAATTGTTAAACATGATTTAGCTTATTTGAACATTCACCAAAGCTCCCGTTTGGTTGGGGGTTAAGGGGTGGAATAATCCCGTAATCCCCATTTTATTCCCAAACACCGCCAAAAAGAGGTGGGATTAGCAAACCCCACCTCAAAAAGTTATCCCGGTTTAGCTAACCCCACCTAACCCCAACCAAGCACTATTTTTCTATTCATAATAACCCACTATCCTTCTTATCCTACCTACTTCAACCAAACATTATTTTTCACTATCCTCGATTAACTCCAACTTCCAACCAAACACAAAAATACTTTAACCTCACCTTAACCCCAAACTTAACACTATCCCTGGAATAATTAGTTATTTCTTAACCTCGAATCAAACTGGGGCCAAATGTATAACTTTTTTATATCATTTGTCTAATATTTAGTGTTGCAAAATATAATTTTTTTAAATGGCTAATATAAGATGAATTTGATGCCGCTTGATCACTAGGCAAATGTTGTTAAATTGTGCAATTCAGATCCTATGAAGCTCAAACAGTCTCCTAGACAATGCAGAAGTCAATGGTTTTGTTTGCTTCTAATAACTTATTCTAATTTGAACTCTTACAGTTATATATCATCATTATGAGAGTTTTAGTTTTTTAAATTTTGGACGTAACACCGTTGCCTTTGAGAAATTAAATCACTAGTGGGCTGCGTATGTACAAAGTTCATCATTAAATACAGGGCTTTTTTTGCAAATAGCTCCCTGACTTTTTTTTATTTTAACAAATAGTCCCATCATAAAATTAATTGCAGCACGCCACGTCTTACGCGGCCGAGATAGGTGTTTAAGTTGAACACGGTGAACCATTCACCGTATTTAGAGACGGTGAATGATTCACCGTGTCCAATACAACTACCACATCCGAAAAAATGCTAAGTCCCTAAAACTTAGTTGTATTGGACACGGTGAACTATTCACCGTGTTCAATACAAAGACCCCAAACTTAGCCAAAAAATGGCTAAGTCCCCTGAAACTTAGTTGTATTGGACACGGCTAAATACGGTGAATGGATTGATACTCACGTGCTCAAGCACAAACACAGTGAAACCCGCCCGTGGTATTTGACGTGTGACTGCGTAGCGGAGCTAAGAATGTCATTTTGCAATTAATTTTATGATGGAGCTATATTTCAAAATATAAAAAGTCATAGGGCTATTTGCAAAAAAAGCCCTTAAATACATTTTGCTGTACATTCTATGACACCCACAACATTGCTTTCTTAGAAAGTTAATAAATAAGTGGCAAAGAGTTTGGTGGTTGGTATCGAAGATCCTAGTTCGAATCCTAATTGATTCACATTTCTAGCTAAGTTTATTTCTAAAATGAAATAAACGAAGCAGGTATCGTGCTACTTATTTTTCAAAAAAAAAAAAAAGTTAGTAAATATAAACTAGTGTATTGAACCGCGTGATGTGGCGGGTAAATATTATTATAGTTAATTTTTATTATATTTGCTTATTCTTTTCCTTATAATAATATATAGGTATGCAACCTTGGTTTTGTAAACTGAAGAGGCAACGGCAGCAGGAAATTATATTTAAGTGATAGCATTGGAATAGTAAATAAAAAGTTAAAAATTTATTCAATTTGAATAGAAGACTAATTATAATAAAAAATAACTTAAAGATCCACCGGAAGAGGAAGCAATGACATTAGCAGAAACTATAGTAGACATACATGTAGGAAAAGAAGCAGCAACAACAACAGAAACACTGAGAGAAACAGGAGTGGGCTGGTATGCTTCCGGAAGCACGGAGCCCTTTATGCTTCCAAGTTGTTTTCGATGTTCGGACTTTCGAATCAACGATCGGCTCCGTTAGAGTTGATCTAGAGTATTTGAAGTACCTAGCAAATAAATTTTGTGATTTTTCGATATCATTTGCCTAGTGATCGAAGATGCTCAAAATCAATAATTTTAATGGCCGTGGTGAGCCGTTTGCAAGTTTAACGGTGTAGAAATATCCAAATCACATGAAATTTTGATAGAAAATTTTTTATACCATATAAAACAAGATCAATAACTTTGATCTAAAATTTTAATGTCATATCATCATATTTTGTAAGATTTTTATTTTCAACCGTTGATTTTGAGGTCCTTCGATCACTAGGTAAATGTTATCGAAAAATCGCGAAATTTATTTTCTAAATACTTCAAATACTTTAGAATAAGTCTAACGGAGCCGATCGCCGATTCGAAAGTCCCAACATCGAAAACAACTCCAAAAGCATCCGGACGCACTCGAGAAACAGTACTAATAACAAAAGAGTGTCTAGAAATAATCAGAAAAGAAAAGATAATTGAAGATGCAGCATAATCTGGAGCAATACTAATAGCAGCAAGAGCAGCAGTTGAGGGGGAAAAGAAGTACCTAAGAAGAAGAGGAAGTCGTAGCATCATCGGAATAAAAATTTAAAAAAAATTAAAAAGAGCTTAAGATGGAAAAAAGTTCCTAATTCGAGAGGTAAACTTTGGAAGAAAAATAATTAGAATTCATAATAAGAAAAAGGCAAAGCAGAACTAATAAGATAGAACTGCATAAGGTTTCTTCAAAATTTTACATAAATTATTAAGTTTAAGTTGGCTGAAACACTATTGAAATTCATAAGAAAAAGAAGCAGCATGCTTGATACTAGGGAAAGAAAAACATGTAAGAAGATGAAGAATCACAAGAATTGGTAGTAGACAAACTTGAATACCTAAAAAATGAAAGGTAAAAAATCAAAGCACAGAAGAAGACATCACTGATAGCAGATTAAGTGACATCGAAGGTCTTTTTAGAGGAGTAGATGATCTTTTCTATCTACACAGCAAAAACTTGATGGATGCCCTATTATATAGGCAACGACATGTGCTGAAAACACCGTAGAACAACCCTTTGGATTCAACAGACACACATAATCGATGCGGCAAAGGGAGCAGAAAGGATAATGAATGAGAACCATTTTTTCCGTTTGGAGAAGGATCAATGCAAACGACGGGGAGGGCAGACGAAGCGACAATGCATCAGACCCAATTTTCTGTCTAGAATGTGGCATGTTAAGAGCCGGAGCGATGACAAAGGAGGTAGCTGTTGGTGAAAAAAAGTTCAAAATCATCGTTATTATTTTTATTTATTTTCTGTTATAATATTTAATTTATTATATTTTTAAATTTAATTTATTATCGAAAATTTATTGCGGACATTTCGTTCTTGAACGTCGTGCGCAACGGCTCTCCGCGGACTCCTCTCCTCGTGCGTTCGCGCATCCAACGGCGTTTCGAGAAGGATGTTGGACCTCCAACGTTCTAATTACTACATCATGTGTATATATGATGGGCCATAGTAGATCTCTCGTGATGTGTTAAAAAAAAAAGGGATATGCAAGAGAGATTTTGACTATCAAATTAGTCTTACCAAGAGTTGATTTTAATTTTTCTTTATTAATTTCATCTATTCCATTTAATCGTTTTATCGCTTGGTGTTGAAAGTTGTGTCCGTAGGAGGAGGAATACCGGTCGTATCTTGGGGTGGTGTTTCCGGTTGATCCAAAGACGATGGATGGAAATACGCCTTAGGGCAGTGCGTCGCACGTTTCCGGCGCTTATTATATTGGATTTCTTTTTTCTACAATTATTTGGATTTTAGCGATCATCGGTAAGTAAATTTTATTAATTTTATCACAAAAATAGTTAGATTTTAGTTACGATCGAATTATTCGTTGCGGTTTTCCCCCAACAATCTAAGGCGTAATTCCATCTGATCGTGGTTAAATCTGACGGTGCTAATCCATTAAAATCTATACATATATACATTATAGATAATTTGTTTGATAACTTGATTGTATGATTGACATACAAAATTAATTTAAGTTGGGATTAGCATTTTCAAATTTTAATTGCATATAGTTTATTTGCAATTTTTATTTGTTATTTACTGTTATTAAAATTTTTTTTTTACTGTTTTGATTTTGCTACAGTAAAACCTTTTGATTTTATTTATTTATTTATTTTTTAAAACAAAAGAAGAAGAAAAGGCTTACTGTATGTTATAAGTTTTTATACTACTTGTACATTTTAAGATTTGCTACAGTATATATATATATATATATATATATATATATATATATATAATAATTTATGCTATCAATATGTGATGCTATTGATAGCACAGCCCCACTCATGCTAGTGATTTTTCTACCATTGGATCGCTTTGAGATCCGTGCTGATATTTGATAGGAGATTAACGGAGAGAGTGCCGTTAAGTTTCTTTCAAGCTCTCTCTCTCCTCTCTCGATCTTTGTGCCTCGACTCACTCACTCACTCACTCTCCTCTCTCTCTCTCTCTCTCTCTCTCTCTACTTTGGTCTAGACCTTGCCCTCTCAAATTTCTCTTCATCTCCCTCCCTCCCTCTCTCTCTCTTTGTCTCTTTCTCTCTCTCTACGCCTTAGTCCGGACCGAGTTTCGCCGCACGGCCCCCGTCGCTCCCTCGGCGCCGCCTCGCACGGCCCTCGTCGCTCCACAGCATCGCCCCCCGCACGGCCCCCGTCGCTCCCTAGCGCGCGCACTTAAACGAGGTAACATTTTTTTTTTTTTTGTTATTACAACTGTAAAATAGATCTATAACTTTAGATTTGTTTATTTTATTGGTTTGATTTTTTTTTTCCAAATTTTGTTTGTTTGTTTGTTTGATCTATAACTTTACATTTTTTTATTTTTTATTTTTGAAGGATCTAAAAGTCTTAAGGCATATGAAAATGCATGTCGAATAATTAGAGAAGGTGTAGATGGTTCCTTTTTTGGCATTCTTAGTCCACATTTTTAGAACATACCTAGGAGGGATACTATACACTTCAATATGATGCATCACTTTAAGTGCATGAGCACATAAGAGACCGTAAAATTCAAACAACTTACAAGTACAAGATACTATAACTTCGGATCTTACAACTGTGATAGTATATGTGCACATTCGTTGTCTTGACGTCGAAGGTTGTGAAATCGAGCTAATCTTGTACAACTTGTCTTTTTCTAATTCAACCAACTTATAACCTGTTGTAGCCCTTAGTTGAGCCTTAAATTCTGAAAAAATTGTCCTTGTATATATGGAGCGTTCATCTTTCTCAATTGGATCATCTGACCATAAAGTAGGCTCTCCATCCTTTGTTATGAAATCCTCCATGTCCTCTCGCTCATATTGGTTGTTTGACAAACTGAGTGACAAATTTAAATATTGATGTATGTGAATCCAACCATATTTTTTGCCACAGCATTCATACTTTCACTATGCTGTGAAGTGGACATATTCGTAAAAAAAGTATCACGAAAAATACACGGGAGTCCATTGATGCCGAATATTCCATAACAATTGAAGGTGTTTATTTTCATGCAATTGATACTTATCAAGCATTATTGTCCATGCATTCTCAAATTCCTCCACAGTTAAGCTATTATTTATGCATTCTTTTAAATTATTTTCAAAGCCATCTCTGGAGCTATATAACACATTGAAATGTTCTTTTGCTTTTCTCATAACATGCCATTGACAACACCTATGAACGGTAGTTGGAAAGACTATCTCGATAGCTTTCATCATAGCAGGATCTTGGTCAGTAATAATAGCTTTCGGGTGTTTACCATACATGGCCTTTATCCATGTTTCAAACAACCAACAAAATGTATTAGCAGTCTCATCCCTCATAAGAGCACACAAAAAAAAAATAGACTGAAAATGATGATTAACCCCTACAAAGGGAGCAAATGGCATACTATATTTGTTCGTCATATAAGTTGTGCCGAAAGTGATAACATCACCAAAGTGCTCATATGCCATCCTAGATCTTCCATCTACCCAAAATATATTCCGTGCTCTTTGTTGGTCGTCAACATCAACAGCATAAAAAAATAAGGGGTCCTTTCTTTGGAGCTCACGAAAGTAATTAAGAGCACTTGCCACATCTATTCCAATAAGTTTTCTATTCTTTTCAACGACCTCGTTACTCAAATCCTTGCGAATGAACTGAATATTATGTCTTCCTCCTTCTTTTACTTCCAAAAAGGACATAATTTTTGAAACAGAGATATTTTGTTCATTTAACATATGAATCAAATCTTTTTGCTGCTTTGTGATGTTACGACGTGATCGAAAAAAACGAGTTTTAGAGGGACTGGCTATCAACTCATGATTATGTTCGTTAACAAACTCCGTGATCACCCACTTCCCTCGATTTTCTATTTTCAATACAATATGTGCTTTACAATTAGTTCGTCTGTTGGGAAAATCCTTTTGGGGTGTATGGGTACCTTGAGAATTTTGGTGATCACTTTTCTCTTGAGATGTAGGTTTAGAATTACCGGCTTTGGAGCAACAATAGGTTATAGATGTGATGGCATTATCCTGTTTTCTTGCTTTATAATGGGTTTGCTTTCTTATACTAAATCCCATTTTAAAAGCATAATCATTATAAAACTTTTTTGCATCCTCTATACAAGTGAATTCTAAACCAACACGTATCTCATCAACAGGGTATTTGCTCACATTCGATCGATGTATGATCGTTAGCAACTATTTCTCCAATTTCCTCATTCACCTTATCTCTAACATCAAGATTAGAAATTGAAAGTGAGGAACCAATTATAGAGCCATGTTCCATCGTTCAACTAACTCCTATAAAAATAATTAAAGTTAACATTCTCAAACTAAAATTAATATTTTCGAACAAAGTTAACTATCTAAAAAAGAATCAACTATAATGCATTCAATGAGAAAAAATAAATTACAAGAACTAGACGAAAGAGAATCAACTATAAGAGATTTGTATTGAAAGTGAATAGAAGAACCGACACATAAAAAAATGCCTTCAGATTTTTTCTGAATCAAAACTAAACACTAGCATTTTTTTTTTTTTTTGTGTGTGTGTGTGTGGATCCTGCATGATTTTTTCAGATTAGCAAGATTTTTCTATTCACTTTCAACATAAAAGATGCAATTAGCAGGATTTGGTTAAGAGAAAATTGTTAGAGAAAGTGAATAGATCTAAATAAAATAAGACTACCACAACAAATAATCAAATTTTTAAAAACTAATAATTCTCAGTTTTTTTTTTTAAAAAAATGCCTTCCCTGCTTAGAAAAAAAAAAGGTAACCATTTCAGTTTTTTTTTAAGGCATTTTTGAAGATGCAATTAGCAGGATTTGGTTCAGAGAAAATTGTTAGCGAAAGTGAATAGATCTAAATAAAATAAGACTACTACAACAAATAGTCAAATTTTTAAAAAACTAATAACTCTCAGTTTTTTTTAAAAAAAATGCCTTCCGTGCCAGGAAAAAAAAAGGCTAACCATAGATATAGTTTTGAAGGCACTTTTTTTTTCCTTTCAAATTTGCAGACTTTTGAATTTTTAAAAAACAAACAAACAAACAAACAAAATCTGAAAAACAGAACAAATCAAGCCAATAAAATAAACAAATCTAAAGTTGTAGATCTATTTTTTAGTTGTAATAACAAAAAAAGAAAAAAATCATACCGCGTTTAAGTGCGCGCGCCGGGGAGCGACGTGCGACGGGGCGTGCGGCGAAGCTCGGTCTGGAAAACAAAACAAACAAAATCTGAAAATTCAAACGAAATGTCAAAAAAAAATCTGAAAAAAAGTCTAAATTAAATATTTGTTATGAGAGGTTAAATGTAAAAAACAAAAATCAAACAAACACACAAACAAAATTTGTAAAAACAAAATCAAACCAATAAAATAAACAAATCTCAAGTTATAGATCTATTTGATAGTTGTAATAACAAAAAAAAAATGTACGGCGGGAGGCCGTACGGGGCGGCGCCGAGGGAGCGACGGGCGTGCGAAGCGATCTAGGGAGCGACGGGGGCCGTACGGGGCGGCGCGCGAGGAGCGACGGGCCGTGCGGCGAAAAGCTCGGTCTGGACCAAGGCGTAGAGAGAGAGAGAGAGGAGGGAGGGAGATGAAGAGAAATTTTAGAGGGCAAGGTGCGGACCAAGGTAGAGAGAGAGAGAGAGAGAGAGAGAGAGAGAGAGAGAGAGAGGAGAGTGAGTGAGTGAGTGAGTGAGTCGAGGCACAAAGATCGAGAGAGAGAGAGAGAGAGCTTGAAAGAAACTTAACGGCACTCTCTCCGTTAATCTCCCATCAAATACGACGGATCTCAAAGAGATCCAATGGTAGAAAAATCACTAGCATGAGTGGGTGCTATCAATAGCATAATTCTCACTCATATATATATATATATATATAGAACTATGCTACTATGCTATTAATAGCACCAAGTCATTGATGCTACCAAGTTTTTGGCCATTGGATTGAGAGATGTGTGGTTAGGATGATGTGGGCCCCTTAGGATTAAGTGGGTAGTTGGTTGAATAGTATGATCTAATGGGTGAAAATGATCAAAGGGGTGGATCTAACGGCGGACAACTTGGTAGCACCGAGTGCTTCGTGCTATTGATAGCATAGTAGGACTCTATATACATCTCTCAATCCAATGGCTAAAAACTTGATAGTACCAATGACTTGGTGTTATTAATAGCATAATAGCCTAGCTAGTTCTATATATATATATATATATATATATATATATATATATATATATATAGAGTCCTAAACATGCTATCAATAGCACGAAACACTTGGTGCTACGAAGTTTTCCACCGTTAGATCCACTCATTTGATGATTTTCACCCGTTAGATCATACTATTCAACCAACCACCCACTTAACCCTAGGGATCCTACATCATTCTAACCGCACATCTCTCAATCCAACGGTCAAAAAATTTGGTAGCACCATAACTTGGTGCTATTAATAGCATAGTAGTCTAGTTCTATATATATATATATATATATATATATATATATATATATATATATATATATATATATATATATATATATATATATATATATATATATTGAAAAAAATACATATATATATATATTTTTCACTGTTTTGAGTTTTACTACAGTAAAATTTTATCTAAAAAAATAAAATAAAATAAAAGGCTAGCCTTAACCAACAAGCCCAATTTCAATTTTATAATCATTTTAGTTTCAGCTTTTATATATAATCTGTCTGCTGCATATAGAGTATTTGATTGCATATATCTTATGTTCAAGATTATTTAATTGAAATCAAAATATTTAAATTGTTTGGGCCATCTGTTTGCTGCTGAACAAACTTTTCATAAGTGATAAAGTTTAAAAACTTAAACCCTAAAATATTCTAGTTGACTAGGGTAGAAACCTTAACAAATATGTTTGTGTTTTCTAAAAAAGTTTTTGCACCTTTATTGCAGCTCATTTCAATCATCTTTGATTTCTTTGTTCCCTCAACTAGATTGTTTAGAATGGCTTTCGATGACACTTCTAGCCTTAAACAAGAAAAATTTAAAGGGGTAGGTTTTTTGAGGTGGCAAGAACAGTTAGAGGCTTGGCTAATCACCTTATGCCTCATAACTGCAATTGGAAAAACACCTCCTTATCCTACTTCTAAAAATTCTTCTGATCCACCTATTAAAATCCCTCCATCTGGTTCTTCTAAATCTGTTACCACCTCAGCTACATAATCTAAATCTGAAAAATCTCCCTAGGAAATTGAGTTTCACTGTAGATTTAGAATACTGAACTGTCTATCTGATGAACTTTATGAAACCTATAGGAAGTATTAAACTGCCAAAGATTTTTGGTTTGCCTTAGAAGATGCCTACATTAGAGATAGTGAAGGTATCGCCAGATTTACCATTACCGATTTTAACAATTTTAGAATGGTAGACAACATTCCTATAAACGATCAAATCCACCAATTTTAGAATTTTGTCCAAGAGATTCATAGGAATGGATCAACCCTAGATGAAACCTATCAGGCAACCTGTCTATTGGATAAATTACCCCCTTCCTGGACCAAATTTGCCCATGAGCTTAGACGAATCCAGGAAACCCTTAAACTTAGATCGGTAATGTGACGCCCCAACTTCCCAGGGGGTCACCCATCCTAGGACTACTCCCGTCCTAGCACGCTTAACTCTCTTAACCTCTTGGGTCTTGCCACCACCCAAAATGCTTAAGCCGGGTTAAGAGTTTAGCCCTATTATATCTCATATAGGACTATCTGGGGTCTCACAATCTCCCCTCCTTTAAGCCCTGATGTCCTCGTCAGGCTCAGACACACAAGTACCAGGCGATGTAAGACTCGTCTCGCTAGCCCGTCATCCAGACCCTGGCTCAGCCGAGACTCATCTCACACTTCCGGCTGGTAATTGGCTCTGATACCATCTGTGACGCCCCAACTTCCCAGGGGGTCACCGATCCTAGGACTACTCCCGTCCTAGCACGCTTAACTCTCTTAACCTCTTGGGTCTTGCCACCACCCAAAATGCTTAAGCCGGGTTAAGAGTTTAGCCCTATTATATCTCATATATAGGACTATCTGGGGTCTCATAGGTAATTCAAGCTATTAGAATAGAAGACCAATACCGACTTAGAGAGGTTAAACCGTCCAACAACCGATCAAACATAAACCTGACCGAGATTCAGAACCAGAGCCATAGGGCTAAACCCAAAGGTAAAAATTTTAAACCTAAGGGTAAAGGCTTTAAGGGTAGGAACCCAAATCGAAACCGGAACCATACCCAAGAACCCAATACCAACCAATCTAGTGGGAATAAGAAGAAGGATGGTTTCTGTTATGTATGTGGCCGAGACAACAATTTTGCTTCAAAATATTTTTATCGGAAGAAAGAGAAAGTTGTCTACAAGAAGGGCCAAAACAATCAGAACAACTATCCTAAACCTCAGGTCAATATGATTGAGGGTGAACCTTCCAACTCCACTTTTAGGTCAGTCTCCTTTGTACCTAATGTTAATCTTACCTATCATGATTTAGATTGGTGGTTAGACTCTGGAGCCAATGTCCATATTTGCACTAATAGATCCCTATTCTCCTCTTATCAGGACACAAGTGGAGGATGTGTGACTGTTGGAGATGGAAAAGCTGTCAATGTGTTGGAAATCGGAACTGTCAAGCTGAAGTTAACTTTAGGAAAGACGTTAATCCTTCACAATGTACAGCATTCTCCTGAGATCCGACGGAACCTGATTAGTGGATCTTTACTAGTGCAATTAGGATATAAGATTGTTTTAGAATCTAATAAAGTTGTAATTTTTAAGGAAGAAATGTTCATTGGAAAAGGTTTTGTATCTGAGGGTTTGTTCAAACTGAATGTACTTTCTTTTGTTGATAATAAAAGTTCTTCTTCTTCTACTTCTTCTACTATTGTTTTGAACACTGAATCTTGTGATATATGGCATGGCAGATTAGGGCATGTGAATGTTAGATCTATTCTGAAACTATCCAATCTTAATCTTGTACCCAAATTCAAGATTGATCCTATATCTAAATGTGAGATTTGTACCGAAGCTAAGCAGCCTAGGAAACCTTTTAAATCTGTTCCTTATAGGGATACCTGAATTCTTGAACTGATTCATAGTGATGTCTGTGATTCCAATAGAGGTCCTACTCGTGGAGGAAGTCGTTACTTTGTGACCTTTATAGACGACTACTCTAAATTTTGTTACACCTATCTCTTAAAGACCAAAGATGAAGTTCTCAATAAGTTTAAAGCCTTTAAAGCAGAGGCTGAAAACCAATTGGAGAAGAGAATTAAAATTCTAAGGTATTGTAGAGGAGGCGAGTATACTTCAAATGAGTTAAATCTGTTCTGCGAGGAACATGAAATAATTCATTGTCACGCCCCGGGGTCTCTTTGTAGTAAAACACAGCGGAAATTTTTTATTTTTAAAACCTGACCCTCAGGATATGCCAGATCCGCCACAAATACAGAGAATCCACTGTTCACACGAACAGAGTATCCTCTGTATTTGCACGGCGTCGTACAAGTACAAGAGTATAACCAGGATACAACCACAACAAATGAATATGCAACATCTAATCTTTTATACATTCATACACCATTCATCACAGATTCACATTCGATGTTTAATTATAAATCCACAGAAAAACCTTTGAAAACTGTTTCCCACACGAAAACTCTTTTCTTTTAAAACGCGCTACCACGAGGGGTAAAAAATCATTTTCCATTTCACAACTTCTTTATTTCATTCAAAACCACATGAATTCGAATAAAGTAAACCAACTGAACCGTAGAGTGACAAAGCTATACCAACAGAAGTAAAGGATAGAAACTAAACCAAATACACTGGGTCGGAAGCTCTATCGACCGCTACGAACGTATCTCCTGTCTCGTCTTAACTCTCACCGCTCGCAATACCTGAAAAATGGTGGGGGAGGTGAGAACATGTAAATATGTCTCCCTCCCAGTGGGTATTGCAAGCCGATGAAGGCGAGAAGTACTCACTGTATCAGGAAGAGATAAACAATAATATGAGTAAGTGAAATACTAGATGCAGTAGCAACAATAATACATGAACAAGATGTATAAGAACAACTACCGCTACTGTAAAGAAGAACTGAATATAAAGCATACATGAGTATCAAAACTATAGTAGCAAGACAAACTGTAAAGAAGGAACTGTAAGTATGTATGCAATAACCGCTACTATAGTCATATGCGTCAACCGTACGACGAGTCCAAAGTATACCCAATCTAACCTGCTATATCGGTCCGCAGATCTCAAGCGTGTGCCCACTGCCACTCTACCTGCAAATAACCTAGTCCTGACCGCTGGGCACCCCCAGTACTGACCGCTCGGCTAACAGGCTGCATATGATCCAGTCCTGATCGCTGGGCTCACAGGCTGGCACATCCAACCACTTTTTCGGAAAAGAACACTCTCTTGCGGTGGCCAAACCACTGGTGTTCGTGAAATGTGAATGAGTCTTGGGCGATCAATGCTGATATGCTCAAAAGCCAACCGTCGGCAAGCAGCCGACAATCCCGCCCCTCAGGGCTCACTGACCATATAGGTCATCAACTGTATGGAAGCACAAGAACCGACCACTCAGGTCAACTAGGATGGAACAACTCAACATCCTCTCAACTGTATGCAAATACCGCTCAATAGGCCAACAAAAGTATAAATGTAAGAATTGACCAAAGGATCACCAAAGTGTATCAATATAATCTGGAACTACCGTCAGCCACTAGCCGACAATCTTACCCCTCAGGGTACACCGACCTCAAAGGTCATCGACGGTAGAAGTCAAGGAACCGACATGAGATACCACGACCGACCAATCAGGTCACGAAAATAGATACAATGCACTGACCGACTAGGCCCATCTCACAGATAGTGTCACGCCCCGAGACCGCTACCAATTTGGTCCGGTTCGGGCGTGTCGAACAGACGCCGGACGGACAGCACCTCCCCTGTCCGCCCAAGGCTAAACAACCCGATCATGTACAAGAATTTGCCTAGGAGAAATTCTAACAACATACATGATACAACGGAGCACCACACGTGCCAAACAGATAAGAGCAAGAATCACAAGTGACATACTAATCAAATAAAGAGAGAAATATCTAGCTATTACATCACATTCATCTTTCATTTACATTAAGTTTACATTTTCATCTCCCAAAATGAATATACATGTTTTATATCCAAAATACATAAGTAGCTCTCTAACATCTCATCAAAATACATAAATTATCTGTATACACGAGGGTACTCTAAATGCAAGTAGGAAAAGCTACCAACTAAGCTAGGGCGCTAAGCCCTTGCCACGGTCCTCGCCTGTCGCGCTAGTACTCGGCCCTGTAATAAAATGGGGTGAGAACTATCTTCCATAGTTTCCAGTGGGTTCGGCCGCCGACTCCGCCGATCTTCCCACTAGGTCTAAGCAGGCACCGATAGATAGATAGAAAGATAATAGAAAGAAAATAAACTGCAATTCTACTCTATCATGCCTCCAATGTAAAGCGATGCTACTATGGAATGTTCATCTGTAACAATCCTACTATCATACTAGTATCATGCCATGAATACTAATGCCTCATAGTTATGCAATCTACACATATACTATGACTATACAAGATATGAATGCAATTCTACTATGTTGTTCATATTCTTTTCCCAATCAACTTGGCTAATCGAAGGTTCGCCCAACTCGCAATCTACTGTTTCCAATGTTATACTGTTAGGGCGCAACTGAGTAGTCTAATATGGTTCCGGATTTGGTTCTTGTGAACCTTAGCATTGATACGTTGCAAATTTACACTCTCGGGGCATAATAGAATAATATAATTATGTTTTACTCATTGTTCGATTGAATGAGAAAAAGTACTGTTTCCAAAGTTATACTGTTAGGGCGCAACTGAGTAGTCTAATGTGGTTCCGGATTTGGTTCTTGTGAACCTTGGAATCGATACGTTGCAAATTTACACTCTCGGGGCATAATAGAACAATATAATTATGTTTTACTCTTTGTTCGATTGAATGAGATAAAGTACTGTTTCCAAAGTTATACTGTTAGGGCGCAACTGAGTAGTCTAATGTGGTTCCGGATTTGGTTCTTGTGAACCTTGGCATCGATACGTTGCAAATTTACACTCTCGGGGCATAATAGAATAATATAATTAGGTTTTACTCTTTGTTCGATTGAATGAGAAAAAGTACTGTTTCCAAAGTTATACTGTTAGGGCGCAACTGAGTAGTCTATTGTGGTTCCGGATTTGGTTCTTGTGAACCTTGGCATCGATACGTTGCAAATTTACACTCTCGGGGCATAATAGAACAATATAATTAGGTTTTACTCTTTGTTCGATGGAATGAGAAAAAGTACTGTTTCCAATGTTATACTGTTAGGGCGCAACTGAGTAGTCTAATGTGGTTCCGGAGTTGGTTCTTGTGAACCATGTCATCGATACGTCGCAAATTAACAATATCGGGGCATAATAGAACAATATAATTAGTCTTTACTCTTTGTTCGATTGAATGAGAAAAAGTACTGTTTCCAAAGTTATACTGTTAGGGCGCAACTGAGTAGTCTAATGTGGTTCCGGAATTGGTTCTTGTGGACCTTTGTATCGTTACGTTGCAAATTTATACTCCCTGGGCATACTAGAACAATATAATTAGGTTTTACTCTTTGTTCGATTGAATGAGAAAAAGTACTGTTTCCAATGTTATACTGTTAGGGCGCAACTGATTAGTCTAATGTGGTTCCGGATTTGGTTCCTGTGAACCTTGGCATCGATACGTTGCAAATTTACACTCTCGAGGCATAATAGAACAATATAATTAGGTTTTACTCTTTGTTCGATTGAATGAGAAAAATCGTTTCCAACGTTATCATCGTTAGGCGCAACTAAGTAGTCTAATGTTGGTTTTTGGTTCTTGTGAACGTTGGCATCGATACGTTGCAAATTTTTACTCTCGAGGCATAATAGACCAATATAATTAGGTTTTACTCTTTGTTTGATTGAATGAGAAAAAGTACTGTTACCAAAGTTATGCTGTTAGGGCGCAACTAGTAGTCTAATGTGGTTCCGGATTTGGTTCTTGTGAACCTTGGCATCGATACGTTGCAAATTTACACTCTCGGGGCATAATAGAACTATATAATTAGGTTTTACTCTTTGTTCGATTGAATGAGAAAAATCATTTCCAATGTTATCTTGTTAGGCGCAACTAAGTAGTCTAATGTGGTTCGATTTGGTTCTTGTGAACGTTGGCATCGATACGTTGCAAATTTACACTCTCGGGGCATAATAGAACTATATAATTAGGTTTTACTCTTTGTTCGATTGAATGAGAAAAAGTACTGTTTCCAATGTTATACTGTTAGGGCGCAACTGAGTAGTCTAATGTGGTTCCGGATTTGGTTCTTGTGAACCTTGGCATCGATACGTTACAAATTTACACTCTCGGGGCATAATAGAACAATATAATTAGGTTTTACTCTTTGTTCGTTTGAACGAGAAAAAGTACTGTTTCCAACGTTATACTGTTAGGGCGCAACTAAGTAGTCTAATGTTGGTTCGGTTTTGGTTCTAGTGAACGTTGGCATCGATACGTTGCAAATTTTTACTCTCGAGGCATAATAGACCAATATAATTAGGTTTTACACTTTGTTTGATTGAATGAGAAAAAGTACTGTTACCAAAGTTATACTGTTAGGGCGCAACTGAGTAGTCTAATGTGGTTCCGGATTTGGTTCTTGTGAACCTTGGCATCGATACGTTGCAAATTTACACTCTCGGGGCATAATAGTACAATATAATTATGTTTTACTCTTTGTTCGATTGAATGAGAAAAAGTACTGTTTCCAAAGTTATACTGTTAGGGCGCAACTGAGTAGTCTAATGTGGTTCCGGATTTGGTTCGTGTGAACCTTGGCATCGATACGTTGCAAATTTACACTCTCGGGGCATAATAGAACAATATAATTATGTTTTACTCTTTGTTCGATTGAATGAGAAAAATCGTTTCCAAAGTTATACCGTTAGGCGTAAACCGAGTAGTCTAATGTGGTTCCGGATTTGGTTCTTGTGAACCTTGGCATCGATACGTTGCAAATTTACACTCTCGGGGCATAATAGAACTATATAATTAGGTTTTACTCTTTGTTCGATTGAATGAGAAAAAGTACTGTTTCCAAAGTTATACTGTTAGGGCGCAACTGAGTAGTCTAATGTGGTTCCGGATTTGGTTCTTGTGAGCCTTGGCATCGATACGTTGCAAATTTACACTCTCGGGGCATAATAGAACAATGTAATTAGGTTTTACTCTTTGTTCGATTGAATGAGAAAAAGTACTGTTTCCAATGTTATACTGTTAGGGCGCAACTGAGTAGTCTAATGTGGTTCCGGATTTGGTTCTTGTGAACCATGGCATCGATACGTTGCAAATTTACACTCTCGGGGCATAATAGAACAATATAATTAGGTTTTACTCTTTGTTCGATTGAATAAGAAAAAGTACTGTTTCCAAAGTTATACCGTTAGGCGCAATGAGTAGTCAAATGTGGTTCGGATTTGGTTCTTGTGAAACTTGGCATCGATACGTTGCAAATTTACACTCTCGGGGCATAATAGAACAATATAATTAGGTTTTACTCTTTGTTCGATTGAATGAGAAAAAGTACTGTTTCCAAGGTTGTACTGTTAGGGCGCAACTGAGTAGTCTAATGTGGTTCCGGGTTTGGTTCCTGTGAACCTTGGCATCGATACGTTGCAAATTTACACTCTCGAGGCATAATATAACAATATAATTAGGTTTTACTCTTTGTTCGATTGAATGAGAAAAAGTACTGTTTCCAACGTTATACTGTTAGGGCGCAACTAAGTAGTCTAATGTTGGTTCGGTTTTTGGTTGTAGTGAACGTTGGCATCGATACGTTGCAAATTTTTACTCTCGAGGCATAATAGACCAATATAATTAGGTTTTACACTTTGTTAGGTGGAATGAGAAAAATCATTACCAAAGTTATCTTTGTTAGGGCCCAACCGAGTAGTCTAATGTGGTTCCATTTGGTTCTTGTGAACGTTGGCATGGATACGTTGCGAATATACACTCTCGGGGCATAATAGTACAATATAATTATGTTTTACTCTTTGTTCGATTGAATGAGAAAAAGTCGTTTCCAAAGTTATACCGTTAGGCGCAACCGAGTAGTCTATTGTGGTTCGGATTTGGTTCTTGTGAACCTTGGCATCGATACGTTGCAAATTTACACTCTCGGGCATAATAGAACAATATAATTAGGTTTTACTCTTTGTTTGATTGAATGAGAAAAAGTACTGTTTCCAAAGTTATACTGTTAGGGCGCAACTGAGTAGTCTAATGTGGTTCCGGATTTGGTTCTTGTGAACCTTGGCATCGATACGTTGCAAATTTACACTCTCGGGGCATAATAGAACAATATAATTATGTTTTCCTCTTTGTTCGATTGAATGAGAAAAAGTACTATTTCCAATGTAATACTGTTAGGGCGCAACTGAGTAGTCTAATGCGGTTCCGGATTTGGTTCTTGTGAACCATGGCATCGATACGTTGCAAATTTACACTCTCGGGGCATAATAGAACAATATAATTAGGTTTTACTCTTTGTTCGATTGAATGAGAAAAAGTACTGTTTCCAACGTTATACTGTTAGGCGCAACTAAGTAGTCTAATGTTGGATCGGTTTTGGTTCTTGTGAACGTTGGCATTGATACGTTGCAAATTTTTACTCTCGAGGCATAATAGACCAATATAATTAGGTTTTACTTTTTATTTGATTGAATGAGAAAAAGTACTGTTACCAAAGTTATGCTGTTAGGGCGCAACTGAGTAGTCTAATGTGGTTCCGGATTTGGTTCTTGTGCACCTTAGCATCGATACGTTGCAAATTTACACTCTCGGGGCATAATAGAACTATATAATTAGGTTTTACTCTTTGTTCGATTGAATGAGAAAAAGTACTGTTTCCAATGTTATACTGTTAGGGCGAAACTGAGTAGTCTAATGTGGTTACGGATTTGGTTCTTGTGAAACTTAGCATCGATACGTTGCAAATTTACACTCTCGGGGCATAATAGAACTATATAATTAGGTTTTACTCTTTGTTCGATTGAATGAGAAAAAGTACTGTTTCCAATGTTACACTGTTAGGGCGCAACTGAGTAGTCTAATGTGGTTCCGGATTTGGTTCTTGTGAACCTTGGCATCGATACGTTGCAAATTTACACTCTCGGGGCATAATAGAACAATATAATTAGGTTTTACTCTTTGTTCGATTGAATGAGAAAAATCTTGTTTCCAACGTTATCTTTGTTAGGGCGCAACTAAGTAGTCTAATGTTGGTTCGGTTTTGGTTCTAGTGAACGTTGGCATCGATACGTTGCAAATTTTTACTCTCGAGGCATAATAGACCAATATAATTAGGGTTTACACTTTGTTTGATTGAATGAGAAAAAGTACTGTTACCAAAGTTATTCTCGTTAGGCGTATTAACCGAGTAGTCTAATGGGGTTCCTAATTGGTTCTTGTGAACCTTGGCATCGATACGTTGCAAATTTACACTCTCGGGGCATAATAGTACAATATAATTATGTTTTACTCTTTGTTCGATTGAATGAGAAAAAGTACTGTTACCAAAGTTATGCTGTTAGGGCGCAACTGAGTAGTCTAATGTGGTTCCGGATTTGGTTCTTGTGAACCTTGGCATCGATACATTGCAAATTTACACTCTCGGGGCATAATAGAACAATATAATTAGGTTTTACTCTTTGTTTGATTGAATGAGAAAAAGTACTGTTTCCAAAGTTATACTGTTAGGACGCAACTGAGTAGTCTAATGTGGTTCCGGATTTGGTTCTTGTGAACCTTGGCATCGATACGTTGCAAATTTACACTCTCGGGGCATAATAGAACAATATAATTATGTTTTCCTCTTTGTTCGATTGAATGAGAAAAAGTACAGTTTCCAAAGTTATACTGTTAGGGCGCAACTGAGTAGTCTAATGTTGGTTCGGTTTTTTGTTCTAGTGAACGTTGGCATCGATACGTTGCAAATTTTTACTCTCGAGGCATAATAGACCAATATAATTAGGTTTTACACTTTGTTTGATTGAATGAGAAAAATGCATTACCAAAGTTATCTTTGTTAGGGCGCAACCCGAGTAGTCTAATGTGGTTCGGATTTGGTTCTTTTGAGCCTTGGCATCGATACGTTTCAAATTTACACTCTCGGGGAATAATAGTACAATATAATTATGTTTTACTCTTTGTTCGATTGAATGAGAAAAAGTACTGTTTCCAAAGTTATACTGTTAGGGCGCAACTGAGTAGTCTATTGTGGTTCCGGATTTGGTTCTTGTGAGCCTTCGCATCGATACGTTGCAAATTTACACTCTCGGGGCATAATAGAACAATATAATTAGGTTTTACTCTTTGTTCGATTGAATGAGAAAAAGTACTGTTTCCAATGTTATACCGTTAGTGGCGCAATCGAGTAGTCTAATGTGGTTCAATTTGGTTCTTGTAAACCATGGCATCGATACGTTGCAAATTTACACTCTCGGGGCATAATAGAACAATATAATTAGGTTTTACTCTTTGTTCGATTGAATAAGAAAAAGTACTGTTTCCAAAGTTATACTGTTAGGGCGCAACTGAGTAGTCAAATGTGGTTCCGGATTTGGTTCTTGTGAACCTTGGCATCGATACGTTGCAAATTTACACTCTCGGGGCATAATAGAACAATATAATTAGGTTTTACTCTTTGTTCGATTGAATGAGAAAAGTATCTGTTTCCAATGTTATACTGTTAGGGCGCAACTGAGTAGTCTAATGTGGTTCCGGATTTGGTTCTTGTGAACCTTGGCATCGATACGTTGCAAATTTACACTCTCGAGGCATAATATAACAATATAATTAGGTTTTACTCTTTGTTCGATTGAATGAGAAAAAGTACTGTTTCCAACGTTATACTGTTAGGGCGCAACTAAGTAGTCTAATGTTGGTTCGGTTTTGGTTCTTGTGAACGTTGGCATTGATACGTTGCAAATTTTTACTCTCGAGGCATAATAGACCAATATAATTAGGTTTTACTTTTTATTTGATTGAATGAGAAAAAGTACTGTTACCAAAGTTATGCTGTTAGGGCGCAACTGAGTAGTCTAATGTGGTTCCGGATTTGGTTCTTGTGCACCTTAGCATCGATACGTTGCAAATTTACACTCTCGGGGCATAATAGAACTATATAATTAGGTTTTACTCTTTGTTCGATTGAATGAGAAAAAGTACTGTTTCCAATGTTATACTGTTAGGGCGAAACTGAGTAGTCTAATGTGGTTACGGATTTGGTTCTTGTGAACCTTAGCATCGATACGTTGCAAATTTACACTCTCGGGGCATAATAGAACAATATAATTAGGTTTTACTCTTTGTTCGATTGAATGAGAAAAAGTACTGTTTCCAACGTTATACTGTTAGGGCGCAACTAAGTAGTCTAATGTTGGTTCGGTTTTGGTTCTAGTGAACGTTGGCATCGATACGTTGCAAATTTTTACTCTCGAGGCATAATAGAACAATATAATTAGGTTTTACTCTTTGTTCGATTGAATGAGAAAAATCTTGTTTCCAACGTTATACTGTTAGGGCGCAACTAAGTAGTCTAATGTTGGTTCGGTTTTGGTTCTAGTGAACGTTGGCATCGATACGTTGCAAATTTTTACTCTCGAGGCATAATAGACCAATATAATTAGGGTTTACACTTTGTTTGATTGAATGAGAAAAAGTACTGTTACCAAAGTTATTCTGTTAGGGCGCAACTGAGTAGTCTAATGTGGTTCCGGATTTGGTTCTTGTGAACCTTGGCATCGATAAGTAGCAAATTTACACTCTCGGGGCATAATAAAACAATATAATTAGGTTTTACTCTTTTTTCGATTGAATGAGAAAAATCATTACCAAAGTTATCTTTGTTAGGCGCAACTAAGTAGTCTAATGTGGTTCCGGTTGGTTCTTGTGAACCTTGGCATCGATACGTTGCAAATTTACACTCTCGGGCATAATAGTACAATATAATTATGTTTTACTCTTTGTTTGATTGAATGAGAAAAAATCGTTTCCAAAGTTATCGTTATGACGCAACTGAGTAGTCTAATGTGGTTCCGGATTTGGTTCTTGTGAACCTTGGCATCGATACGTTGCAAATTTACACTCTCGGGGCATAATAGAACAATATAATTATGTTTTCCTCTTTGTTCGATTGAATGAGAAAAAGTACTGTTTCCAAAGTTATACTGTTAGGGCGCAACTGAGTAGTCTAATGTTGGTTCAATTTTTTGTTCTAGTGAACGTTGGCATCGATACGTTGCAAATTTTTACTCTCGAGGCATAATAGACCAATATAATTAGGTTTTACACTTTGTTTGATTGAATGAGAAAAATCATTACCAAAGTTATCTTTGTTAGGGCGCAATCGAGTAGTCTAATGTGGTTCGGATTTGGTTCTTGTGAACCTTGGCATCGATACGTTGCAAATTTACACTCTCGGGCATAATAGTACAAAATAATTATGTTTTACTCTTTGTTCGATTGAATGAGAAAAATCTTGTTTCCAAAGTTATCTTGTTAGGCGCAATGAGTAGTCTATTGTGGTTCCGGATTTGGTTCTTGTGAACCTTGGCATCGATACGTTGCAAATTTACACTCTCGGGGCATAATAGAACAATATAATTAGGTTTTACTCTTTGTTCGATTGAATGAGAAAAAGTACTGTTTCCAATGTTATACTGTTAGGGCGCAACTGAGTAGTCTAATGTGGTTCCGAATTTGGTTCTTGTAAACCATGGCATCGATACGTTGCAAATTTACACTCTCGGGGCATAATAGAACAATATAATTAGGTTTTACTCTTTGTTCGATTGAATAAGAAAAAGTACTGTTTCCAAAGTTATACTGTTAGGGCGCAACTGAGTAGTCAAATGTGGTTCCGGATTTGGTTCCTGTGAACCTTGGCATCGATACGTTGCAAATTTACACTCTCGGGGCATAATAGAACAATATAATTAGGTTTTACTCTTTGTTCGATTGAATGAGAAAAAGTACTGTTTCCAATGTTATACTGTTAGGGCGCAACTGAGTAGTCTAATGTGGTTCCGGATTTGGTTCCTGTGAACCTTGGCATCGATACGTTGCAAATTTACACTCTCGAGGCATAATATAACAATATAATTAGGTTTTACTCTTTGTTCGATTGAATGAGAAAGCAATCTTGTTTCCAACGTTATCTTGTTAGGCGCAACTAAGTAGTCTAATGTTGGTCGGTTTTGGTTCTTGTGAACGTTGGCATTGATACGTTGCAAATTTTTACTCTCGAGGCATAATAGACCAATATAATTAGGTTTTACTCTTTGTTTGATTGAATGAGAAAAAGTACATTACCAAAGTTATCTTGTTAGGGCGCAGTAGTCTAATGTGGTTCGGTTTTGGTTCCTGTGAACGTTGGCATCGATACGTTGCAAATTTACACTCTCGTGGCGTAATAGAACTATATAATTAGGTTTTACTCTATGTTCGATTGAATGAGAAAACGTACTGTTTCCAATGTTATACTTGTTAGTAAACTGAGTAGTCTAATGTGGTTACGGATTTGGTTCTTGTGAACCTTAGCATCGATACGTTGCAAATTTACACTCTCGGGGCATAATAGAACAATATAATTAGGTTTTACTCGTTGTTCGATTGAATGCGAAAAATCTTGTTTCCAATGTTACACCTTTGTTAGGCGCGAGTAGTCTAATGTGGTTCCGGATTTGGTTCTTGTGAACCTTGGCATCGATACGTTGCAAATTTACACTCTCGGGGCATAATAGAACAATATAATTAGGTTTTACTCTTTGTTCGATTGAATGAGAAAAAGTACTGTTTCCAACGTTATACTGTTAGGGCGCAACTAAGTAGTCTAATGTTGGTTCGGTTTTGGTTCTAGTGAACGTTGGCATCGATACGTTGCAAATTTTTACTCTCGAGGCATAATAGACCAATATAATTAGGTTTTACACTTTGTTTGATTGAATGAGAAAAAGTACTGTTACCAAAGTTATGCTGTTAGGGCGCAACTGAGTAGTCTAATGGGGTTCCGGAATTGGTTCTTGTGAACCTTGGCATCGATACGTTGCAAATTTACGCTCTCGGGGCATAATAGTACAATATAATTATGTTTTACTCTTTGTTCGATTGAATGAGAAAAAGTACTGTTACCAAAGTTATGCTGTTAGGGCGCAACTAAGTAGTCTAATATGGTTCCGGATTTGGTTCTTGTGAACCTTGGCATCGATACGTTGCAAATTTACACTCTCGGGGCATAATAGTACAATATAATTATGTTTTACTCTTTGTTTGATTGAATGAGAAAAAGTACTGTTTCCAAAGTTATACTGTTCGGACGCAACTGAGTAGTCTAATGTGGTTCCGGATTTGGTTCTTGTGAACCTTGGCATCGATACGTTGCAAATTTACACTCTCGGGGCATAATAGAACAATATAATTATGTTTTCCTCTTTGTTCGATTGAATGAGAAAAAGTACTGTTTCCAAAGTTATACTGTTAGGGCGCAACTGAGTAGTCTAATGTTGGTTCGGTTTTTTGTTCTAGTGAACGTTGGCATCGATACGTTGCAAATTTTTACTCTCGAGGCATAATAGACCAATATAATTAGGTTTTACACTTTGTTTGATTGAATGAGAAAAAGTACTGTTACCAAAGTTATGCTGTTAGGGCGCAACTGAGTAGTCTAATGTGGTTCCGGATTTGGTTCTTGTGAACCTTGGCATCGATACGTTGCAAATTTACACTCTCGGGGCATAATAGTACAATATAATTATGTTTTACTCTTTGTTCGATTGAATGAGAAAAAGTACTGTTTCCAAAGTTATACTGTTAGGGCGCAACTGAGTAGTCTATTGTGGTTCCGGATTTGGTTCTTGTGAGCCTTCGCATCGATACGTTGCAAATTTACACTCTCGGGGCATAATAGAACAATATAATTAGGTTTTACTCTTTGTTCGATTGAATGAGAAAAAGTACTGTTTCCAATGTTATACTGTTAGGGCGCAACTGAGTAGTCTAATGTGGTTCCGAATTTGGTTCTTGTAAACCATGGCATCGATACGTTGCAAATTTACACTCTCGGGGCATAATAGAACAATATAATTAGGTTTTACTCTTTGTTCGATTGAATAAGAAAAATCTTTGTTTCCAAAGTTATACTTTGTTAGCGCAACCGAGTAGTCAAATGTGGTTCGGATTTGGTTCTGTGAACCTTGGCATCGATACGTTGCAAATTTACACTCTCGGGGCATAATAGAACAATATAATTAGGTTTTACTCTTTGTTCGATTGAATGAGAAAAAGTACTGTTTCCAAGGTTATACTGTTAGGGCGCAACTGAGTAGTCTAATGTGGTTCCGGATTTGGTTCCTGTGAACCTTGGCATCGATACGTTGCAAATTTACACTCTCGAGGCATAATAGAACAATATAATTAGGTTTTACTCTTTGTTCGATTGAATGAGAAAAAGTACTGTTTCCAACGTTATACTGTTAGGGCGCAACTGAGTAGTCTAATGTTGGTTCGGTTTTTGGTTCTAGTGAACGTTGGCATCGATACGTTGCAAATTTTTACTCTCGAGGCATAATAGACCAATATAATTAGGTTTTACACTTTGTTTGATTGAATGAGAAAAATCTTACCAAAGTTATGCTGTTAGGGCGCAACTGAGTAGTCTAATGTGGTTCCGGATTTGGTTCTTGTGAACCTTGGCATCGATACGTTGCAAATTTACACTCTCGGGGCATAATAGTACAATATAATTATGTTTTACTCTTTGTTCGATTGAATGAGAAAAAGTACTGTTTCCAAAGTTATACTGTTAGGGCGCAACTGAGTAGTCTATTGTGGTTCCGGATTTGGTTCTTGTGAACCTTGGCATCGATACGTTGCAAATTTACACTCTCGGGGCATAATAGAACAATATAATTAGGTTTTACTCTTTGTTCGATTGAATGAGTAAAAGTACTGTTTTCCAATGTTATACTGTTAGGCGCAAGAGTAGTCTAATGTGGTTCCTAATTGGTTCTTGTGAACCATGGCAACGATATGTTGCAAATTTATACTCTCGGGGCATAATAGAACAATATAATTAGTCTTTACTTTTTGTTCGATTGAATGAGAAAAAGTACTGTTTCCAAAGTTATACTGTTAGGGCGCAACTGAGTAGTCTAATGTGGTTCCGGATTTGGTTCTTGTGAACCTTGGCATCGATACGTTGCAAATTTACACTCTCGGAGCATAACAGAAAAAAATAATTAGGTTTTACGCTTTGTTCGATTGAATGAGAAAAAGTACTGTTTCCAACGTTATACTGTTAGGGCGCAACTAAGTAGTCTAATGTTGGTTCGGTTTTGGTTCTAGTGAACGTTGGCATCGATACGTGGCAAATTTTTACTCTCGAGGCATAATAGACCAATATAATTAGGTTTTACTCTTTGTTTGATTAAATGAGAAAAATCATTACCAAAGTTATCTTTGTTAAGTATGGCAGTGAGTAGTCTAATGTGGTTCCGGATTTGGTTCCTGTGGACCTTGGAATCGATACGTTGCAAATTTACACTCTCGAGGCATAATAGAACAATATAATTAGGTTTTACTCTTTGTTCGATTGAATGAGAAGAAGTACTGTTTCCAACGTTATACTGTTAGGGCGCAACTAAGTAGTCTAATGTTGGATCGGTTTTGGTTCTTGTGAACGTTGGCATTGATACGTTGCAAATTTTTACTCTCGAGGCATAATAGACCAATATAATTAGGTTTTACTTTTTATTTGATTGAATGAGAAAAATCTTGTTACCAAAGTTATCTTTGTTAGGCGCAATGAGTACTCTAATGTGGTTCGGTTGGTTCTTGTGCACCTTAGCATCGATACGTTGCAAATTTACACTCTCGGGCATAAGAGAACTATATAATTAGGTTTTACTCTTTGTTCGATTGAATAAGAAAAAGTATTGTTTCCAAAGTTATACTGTTAGGGCGCAACTGAGTAGTCTAATGTGGTTACGGATTTGGTTCTTGTGAACCTTGGCATCGATACGTTGCAAATTTACACTCTCGGGGCATAATAGAACAATATAATTAGGTTTTACTCTTTGTTCGATTGAATGAGAAAAAGTACTGTTTCCAATGTTATACTGTTAGGGCGCAACTGAGTAGTCTAATGTTGTTCCGAATTTGGTTCTTCTGAACCTTGGCATCGATACGTTGCAAATTTACACTCTCGGGGCATAATAGAACAATATAATTAGGTTTTACTCTTTGTTCGATTGAATGAGAAAAAATCTTTCCAACGTTATCGTTAGGGCGCAACTAAGTAGTCTAATGTTGGTTCGGTTTTGGTTCTAGTGAACGTTGGCATCGATACGTTGCAAATTTTTACTCTCGAGGCATAATAGACCAATATAATTAGGTTTTACACTTTGTTTGATTGAATGAGAAAAAGTACTGTTACCAAAGTTATTCTGTTAGGGCGCAACTGAGTAGTCTAATGGGGTTCCGGAATTGGTTCTTGTGAACCTTGGCATCGATACGTTGCAAATTTACGCTCTCGGGGCATAATAGTACAATATAATTATGTTTTACTCTTTGTTCGATTGAATGAGAAAAATCATTATCAAAGTTATGCTGTTAGGGCGCAACTGAGTAGTCTAATGTGGTTCCGGATTTGGTTCTTGTGAACCTTGGCATCGATACGTTGCAAATTTACACTCTCGGGGCATAATAGTACAATATAATTATGTTTTACTCTTTGTTCGATTGAATGAGAAAAAGTACTGTTTCCAAAGTTATACCGTTAGGACGCCGAGTAGTCTAATGTGGTTCGGATTTGGTTCTTGTGAACCTTGGCATCGATACGTTGCAAATTTACACTCTCGGGGCATAATAGAACAATATAATTAGGTTTTACTCTTTGTTCGATTGAATGAGAAAAAAATCTTGTTTCCAAAGTTATATCTTGTTAGGCGCAAGAGTAGTCTAATGTTGGTTCGGTTTTTTGTTCTAGTGAACGTTGGCATCGATACGTTGCAAATTTTTACTCTCGAGGCATAATAGACCAATATAATTAGGTTTTACACTTTGTTTGATTGAATGAGAAAAAGAAATCGTTACCAAAGTTATCTTTGTTAGGGCGCACTGAGTAGTCTAATGTGGTTCGGATTTGGTTCTTGTGAACCTTGGCATCGATACGTTGCAAATTTACACTCTCGGGGCATAATAGTACAATATAATTATGTTTTACTCTTTGTTCGATTGAATGAGAAAAAGTACTGTTTCCAAAGTTATCTTTGTTAGGCGCAATGAGTAGTCTATTGTGGTTCGGATTTGGTTCTTGTGAGCCTTCGCATCGATACGTTGCAAATTTACACTCTCGGGCATAATAGAACAATATAATTAGGTTTTACTCTTTGTTCGATTGAATGAGAAAAATCATTTCCAATGTTATCTTGTTAGGCGCAACCGAGTAGTCTAATGTGGTTCGAATTTGGTTCTTGTAAACCATGGCATCGATACGTTGCAAATTTACACTCTCGGGCATAATAGAACAATATAATTAGGTTTTACTCTTTGTTCGATTGAATAAGAAAAATCTTTGTTTCCAAAGTTATCTTTGTTAGGCGCAATCGAGTAGTCAAATGTGGTTCCGGTTGGTTCACGTGAACCTTGGCATCGATACGTTGCAAATTTACACTCTCGGGGCATAATAGAACAATATAATTAGGTTTTACTCTTTGTTCGATTGAATGAGAAAAAATCGTTTCCAAGGTTATCTTGTTAGGGCGCAAGCGAGTAGTCTAATGTGGTTCCGGTTGGTTCTGTGAACCGCATCAATACGTTGCAAATTTACACTCTCGAGGCATAATATAACAATATAATTAGGTTTTACTCTTTGTTCGATTGAATGAGAAAAAGTACTGTTTCCAACGTTATACTGTTAGGGCGCAACTAAGTAGTCTAATGTTGGTTCGGTTTTTGGTTCTAGTGAACGTTGGCATCGATACGTTGCAAATTTTTACTCTCGAGGCATAATAGACCAATATAATTAGGTTTTACACTTTGTTTGATTGAATGAGAAAAATCGTTACCAAAGTTATCTTTGTTAGGGCCCAACCGAGTAGTCTAATGTGGTTCGGATTTGGTTCTAGTGAACCTTTGCATCGATACGTTGCAAATTTACACTCTCGGGGCATAATAGAACAATATAATTATGTTTTACTCTTTGTTCGATTGAATGAGAAAAATCTTGTTTCCCAAGTTATCTTGTTAGGCGCAATCGAGTAGTCTATTGTGGTTCGGTTGGTTCTTGTGAACTTGGCATCGATACGTTGCAAATTTACACTCTCGGGCATAATAGAACAATATAATTAGGTTTTACTCTTTGTTCGATTGAATGAGTAAAAATCTTGTTTTCCAATGTTATCTTGTTAGGGCGCAACTGAGTAGTCTAATGTGGTTCCGGAATTGGTTCTTGTGAACCATGGCAACGATATGTTGCAAATTTATACTCTCGGGGCAAAATAGAACAATATAATTAGGTTTTACTCTTTGTTCGATTGAATGAGAAAAAGTACTGTTTCCAATGTAATACTGTTAGGGCGCAACTGAGTAGTCTAATGCGGTTCCGGATTTGGTTCTTGTGAACCATGGCATCGATACGTTGCGAATATACACTCTCGAGGCGTAATAGAACAATATAATTAGGTTTTACTCTTTGTTCGATTGAATGAGAAAAATCTTTGTTTCCAACGTTATCTTTGTTAGGCGCAACTAAGTAGTCTAATGTTGGTTCGGTTTTGGTTCTAGTGAACGTTGGCATCGATACGTGGCAAATTTTTACTCTCGAGGCATAATAGACCAATATAATTAGGTTTTACTCTTTGTTTGATTAAATGAGAAAAAGTACTGTTACCAAAGTTATCTTTGTTAGGCGCAAGAGTAGTCTAATGTGGTTCCGGATTTGGTTCTTGTGAACCTTGGCATCGATACGTTGCAAATTTACACTCTCGAGGCATAATAGAACAATATAATTAGGTTTTACTCTTTGTTCGATTGAATGAGAAGAAATCATTTCCAACGTTATACTGTTAGGGCGCAACTAAGTAGTCTAATGTTGGATCGGTTTTGGTTCTTGTGAACGTTGGCATTGATACGTTGCAAATTTTTACTCTCGAGGCATAATAGACCAATATAATTAGGTTTTACTTTTTATTTGATTGAATGAGAAAAATCGTTACCAAAGTTATCTTTGTTAGGCGCAATGAGTCGTCTAATATTGTTCCGGATTTGGTTCTTGTGAACCTTAGCATCGATACGTTGCAAATTTACACTCTCGGGGCATAATAGAACTATATAATTAGGTTTTACTCTTTGTTCGATTGAATGAGAAAAAGTACTGTTTCCAATGTTATACTGTTAGGGCGAAACTGAGTAGTCTAATGTGGTTACGGATTTGGTTCTTGTGAACCTTAGCATCGATACGTTGCAAATTTACACTCTCGGGGCATAATAGAACTATATAATTAGGTTTTACTCTTTGTTCGATTGAATGAGAAAAAGTACTGTTTCCAATGTTACACTGTTAGGCGCAACCAGTAGTCTAATGTGTTTCGGATTTGGTTCTTGTGAACCTTGGCATCGATACGTTGCAAATTTACACTCTCGGGCATAATAGAACAATATAATTAGGTTTTACTCTTTGTTCGATTGAATGAGAAAAATCTTGTTTCCAACGTTATCTTTGTTAGGGGCGCAACTAAGTAGTCTAATGTTGGTTCGGTTTTGGTTCTAGTGAACGTTGGCATCGATACGTTGCAAATTTTTACTCTCGAGGCATAATAGACCAATATAATTAGGTTTTACACTTTGTTTGATTGAATGAGAAAAATCATTACCAAAGTTATTCGTTAGGGCGAGTAGTCTAATGGGGTTCAATTGGTTCTTGTGAACCTTGGCTGCGATAAGTTGCAAATTTACACTCTCGGGGCATAATAGTACAATATAATTAGGTTTTACTCTTTGTTCGATAGAATAAGAAAAAATCGTTACCAAAGTTATCTTTGTTAGGCGCAAGAGTAGTCTAATGTGGTTCCGGATTTGGTTCTTGTGAACCTTGGCATCGATACGTTGCAAATTTACACTCTCGGGGCATAATAGAACAATATAATTAGGTTTTACTCTTTGTTTGATTGAATGAGAAAAAGTACTGTTTCCAAAGTTATGCTGTTAGGGCGCAACTGAGTAGTCTAATGTGGTTCCGGATTTGGTTCTTGTGAACCTTGGCATCGATACGTTGCAAATTTACACTCTCGGGGCATAATAGAACAATATAATTATGTTTTCCTCTTTGTTCGATTGAATGAGAAAAAGTACTGTTTCCAAAGTTATACTGTTAGGGCGCAACTGAGTAGTCTAATGTTGGTTCGGTTTTTTGTTCTAGTGAACGTTGGCATCGATACGTTGCAAATTTTTACTCTCGAGGCATAATAGACCAATATAATTAGGTTTTACATTTTGTTTGATTGAATGAGAAAAAAATCTTGTTACCAAAGTTATCTTTGTTAGGGCGCAATGAGTAGTCTAATGTGGTTCGGATTTGGTTCTTGTGAACACCTTGGCATCGATACGTTGCAAATTTACACTCTCGGGGCATAATAGTACAATATAATTATGTTTTACTCTTTGTTCGATTGAATGAGAAAAAGTACTGTTTCCAAAGTTATTCTGTTAGGGCGCAACTGAGTAGTCTAATGTGGTTCCGGATTTGGTTCTTGTGAGCCTTCGCATCGATACGTTGCAAATTTTCACTCTCGGGGCATAATAGAACAATATAATTAGGTTTTTCTCTTTGTTCGATTGAATGAGAAAAAGTACTATTTCCAATGTTATACTGTTAGGGCGCAACTGAGTAGTCTAATGTGGTTCCGAATTTGGTTCTTGTAAACCGTGGCATCGATACGTTGCAAATTTACACTCTCGGGCATAATAGAACAATATAATTAGGTTTTACTCTTTGTTCGATTGAATAAGAAAAAATCTTGTTTCCAAAGTTATCTTTGTTAGGGCGCAATCGAGTAGTCAAATGTGGTTCGGTTGGTTCTGTGAACCTTGGCATCGATACGTTGCAAATTTACACTCTCGGGCATAATAGAACAATATAATTAGGTTTTACTCTTTGTTCGATTGAATGAGAAAAATCTTGTTTCCAAGGTTATCTTGTTAGGCGCAATGAGTAGTCTAATGTGGTTCGGATTTGGTTCTGTGAACCTTGGCATCGATTCGTTGCAAATTTACACTCTCGAGGCATAATATAACAATATAATTAGGTTTTACTCTTTGTTCGATTGAATGAGAAAAATCGTTTCCAACGTTATCGTTACTGTAGTCTTATGTTGGTTCGGTTTTTTGTTCTAGTGAACGTTGGCATCGATACGTTGCAAATTTTTACTCTCGAGGCATAATAGACCAATATAATTAGGTTTTACACTTTGTTTGATTGAATGAGAAAAAATCATTACCAAAGTTATCTTTGTTAGGGCCCAGTGAGTAGTCTAATGTGGTTCCGGATTTGGTTCTTGTGAACCTTGGCATCGATACGTTGCAAATTTACACTCTCGGGGCATAATAGTACAATATAATTATGTTTTACTCTTTGTTCGATTGAATGAGAAAAATCTTGTTTCCAAAGTTATCTTGTTAGGCGCAACCGAGTAGTCTATTGTTGTTCGGATTTGGTTCTTGTGAACCTTGGCATCGATACGTTGCAAATTTACACTCTCGGGGCATAATAGAACAATATAATTAGGTTTTACTCTTTGTTCGATTGAATGAGTAAAAGTACTGTTTTCCAATGTTATACTGTTAGGGCGCAACTGAGTAGTCTAATGTGGTTCCGGAATTGGTTCTTGTGAACCATGGCAACGATATGTTGCAAATTTATACTCTCGGGGCATAATAGAACAATATAATTAGTCTTTACTTTTTGTTCGATTGAATGAGAAAAAGTACTGTTTCCAAAGTTATACTGTTAGGCGCAGTCTAATGTGGTTCCGGAATTGGTTCTTGTGAACCATGGCAACGATACGTTGCAAATTTATACTCTCGGGGCATAATAGAACAATATAATTAGGTTTTACTCTTTGTTCGATTGAATGAGAAAAAGTATTGTTTCCAATGTTATACTGTTAGGGCGCAACTGAGTAGTCTAATGTTGGTCCGGTTTTGGTTCTTGTGAACGTTGGCATGGATACGTTGCGAATATACACTCTCGGGGCATAATAGAACAATATAATTAGGTTTTACTCTTTGTTCGATTGAATGAGAAGAAGTACTGTTTCCAACGTTATACTGTTAGGGCGCAACTAAGTAGTCTAATGTTGGATCGGTTTTGGTTCTTGTGAACGTTGGCATTGATACGTTGCAAATTTTTACTCTCGAGGCATAATAGACCAATATAATTAGGTTTTACTTTTTATTTGATTGAATGAGAAAAAGTAATCGTTACCAAAGTTATGGCCGTTAGTGGCCCAACCGAGTAGTCTAATGTGGTTCCTGATTTGGTTCTTGTGAACCTTGGTCGCGATACGTTGCAAATTTACACTCTCGGGGCATAATAGTACAATATAATTAGGTATGACTCTTTGTTCAATTGAATGAGAAAAAGTACTTGTTTCCAAAGTTATACCGTTAGGCGCAATCGAGTAGTCTATTGTGGTTCCTGGATTTGGTTCTTGTGAACCTTGGCATCGATACGTTGCAAATTTACACTCTCGGGGCATAATAGAACAATATAATTAGGTTTTACTCTTTGTTCGATTGAATGAGTAAAAGTACTGTTTCCAATGTTATACTGTTAGTGGCGCAACTCGCAGTCTAATGTGGTTCGGAGTTGGTTCTTGTGAACCATGTCATCGATACGTCGCAAATTTACACACTCGGGGCATAATAGAACAATATAATTATGTTTTCCTCTTTGTTCGATTGAATGAGAAAGTGCGCTTTCCGCTATTATATTGTGCGTAAGAACTGAGTAGTCTAATGTTGGTTCGGTTTTGATTCTTGTGAATGTTGGCATCGATAGGTTGCAAATTTACACTCTCGGGGCATAATAGAACAATATAATTAGGTTTTACTCTTTGTTCGATTGAATGAGAAAAAGTACTGTTTCCAAAGTTATACTGTTAGGGCGCAACTGAGTAGTCAAATGTGGTTCCGGATTTGGTTCCTGTGAACCTTGGCATCGATACGTTGCAAATTTAAACTCTCGGGGCATAATAGAACTATATAATTAGGTTTTACTCTTTGTTCGATTGAATGAGAAAAAGTACTGTTTCCAATGTTATACTGTTAGGGCGAAACTGAGTAGTCTAATGTGGTTACGGATTTGGTTCTTGTGAACCTTAGCATCGATACGTTGCAAATTTACACTCTCGGGGCATAATAGAACAATATAATTAGGTTTGACTCTTTGTTCGATTGAATGAGAAAAAGTACTGTTTCCAACGTTATACTGTTAGGGCGCAACTAAGTAGTCTAATGTTGGTTCGGTTTTGGTTCTAGTGAACGTTGGCATCGATACGTTGCAAATTTTTACTCTCGAGGCATAATAGACCAATATAATTAGGTTTTACTCTTTGTTTGATTGAATGAGAAAAGTATCGCTACCAAAGTTATGTCTGTTAGAATCGAGTAGTCTAATGTGGTTCCGGATTTGGTTCTTGTGAACCTTGGCATCGATACGCTACAAATTTACCCTCTCGGGGCATAATAGTACAATATAATTATGTTTTACTCTTTGTTCGATTGAATGAGAAAAAGTACTGTTTCCAAAGTTATACTGTTAGGGCGCAACTGAGTAGTCTATTGTGGTTCCGGATTTGGTTATTGTGAACCTTGGCATCGATACGTTGCAAATTTACACTCTCGGGGCATAATAGAACAATATAATTAGGTTTTACTCTTTGTTCGATTGAATGAGAAAAAGTACTGTTTCCAATGTTATACTGTTAGGGCGCAACTGAGTAGTCTAATGTGGTTCCGGATTTGGTTCTTGTGAACCATGGCATCGATACGTTGCAAATTTACACTCTCGGGGCATAATAGAACAATATAATTAGATTTTACTCTTTGTTCGATTGAATAAGAAAAAAGTACTGTTTCCAAAGTTATACTGTTAGGGCGCAACTGAGTAGTCAAATGTGGTTCCGGATTTGGTTCTTGTGAACCTTGGCATCGATACGTTGCAAATTTACACTCTCGGGGCATAATAGAACAATATAATTAGGTTTTACTCTTTGTTCGATTGAATGAGAAAAAGTACTGCTTTCCAATGTTATACCGTTAGCAAGAATCGATTAGTCTAATGTGGTTCCGGATTTGGTTCCTGTGAACCTTGGCATCGATACGTTGCAAATTTACACTCTCGAGGCATAATAGAACAATATAATTAGGTTTTACTCTTTGTTCAATTGAATGAGAAAAAGTACTGTTTCCAACGTTATACTGTTAGGGCGCAACTAAGTAGTCTAATGTAGGTTCGGTTTTGGTTCTTGTGAACGTTGGCATTGATACGTTGCAAATTTTTACTCTCGAGGCATAATAGACCAATATAATTAGGTTTTACTCTTTATTTGATTGAATGAGAAAAGTATCGTTACCAAAGTTATGTCGTTAGTTAATCGAGTAGTCTAATGTGGTTCCGGATTTGGTTCTTGTGCACCTTGGCTTCGATACGTTGCAAATTTACACTCTCGGGGCATAATAGAACTATATAATTAGGTTTTACTCTTTGTTCGATTGAATGAGAAAAAGTACTGTTTCCAATGTTATACCGTTAGTAAACCGAGTAGTCTAATGTGGTTCCGGATTTGGTTCTTGTGAACCATAGCATCGATACGTTGCAAATTTACACTCTCGGGGCATAATAGAACATTATAATTAGGTTTTACTCTTTGTTCGATTGAATGAGAAAAGGCATCGTTTCTAATGTTACATCGTTAGGCGCAATCGAGTAGTCTAATGTGGTTCCGGATTTGGTTCTTGTGAACCTTGGCGTCGATACGTTGCAAATTTACACTCTCGGGGCATAATAGAACAATATAATTAGTTTTACTCTTTGTTCGATTGAATGAGAAAAAGTACTGTTTCCAACGTTATACTGTGAGGGCGCAACAAGGAGTTTAATGTTGGTTCGGTTTTGGTTCTAGTGAACGTTGGCATCGATACGTTGCAAATTTTTACTCTCGAGGCATAATAGACCAATATAATTAGGTTTTACACTTTGTTTGATTGAATGAGAAAAAGTACTGTTACCAAAGTTATGCTGTTAGGGCGCAACTGAGTAGTCTAATGTGGTTCCGGATTTGGTTCTTGTGAACCTTGGCATCGATACGTTGCAAATTTACACTCTCGGGGCATAATAGTACAATATAATTATGTTTTACTCTTTGTTCAATTGAATGAGAAAAACTACTGTTACCAAAGTTATGTTAGGCGAATCGAGTAGTCTAATGTTGATCCGGTTTTGGTTCTTGTGAACCTTGGCATCGATACGTTGCAAATTTACACTCTCGGGGCATAATAGTACAATATAATTAGGTTTTACTCTTTGTTCGATTGAATGAGAAAAAGTACTGTTTCCAAAGTTATACTGTTAGAATCGAGTAGTCTAATCGTTCCGGATTTGGTTCTTGTGAACCTTGGCATCGATACGTTGCAAATTTACACTCTCGGGGCATAATAGAACAATATAATTATGTTTTACTCTTTGTTCGATTGAATGAGAAAAAGTACTGTTTCCAAAGTTATACTGTTAGGGCGCAACTGAGTAGTCTAATGTGGTTCCGGAATTGGTTCTTGTGAACCATGGCATCGATACGTTGCAAATTTACACTCTCGGGACATAATAGAACAATATAATTAGATTTTACTCTTTGTTCGATTGAATAAGAAAAAAGTACTGTTTCCAAAGTTATACTGTTAGGGCGCAACTGAGTAGTCAAATGTGGTTCCGGATTTGGTTCTCTTGAACCTTGGCATCGATACGTTGCAAATTTACACTCTCGGGGCATAATAGAACAATATAATTAGGTTTTACTCTTTGTTCGATTGAATGAGAAAAAAGTATCGTTTCCAATGTTATACCGTTAAGCAATCGAGTAGTCTAATGTGGTTCCGGATTTGGTTCTTGTGAACCTTGGCATCGATACGTTGCAAATTTACACTCTCGAGGCATAATAGAACAATATAATTAGGTTTTACTCTTTGTTCGATTGAATAAGAAAAAGTACTGTTTCCAACGTTATACTGTTAGGGCGCAACTAAGTATTCTAATGTTGGTTCGGTTTTGGTTCTTGTGAACGTTGGCATTGATACGTTGCAAATTTTTACTCTCGAGGCATAATAGACCAATATAATTAGGTTTTACTCTTTATTTGATTGAATGAGAAAAAGTACTGTTACCAAAGTTATGCTGTTAGGGCCCAACTGAGTAGTCTAATGTGGTTCCGGATTTGGTTCTTGTGAACCTTGGCTGCGATACGTTGCAAATTTACACTCTCGGGGCATAATAGTACAATATAATTATGTTTTACTCTTTGTTAGATTGAATGAGAAAAGCACTGCTTTCCAAAGTTATACCGTTAGTGCGAATCGAGTAGTCTAGTGGGGTTCCTGATTTGGTTCTTGTGAAACTTGGCATCGATACGTTGCAAATTTACACTCTCGGGGCATAATAGAACAATATAATTAGGTTTTACTCTTTGTTCGATTGAATGAGTAAAAGTACTGTTTCCAATGTTATACTGTTAGGGCGCAACTCAGTAGTCTAATGTGGTTCCGGAGTTGGTTCTTGTGAACCATGTCATCGATACGTCGCAAATTAACACTCTCGGGGCATAATAGAACAATATAATTATGTTTTCCTCTTTGTTCGATTGAATGAGAAAAAGTACAGTTTCCAAAGTTATACTGTTAGGGCGCAACTGAGTAGTCTAATGTTGGTTCGGTTTTTGGTTCTAGTGAACGTTGGCATCGATACGTTGCAAATTTTTACTCTCGAGGCATAATAGACCAATATAATTAGGTTTTACACTTTGTTTGATTGAATGAGAAAAAGTACTGTTACCAAAGTTATGCTGTTAGTGGCGAACTGAGTAGTCTATTGTGGTTCTGGATTTGGTTCTTAAGAACCTTGGCATCGATACGTTGCAAATTTACACTCTCGGGGCATAATAGAACAATATAATTAGTTTTACTCTTTGTTCGATTGAATGAGAAAAAGTACTGTTTCCAAAGTAATACGTTAGGCGCAATCGAGTAGTCTAATGTGGTTCCGGATTTGGTTCTTGTGAACCTTGGCGATCGATGCGTTGCGAATATACACTCTCGGGGCATAATAGAACAATATAATTAGGTTTTACTCTTTGTTCGATTGAACGAGAAAAAGTAATCGTTTCCAATGTTAAATCGTTAGTGCGCAAATCGAGTAGTCTAATGTGGTTCCTGATTTGGTTCTCAGGACCTTGGCATCGATACGTTGCAAATTTACACTCTCGAGGCATAATAGAACAATATAATTAGGTTTTACTCTTTGTTCGATTGAATAAGAAAAAGTACTGTTTCCAACGTTATACTGTTAGGGCGCAACTAAGTAGTCTAATGTCGGTTCGGTTTTGGTTTTTGTGAACGTTGGCATTGATACGTTGCAAATTTTTACTCTCGAGGCATAATAGACCAATATAATTAGGTTTTACTCTTTGTTTGATTGAATGAGAAAAAGTATCGTTACCAAAGTTATGTCGTTAGAAATCGAGTAGTCTAATGTGGTTCCGGTTTTGGTTCTTGTGAACCTTGGCATCGATACGTTGCAAATTTACACTCTCGGGGCATAATAGAACTATATAATTAGGTTTTACTCTTTGTTCGATTGAATGAGAAAAAGTACTGTTTCCAATGTTATACTGTTAGGGCGAAACTGAGTAGTCTAATGTGGTTACGGATTCGGTTCTTGTGAACCTTAGCATCGATACGTTGCAAATTTACACTCTCGGGGCATAATAGAACAATATAATTAGGTTTTACTCTTTGTTCGATTGAATGAGAAAAGTATCGTTTCCAAAGTTATACCGTTAGTGGCATAACGAGTAGTCTAACGTGGTTCCTGGATTTGGTTCTTGTGAACCTTGGCATCGATACGTTGCAAATTTACACTCTCGGGGCATAATAGAACAATATAATTATGTTTTACTCTTTGTTCGATTGAATGAGAAAAAGTACTTTTTCCAAAGTTATACTGTTAGGGCGCAACTGAGTAGTCTAATGTTGGTTCGGTTTTTGGTTCTAGTGAACGTTGGCATCGATACGTTGCAAATTTTTACTCTCGAGACATAATAGACCAATATAATTAGGTTTTACACTTTGTTTGATTGAATGAGAAAAGTCGTTACCAAAGTTATGTCATAGTTAACCGAGTAGTCTAATGTGGTTCCTGATTTGGTTCTTGTGAACCTTGACATCGATACGTTATAAATTTACACTCTCGGGGCATAATAGTACAATATAATTATGTTTTACTCTTTGTTCGATTGAATGAGAAAAAGTACTGTTTCCAAAGTTATACTGTTAGGTCGCAACTGAGTAGTCTATTGTGGTTCCGGATTTGGTTATTGTGAACCTTGGCATCGATACGTTGCAAATTTACACTCTCGGGGCATAATAGGACAATATAATTAGGTTTTACTCTTTGTTCGATTGAATGAGAAAAAGTACTGTTACCAAAGTTATGCTGTTAGGGCGCAACTGAGTAGTCTAATTCGGTTCCGGATTTGGTTCTTGTGAACCTTGGCATCGATACGTTGCAAATTTACACTCTCGGGGCATAATAGTACAATATAATTATGTTTTACTCTTTGTTCGATTGAATGAGAAAAAGTACTGTTTCCAAAGTTATACTGTTAGGGCGCAACAGAGTAGTCTAATGTGGTTCCGGATTTGGTTCTTGTGAACCTTGGCATCGATACGTTGCAAATTTACACTCTCGGGGCATAATAGAACAATATAATTATGTTTTACTCTTTGTTCGATTGAATGAGAAAAAGTACTTTTTCCAAAGTTATACTGTTAGGGCGCAACTGAGTAGTCTAATATTGGTTCGGTTTTTGGTTCTAGTGAACGTTGGCTTCGATACGTTGCAAATTTTTACTCTCGAGGCATAATAGACCAATATAATTAGGTTTTACACTTTGTTTGATTGAATGAGAAAAAGTACTGTTACCAAAGTTATGCTGTTAGGGCGCAACTGAGTAGTCTAATGTGGTTCCGGATTTGGTTCTTGTGAACCTTGGCATCGATACGTTACAAATTTACACTCTCGGGGCATAATAGTACAATATAATTATGTTTTACTCTTTGTTCGATTGAATGAGAAAAAGTACTGTTTCCAAAGTTATACTGTTAGGGCGCAACTGAGTAGTCTATTGTGGTTCCGGATTTGGTTATTGTGAACCTTGGCATCGATACGTTGCAAATTTACACTCTCGGGGCATAATAGAACAATATAATTAGGTTTTACTCTTTGTTCGATTGAATGAGAAAAAGGACTTTTCCAATGTTATACTGTTAGGGCGCAACTGAGTAGTCTAATGTGGTTCCGGATTTGGTTCCTGTGAACCTTGGCATCGATACGTTGCAAATTTACACTCTCGAGGCATAATAGAACAATATAATTAGGTTTTACTCTTTGTTCAATTGAATGAGAAAAAGTACTGTTTCCAACGTTATACTGTTAGGGCGCAACTAAGTATTCTAATGTTGGTTCGGTTTTGGTTCTTGTGAACGTTGGCATTGATACGTTGCAAATTTTTACTCTCGAGGCATAATAGACCAATATAATTAGGTTTTACTCTTTATTTGATTGAACGAGAAAAGTACGTTACCAAAGTTATGTTAGGGCCCAACCGAGTAGTCTAATGTGGTTCCTGATTTGGTTCTTGTGAACCTCGTCGCGATACGTTGCAAATTTACACTCTCGGGCATAATAGTACAATATAATTATGTTTTACTCTTTGTTCGATTGAATGAGAAAAGTACTCGTTTCCAAAGTTATACCGTTAGAATCGAGTAGTCTATTGTGGTTCGGATTTGGTTCTTGTGAACCTTGGCATCGATACGTTGCAAATTTACACTCTCGGGGCATAATAGAACAATATAATTAGGTTTTACTCTTTGTTCGATTGAATGAGAAAAAGTACTGTTTCCAATGTTATACTGTTAGGGCGCAACTGAGTAGTCTAATGTGGTTCCGGAGTTGGTTCTTGTGAACCATGTCATCGATACGTCGCAAATTAACACTCTCGGGGCATAATAGAACAATATAATTATGTTTTCCTCTTTGTTCGATTGAATGAGAAAAAGTACAGTTTCCAAAGTTATACTGTTAGGGCGCAACTGAGTAGTCTAATGTGGGTTCGGTTTTTGGTTCTAGTGAACGTTGGCATCGATACGTTGCAAATTTTTACTCTCGAGGCATAATAGACCAATATAATTAGGTTTTACTCTTTGTTTGATTGAATGAGAAAAAGTCATCGTTACCAAAGTTATGCTGTTAGTAGTAAATCGAGTAGTCTAATGTGGTTCCGGATTTGGTTCTTGTGAACCTTGGCATCGATACGTTGCAAATTTACACTCTCGGGGCATAATAGAACAATATAATTAGATTTTACTCTTTGTTCGATTGAATAAGAAAAAGTACTGTTTCCAAAGTTATACTGTTAGGGCGCAACTGAGTAGTCAAATGTGGTTCCGGATTTGGTTCTTGTGAACCTTGGCATCGATACGTTGCAAATTTACACTCTCGGGGCATAATAGAACAATATAATTAGGTTTTACTCTTTGTTCGATTGAATGAGAAAAAGTACTGTTTCCAATGTTATACTGTTAGGGCGCAACTGAGTAGTCTAATGTGGTTCCGGATTTGGTTCTGTGGACCTTGGCATCGATACGTTGCAAATTTACACTCTCGAGGCATAATAGAACAATATAATTAGGTTTTACTCTTTGTTCGATTGAATAAGAAAAATTACTGTTTCCAACGTTATACTGTTAGGGCGCAACTAAGTAGTCTAATGTCGGTTCGGTTTTGGTTTTTGTGAACGTTGGCATTGATACGTTGCAAATTTTTACTCTCGAGGCATAATAGACCAATATAATTAGGTTTTACTCTTTGTTTGATTGAATGAGAAAAAGTACTGTTACCAAAGTTATGCTGTTAGGGCGCAACTGAGTAGTCTAATGTGGTTCCGGATTTGGTTCTTGTGAACCTTGGCATCGATACGTTGCAAATTTACACTCTCGGGGCATAATAGAACAATATAATTAGGTTTTACTCTTTGTTCGATTGAATGAGAAAAAGTACTGTTTCCAAAGTTATACTGTTAGGGCGAAACTGAGTAGTCTAATGTGGTTACGGATTCGGTTCTTGTGACCCTTAGCATCGATACGTTGCAAATTTACACTCTCGGGGCATAATAGAACAATATAATTAGGTTTTACTCTTTGTTCGATTGAATGAGAAAAAGTACTGCTTTCCAAAGTTATACTTAGTGGCGCAACCCGAGTAGTCTAATGTGGTTCCTGATTTGGTTCTTATGAACCTTGGCATCGATACGTTACAAATTTACACTCTCGGGGCATAATAGAACAATATAATTAGGTTTTACTCTTTGTTCGATTGAATGAGAAAAAGTACTGTTTCCAAAGTAATACCGTTAGTTAAAGAACCGAGTAGTCTAATTTTGGTTTTGTTTTTGGTTCTAGTGAACGTTGGCATCGATACGTTGCAAATTTTTACTCTCGAGACATAATAGACCAATATAATTAGGTTTTACACTTTGTTTGATTGAATGAGAAAAAGTACTGTTACCAAAGTTATGCTGTTAGGGCGCAACTGAGTAGTCTAATGTGGTTCCGGATTTGGTTCTTGTGAACCTTGGCATCGATACGTTATAAATTTACACTCTCGGGGCATAATAGTACAATATAATTATGTTTTACTCTTTGTTCGATTGAATGAGAAAAAGTACTGTTTCCAAAGTTATACTGTTAGGTCGCAACTGAGTAGTCTATTGTGGTTCCGGATTTGGTTATTGTGAACCTTGGCATCGATACGTTGCAAATTTACACTCTCGGGGCATAATAGGACAATATAATTAGGTTTTACTCTTTGTTTGATTGAACGAGAAAAAGTACTGTTACCAAAGTTATGTCGTTAAAGGCGCAATCGAGTAGTCTAATTCGGTTCCTGATTTGGTTCTTGTGAACCTTGGCATCGATACGTTGCAAATTTACACTCTCGGGCATAATAGTACAATATAATTATGTTTTACTCTTTGTTCGATTGAACGAGAAAAGTACTCGTTTCCAAAGTTATACCGTTAGTGGCAACCGAGTAGTCTAACGTGGTTCCGGATTTGGTTCTTGTGACCCTTGGCATCGATACGTTGCAAATTTACACTCTCGGGCATAATAGAACAATATAATTATGTTTTACTCTTTGTTCGATTGAATGAGAAAAAGTACTGTTTCCAAAGTTATACTGTTAGGGCGCAACTGAGTAGTCTAATATTGTTTCGGTTTTTGGTTCTAGTGACCGTTGGCATCGATACGTTGCATATTTACACTCTCGAGACATAATAGACCAATATAATTAGGTTTTACACTTTGTTTGATTGAATGAAGAAAATCGTATACAAGTTATGCGTTAGGAATCGAGTAGTCTAATGTGGTTCCTGATTTGATTCTTGTGAACCTTGGCATCGATACGTTATAAATTTACACTCTTGGGGCATAATAGTACAATATAATTATGTTTTACTCTTTGTTCGATTGAATGAGAAAAATCGTTTCCAAAGTTATACATAGGTCGCAAATCGAGTAGTCTAGTGTGGTTCCGTATTTGGTTATTGTGAACCTTGGCATCGATACGTTGCAAATTTACACTCTCGGGGCATAATAGGACAATATAATTAGGTTTTACTCTTTGTTCGATTGAATGAGAAAAAGCATGCTACCAAAGTTATGGTGTTAAAGAATCGAGTAGTCTAATTCGGTTCCTGGATTTGGTTCTTGTGAACCTTGGCATCGATACGTTGCAAATTTACACTCTCGGGGCATAATAGTACAATATAATTATGTTTTACTCTTTGTTCGATTGAATGAGAAAAAGTACTGTTTCCAAAGTTATACTGTTAGGGCGCAACTGAGTAGTCTAATGTGGTTCCGGATTTGGTTCTTGTGAACCTTGGCATCGATACGTTGCAAATTTACATTCTCGGGGCATAATAGAACAATATAATTAGGTTTTACTCTTTGTTCGATTGAATGAGAAAAAGTACTGTTTCCAAAGTTATACTGGAAGGGCGCAACGAATAGTCTAATTTTGGTCCGGTTTTGGTTCTTGTGAACGTTGGCATCGATACATTGCAAATTTACACTCTCGGGGCATAATAGACCAATATAATTAGGTTTTACTCTTTGTTTGATTGAACGAGAAAAAGTATCGTTACCAAAGTTATGTCGTTAGTGGCGCAATCGAGTAGTCTAATGTGGTTCCTGATTTGGTTCTTGTGAACGTTGGCATCGATACGTTGCAAATTTACACTCTCGTGGCATAATAGAACAATATAATTAGGTTTTACTCTTTGTTCGATTGAATGAGAAAAAGTACTGTTTCCAAAGTTATACTGTGAGAGCGCAACTAAGTAGTCTATTGTGGTTCCTGATTTGGTTCTTGTGGACGTTGGCATCGATACGTTGCAAATTTACACTCTCGGGGCGTAATAGAACAAAATAATTAGGTTTTACTCTTTGTTCGATTGAATGAGAAAAAGTACTGTTTCCAATGTTATACTGTTAGGGCGCAATTGAGTAGTCTAATGTGGTTCCGGATTTGGTTTTTGTGAACCATGGAATCGATACGTTGTAAATTTATACTCTCGGGGCATAATAGAACAATATAATTAGATTTTACTCTTTGTTCGATTGAATAAGAAAAAAGTAATGTTTCCAAAGTTATACTGTTAGGGCGCAACTGAGTAGTCAAATGTGGTTCCGGATTTGGTTCTTGTGAACCTTGGCATCGATACGTTGCAAATTTACACTCTCGGGGCATAATAGAACAATATAATTTGGTTTTACTCTTTGTTCGATTGAATGAGAAAAAGTACTGTTTCCAATGTTATACTGTTAGGGCGCAACTGAGTAGTCTAATGTGGTTACGGATTTGGTTCCTGTGAACCTTAGCATCGATACGTTGCAAATTTACACTCTCGGGGCATAATAGAACTATATAATTAGGTTTTACTCTTTGTTCGATTGAATGAGAAAAAGTAATCGCTTTCCAATGTTACATCGTTAGGCGCAATCGAGTAGTCTAACGTGGTTCCTGATTTGGTTATTGTGAACCTTGGCATCGATACGTTGCAAATTTACACTCTCGGGGCATAATAGAACAATATAATTAGGTTTTACTCTTTGTTCGATTGAATGAGAAAAGTAATCGCTTTCCAACGTTATCGTTAGGCGCAACTGAGTAGTCTAATATTGGTTCGGTTTTGGTTCTAGTGAACGTTGGCATCGATACGTTGCAAATTTTTACTCTCGAGGCATAATAGACCAATATAATTAGGTTTTACACTTTGTTTGATTGAATGAGAAAAAGTACTGTTACCAAAGTTATGCTGTTAGGGCGCAACTGAGTAGTCTAATGTGGTTCCGGATTTGGTTCTTGTGAACCTTGGCATCGATACGTTGCAAATTTACACTCTCGGGGCATAATAGTACAATAAAATTATGTTTTACACTTTGTTCTATTGAATGAGAAAAAGTACTGTTTCCAAAGTTATACTGTTAGAATCGAGTAGTCTAACGTGGTTCCGGATTTGGTTCTTGTGAACCTTGGCATCGATACGTTGCAAATTTACACTCTCGGGGCATAATAGAACAATATAATTATGTTTTCCTCTTTGTTCGATTGAATGAGAAAAAGTACAGTTTCCAAAGTTATACTGTTAGGGCGCAACTGAGTAGTCTAATGTTGGTTCGGTTTTTGGTTCTAGTGAACGTTTGCATCGATACGTTGCAAATTTTTACTCTCGAGGCATAATAGACCAATATAATTAGGTTTTACACTTTGTTTGATTGAATGAGAAAAAGTAATCGTTACCAAAGTTATTCGTTAGCAACTTAGTAGTCTATTATGGTTCTGGATTTGGTTCTTGTGAACCTTGGCATCGATACGTTGCAAATTTACACTCTCGGGGCATAATAGAACAATATAATTAGGTTTTACTCTTTGTTCGATTGAATAAGAAAAAGTACTGTTTCCAAAGTTATACTGTTAGGGCGCAACTGAGTAGTCAAATGTGGTTCCGGATTTGGTTCTTGTGAACCTTGGCAGTCGATGCGTTGCAAATTTACACTCTCGGGGCATAATAGAACAATATAATTAGGTTTTACTCTTTGTTCGATTGAATGAGAAAAAGTACTGTTTTCAATGTTATACTGTTAGGCGCAATCGAGTAGTCTAATGTGGTTCCTGATTTGGTTCTCATGGACCTTGCATCGATACGTTGCAAATTTACACTCTCGAGGCATAATAGAACAATATAATTAGGTTTTACTCTTTGTTCGATTGAATGAGAAAAAGTACTGTTTCCAACGTTATACTGTTAGGGCGCAACTAAGTAGTCTAATGTCGGTTCGGTTTTGGTTTTTGTGAACGTTGGCATTGATACGTTGCAAATTTTTACTCTCGAGGCATAATAGACCAATATAATTAGGTTTTACTCTTTGTTTGAATGAGAAAAAGTATCGCTACCAAAGTTATGTCGTTAGGCGCAATCGAGTAGTCTAATGTGGTTCCAGATTTGGTTCTTGTGAACCGTGGCAGCGATACGTTGCAAATTTACACTCTCGGGGCATAATAGAACAATATAATTAGGTTTTACTCTTTGTTCGATTGAATGAGAAAAAGTACTTTCCAATGTTATACCGTTAGTGCTAAACCGAGTAGTCTAACGTGGTTACGATTCGGTTCTTGTGAACCTTAGCATCGATACGTTGCAAATTTACACTCTCGGGGCGTTATAGAACAATATAATTAGGTTTTACTCTTTGTTCGATTGAATGAGAAAAAGTACTGTTTCCAATGTTATACTATTAGGGCGCAACTGAGTAGTCTAATGTGGTTCCGGATTTGGTTCTTGTGAACCTTGGCATCGATACGTTGCAAATTTACACTCTCGGGGCATAATAGAACAATATAATTATGTTTTACTCTTTGTTCGATTGAATGAGAAAAAGTACTTTTTCCAAACTTATACTGTTAGGGCACAACTGAGTAGTCTAATGTTGGTTCGGTTTTTGGTTCTAGTGAACGTTGGCATCGATACGTTGCAAATTTTTACTCTCGAGACATAATAGACCAATATAATTAGGTTTTACACTTTGTTTGATTGAATGAGAAAAGTACATTACCAAAGTTATGCTGTTAGGGCGCAACTGAGTAGTCTAATGTGGTTCCGGATTTGGTTCTTGTGAACCTTGACATCGATACGTTATAAATTTACACTCTCGGGGCATAATAGTACAATATAATTATGTTTTACTCTTTGTTCGATTGAATGAGAAAAAGTACTGTTTCCAAAGTTATACTGTTAGGGCGCAACAGAGTAGTCTATTGTGGTTCCGGATTTGGTTCTTGTGAACCTTGGCATCGATACGTTGCAAATTTACACTCTCGGGGCATAATAGAACAATATAATTAGGTTTTACTCTTTGTTCGATTGAATGAGAAAAAGTACGTTACCAAAGTTATGTCCGTTTAAATCGAGTAGTCTAATTCGGTTCCGGATTTGGTTCTTGTGAACCTTGGCATCGATACGTTGCAAATTTACACTCTCGGGGCATAATAGTACAATATAATTATGTTTTACTCTTTGTTCGATTGAATGAGAAAAAGTACTGTTTCCAAAGTTATACTGTTAGGGCGCAACAGAGTAGTCTAATGTGGTTCCGGATTTGGTTCTTGTGAACCTTGGCATCGATACGTTGCAAATTTACACTCTCGGGGCATAATAGAACAATATAATTAGGTTTTACTCTTTGTTCGATTGAATGAGAAAAAGTACTTTTTCCAAAGTTATACCGTTGTTAAAGAATCGAGTAGTCTAATATTGGTTCGGTTTTTGGTTCTAGTGAACGTTGGCATCGATACGTTGCAAATTTTTACTCTCGAGGCATAATAGACCAATATAATTAGGTTTTACACTTTGTTTGATTGAATAAGAAAAAGTACTGTTACCAAAGTTATGCTGTTAGGGCGCAACTGAGTAGTCTAATGTGGTTCCGGATTTGGTTCTTGTGAACCTTGGCATCGATACGTTGCAAATTTACACTCTCGGGGCATAATAGTACAATATAATTATGTTTTACTCTTTGTTCGATTGAATGAGAAAAAGTACTGTTTCCAAAGTTATACTGTTAGGGCGCAACTGAGTAGTCTAATGTGGTTCCGGATTTGGTTCTTGTGAACCATGGCATCGATACGTTGCAAATTTACACTCTCGGGGCATAATAGAACAATATAATTAGATTTTACTCTTTGTTCGATTGAATAAGAAAAAGTACTGTTTCCAAAGTTATGTCATAGTAACCGAGTAGTCTAATATGGTTCCGGATTTGGTTCTTGGGAACCATGGCATCGACACGTTGCAAATTTACACTCTCGGGGCATAATAGAACAATATAATTAGGTTTTACTCTTTGTTCGATTGAATGAGAAAAAGTATCGTTTCCAATGTTATACGTTAGGCGCAATCGAGTAGTCTAACGTGGTTACGGATTTGGTTCTTGTGAACCTTGGCATCGATACGTTGCAAATTTACACTCTCGGGGCATAATAGAACTATATAATTAGGTTTTACTCTTTGTTCGATTGAATGAGAAAAAGTACTGTTTCCAATGTTATACTGTTACGGCGCAACTGAGTAGTCTAATGTGGTTCCGGATTTGGTTCTTGTGAACCTTGGCATCGATACGTTTTAAATTTACACTCTCGGGGCATAATAGTACAATATAATTATGTTTTACTCTTTGTTCGATTGAATGAGAAAAAGTATTGTTACCAAAGTTATTCTGTTAGGGCGCAACTGAGTAGTCTAATGGGGATCCGGATTTTGTTCTTGTGAACCTTGGCATCGATACGTTGCAAATTTACACTCTCGGGCATAATAGTACAATATAATTATGTTTTACTCTTTGTTCGATTGAACGAGAAAAGTATCGTTACCAAAGTTATGTCATAGCGCAACCGAGTAGTCTAATGTGGTTCCTGATTTGGTTCTTGTGAACCTTGGCATCGATACGTTGCAAATTTACACTCTCGGGGCATAATAGTACAATATAATTATGTTTTACTCTTTGTTCGATTGAATGAGAAAAAGTACTGTTTCCAAAGTTATACTGTTAGGGCGCAACTGAGTAGTCTAATGTGGTTCCGGATTTGGTTCTTGTGAACCTTGGCATCGATACGTTGCAAATTTACACTCTCGGGGCATAATAGAACAATATAATTATGTTTTCCTCTTTGTTCGATTGAATGAGAAAAAGTACTGTTTCCAAAGTTATACTGTTAGGGCGCAACTGAGTAGTCTAATGTTGGTTCGGTTTTTTGTTCTAGTGAACGTTGGCATCGATACGTTGCAAATTTTTACTCTCGAGGCATAATAGACCAATATAATTAGGTTTTACACTTTGTTTGATTGAACGAGAAAAGTAATCGTTACCAAAGTTATGCTGTTAGGGCGCAACTGAGTAGTCTAATGTGGTTCCTGATTTGGTTCTTGTGAACCTTGGCATCGATACGTTGCAAATTTACACTCTCGGGGCATAATAGTACAATATAATTATGTTTTACTCTTTGTTCGATTGAATGAGAAAAAGTACTGTTTCCAAAGTTATACTGTTAGGGCGCAACTGAGTAGTCTACTGTGGTTCCGGATTTGGTTCTTGTGAGCCTTGGCATCGATACGTTGCAAATTTACACTCTCGGGGCATAATAGAACAATATAATTAGGTTTTACTCTTTGTTCGATTGAATGAGAAAAAGTACTGTTTCCAAAGTTATACTGTTAGGGCGCAACTGAGTAGTCAAATGTGGTTCCGGATTTGGTTCCTGTGAACCTTGGCATCGATACGTTGCAAATTTACACTCTCGGGGCATAATAGAACAATATAATTAGGTTTTACTCTTTGTTCGATTGAATGAGAAAAAGTACTGTTTCCAATGTTATACTGTTAGGGCGCAATCGAGTAGTCTAATGTGGTTCGGATTTGGTTCCGTGAACCTTGGCATCGATACGTTGCAAATTTACACTCTCGATGCATAATAGAACAATATAATTAGGTTTTACTCTTTGTTCAATTGAATGAGAAAAATCGTTTCCAACGTTATCTGTTAGGCGCAACTAAGTAGTCTAATGTTGGTTCGGTTTTGGTTCTTGTGAACGTTGGCATTGATACGTTGCAAATTTTTACTCTCGAGGCATAATAGACCAATATAATTAGATTTTACTCTTTATTTGATTGAATGAAACAAGATCGTTACCAAAGTTATCTTTGTTAGTGCGCGAGTAGTCTAATGTGGTTCGGATTTGGTTCTTGTGCACCTTGGCATGGATACGTTGCGAATATACACTCTCGGGGCATAATAGAACAATATAATTAGGTTTTACTCTTTGTTCGATTGAATGAGAAAAAGTACTGTTTCCAATGTTATACTGTTAGGGCGAAACTGAGTAGTCTAATGTGGTTATGGATTTGGTTCTTGTGAACCTTAGCATCGATACGTTGCAAATTTACACTCTCGGGGCATAATAGAACAATATAATTAGGTTTTACTCTTTGTTCGATTGAATAAGAAAAAGTACTGTTTCCAATGTTATACTGTTAGGGCGAAACTGAGTAGTCTAATGTGGTTACGGATTCGGTTCTTGTGAACCTTAGCATCGATACGTTGCAAATTTACACTCTCGGGGCATAATAGAACAATATAATTAGGTTTTACTCTTTGTTCGATTGAATGAGAAAAAGTACTGTTTCCAACGTTATACTGTTAGGGCGCAACTAAGTAGTCTAATGTTGGTTCGGTTTTGGTTCTAGTGAACGTTGGCATCGATACGTTGCAAATTTTTACTCTCGAGGCATAATAGACCAATATAATTAGGTTTTACACTTTGTTTGATTGAATGAGAAAAATCATTACCAAAGTTATCTTTGTTAGGGCGCAACTGAGTAGTCTAATGGGGTTCCGGAATTGGTTCTTGTGAACCTTGGCATCGATACGTTGCAAATTTACACTCTCGGGGCATAATAGTACAATATAATTATGTTTTACTCTTTGTTCGATTGAATGAGAAAAAGTACTGTTTCCAATGTTATACTGTTAGGGCGCAATTGAGTAGTCTAATGTGGTTCCGGATTTGGTTCTTGTGAACCATGGCATCGATACGTTGCAAATTTACACTCTCGGGGCATAATAGAACAATATAATTAGATTTTACTCTTTGTTCGATTGAATAAGAAAAATCTTGTTACCAAAGTTATCTTTGTTAGGCGCAAGCGAGTAGTCTAATGTGGTTCGGATTTGGTTCTTGTGAACCTTGGCATCGATACGTTACAAATTTACACTCTCGGGGCATAATAGAACAATATAATTTGGTTTTACTCTTTGTTCGATTGAATGAGAAAAAGTACTGTTTCCAATGTTATACTGTTAGGGCGCAACTGAGTAGTCTAATGTGGTTCCGGATTTGGTTCTTGTGAACCTTAGCATCGATACGTTGCAAATTTACACTCTCGGGGCATAATAGAACTATATAATTAGGTTTTACTCTTTGTTCGATTGAATGAGAAAAATCTTGTTTCCAATGTTACACCTTGTTAGGCGCAATGAGTAGTCTAATGTGGTCCGGATTTGGTTCTTGTGAATGTTGGCATCGATACGTTGCAAATTTACACTCGCGGGGCATAATAGTACAATATAATTATGTTTTACTCTTTGTTCGATTGAATGAGAAAAAGTATTGTTACCAAAGTTATTCTGTTAGGGCGCAACTGAGTAGTCTAATGGGGATCCGGATTTTGTTCTTGTGAACCTTGGCATCGATACGTTGCAAATTTACACTCTCGGGGCATAATAGTACAATATAATTATGTTTTACTCTTTGTTCGATTGAACGAGAAAAATCTTTATTACCAAAGTTATCTTTGTTAAGTATAATGAGTAGTCTAATGTTGGTCCGGTTTTGGTTCTTGTGAACGTTGGCATCGATACGTTGCAGCTTTACACTCTCGGGGCATAATAGTACAATATAATTAGGTTTTACTCTTTATACGATTGAATAAGAAAAATCTTGTTTCCAAAGTTATCTTGTTAGTGGCGCAATGAGTAGTCTAATGTGGTTCGGATTTTGTTTTTGTGAACTTTTGCATCGATACGTTGCAAATTTACACTCTCGGGGCATAATAGAACAATATAATTATGTTTTACTCTTTGTTCGATTGATTGAGAAAAAGTACTGTTTCAAAGTTATCTTTGTTAGTATGTTGAGTAGTCTAATTGTGGTTCGGTTTTTGGTTCTAGTGAACGTTTGCATCGATACGTTGCAAATTTTTACTCTCGAGGCATAATAGACCAATATAATTAGGTTTTACACTTTGTTTGATTGAATGAGAAAAAATCATTACCAAAGTTATCTTTGTTAGGCGCAACTGAGTAGTCTAATGTGGTTCCGGATTTGGTTCTTGTGAACCTTGGCATCGATACGTTGCAAATTTACACTCTCGGGGCATAATAGTACAATATAATTATGTTTTACTCTTTGTTTGATTGAATGAGAAAAATCTTGTTTCCAAAGTTATCTTTGTTAGGCGCAATGAGTAGTCTCGTGGTTCGGATTTGGTTCTTGTGAGCCTTGGCATCGATACGTTGCAAATTTACACTCTCGGGGCATAATAGAACAATATAATTAGGTTTTACTCTTTGTTCGATTGAATGAGAAAAAGTACTGTTTCCAATGTTATCTTGTTAGGCGCAACGAGTAGTCAAATGTGGTTCGGATTTGGTTCTGTGAACCTTGGCATCGATACTTTGCAAATTTACACTCTCGGGGCATAAAGAACAATATAATTAGGTTTTACTCTTTGTTCGATTGAATGAGAAAAAGTACTGTTTCCAATGTTATACTGTTAGGGCGCAACTGAGTAGTCTAATGTGGTTCCGGATTTGGTTCCTGTGAACCTTGGCATCGATACGTTGCAAATTTACACTCTCGATGCATAATAGAACAATATAATTAGGTTTTACTCTTTGTTCAATTGAATGAGAAAAAGTACTGTTTCCAACGTTATACTGTTAGGGCGCAACTAAGTAGTCTAATGTTGGTTCGGTTTTGGTTCTTGTGAACGTTGGCATTGATACGTTGCAAATTTTTACTCTCGAGGCATAATAGACCAATATAATTAGATTTTACTCTTTATTTGATTGAATGAGAAACAGTACTGTTACCAAAGTTATGCTGTTAGTGCGCAACTGAGTAGTCTAATGTGGTTCCGGATTTGGTTCTTGTGCACCTTGGCATCGATACGTTGCAAATTTACACTCTCGGGGCATAATAGAACTATATAATTAGGTTTTACTCTTTGTTCGATTGAATGAGAAAAATCTTGTTTCCAATGTTATCTTTATTAGGGCGAGCGAGTAGTCTAATGTTGTTATGGATTTGGTTCGTGTGAACCTTAGCATCGATACGTTGCAAATTTACACTCTCGGGGCATAATAGAACAATATAATTAGGTTTTACTCTTTGTTCGATTGAATAAGAAAAATCTTGTTTCCAATGTTATCTTGTTAGAGGCGAAACTGAGTAGTCTAATGTGGTTACGGATTCGGTTCTTGTGAACCTTAGCATCGATACGTTGCAAATTTACACTCTCGGGGCATAATAGAACAATATAATTAGGTTTTACTCTTTGTTCGATTGAATGAGAAAAAGTACTGTTTCCAACGTTATACTGTTAGGGCGCAACTAAGTAGTCTAATGTTGGTTCGGTTTTGGTTCTAGTGAACGTTGGCATCGATACGTTGCAAATTTTTACTCTCGAGGCATAATAGACCAATATAATTAGGTTTTACACTTTGTTTGATTGAATGAGAAAAATCATTACCAAAGTTATCTTTGTTAGGGCGGAACTGAGTAGTCTAATAGTGGTCCGGTTTTGGTTCTTGTGAACGTTGGCATGGATACGTTGCGAATATACACTCTCGGGGCATAATAGAACAATATAATTAGGTTTTACTCTTTGTTCGATTAAATGAGAAAAAGTACTGTTACCAAAGTTATGCTGTTAGGGCGCAACTGAGTAGTCTAATTCGGTTCCGGATTTGGTTCTTGTGAACCTTGGCATTGATACGTTGCAAATTTACACTCTCGGGGCATAATAGTACAATATAATTAGGTTTTACTCTTTGTTCGATTGAATGAGAAAAAGTACTGTTTCCAATGTTATACTGTTAGGGCGCAACTGAGTAGTCTAATGTGGTTACGGATTTGGTTCCTGCGAACCTTAGCATCGATACGTTGCAAATTTACACTCTCGGGGCATAATAGAACTATATAATTAGGTTTTACTCTTTGTTCGATTGAATGAGAAAAAGTACTGTTTCCAATGTTACACTGTTAGGGCGCAACTGAGTAGTCTAATGTGGTTCCGGATTTGGTTCTTGTGAACCTTGGCATCGATACGTTGCAAATTTACACTCTCGGGCATAATAGAACAATATAATTAGGTTTTACTCTTTGTTCGATTGAATGAGAAAAATCTTGTTTCCAACGTTATCTTGTTAGGCGCAACTAAGTAGTCTAATGTTGGTTCGGTTTGGTTCTAGTGAACGTTGGCATCGATACGTTGCAAATTTTTACTCTCGAGGCATAATAGACCAATATAATTAGGTTTTACACTTTGTTTGATTGAATGAGAAAAAGTATTGTTACCAAAGTTATTCTGTTAGGGCGCAACTGAGTAGTCTAATGGGGATCCGGAATTGGTTCTTGTGAACCTTGGCATCGATACGTTGCAAATTTACACTCTCGGGGCATAATAGTACAATATAATTATGTTTTACTCTTTGTTCGATTGAATGAGAAAAAGTACTGTTTCCAAAGTTATCTTTGTTAGGTCGCAAGAGTAGTCTAATGTGGTTCGGATTTGGTTCTTGTGAACTTGGCATCGATACGTTGCAAATTTACACTCTCGGGGCATAATAGAACAATATAATTATGTTTTCCTCTTTGTTCGATTGAATGAGAAAAAGTACTGTTTCCAAAGTTATACTGTTAGGGCGCAACTGAGTAGTCTAATGTTGGTTCGGTTTTTTGTTCTAGTGAACGTTGGCATCGATACGTTGCAAATTTTTACTCTCGAGGCATAATAGACCAATATAATTAGGTTTTACTCTTTGTTTGATTGAATGAGAAAAATCATTACCAAAGTTATCTTTGTTAGGCGCAAGCGAGTAGTCTAATGTGGTTCGGATTTGGTTCTTGTGAACCTTGGCTGCGATACGTTGCAAATTTACACTCTCGGGGCATAATAGTACAATATAATTATGTTTTACTCTTTGTTCGATTGAATGAGAAAAAGTACTGTTTCCAAAGTTATTTTGTTAGGCGCAATGAGTAGTCTAATGTGGTTCAGGATTTGGTTCTTGTGAACCTTGGCATCGATACGTTGCAAATTTACACTCTCGGGGCATAATAGAACAATATAATTAGGTTTTACTCTTTGTTCGATTGAATGAGAAAAATCTTTGTTTCCAAAGTTATCTTGTTAGGCGCAAGCGAGTAGTCTAATGTGTTTTCGGTTTTGGTTCTCGTGAACTTTGGCATCGATACGTTTCAAATTTACACTCTCGGGGCATAATACAACAATATAATTAGGTTTTACTCTTTGTTCGATTGAATAAGAAAAAGTGCTGTTTCCAAAATTATACTGTTAGGGCGCAACTGAGTAGTCAAATGTGGTTCCGGATTTGGTTCCTGTGAACCTTGGCATCGATACGTTGCAAATTTACACTCTCGGGGCATAATAGAACAATATAATTAGGTTTTACTCTTTGTTCGATTGAATGAGAAAAAGTACTATTCCAATGTTATACTGTTAGGGCGCAACTGAGTAGTCTAATGTGGTTCCGGATTTGGTTCCTGTGAACCTTGGCATCGATACGTTGCAAATTTACACTCTCGAGGCATAATATAACAATATAATTAGGTTTTACTCTTTGTTCGATTGAATGAGAAAAAGTACTGTTTCCAACGTTATACTGTTAGGGCGCAACTAAGTAGTCTAATGTTGGTTCGGTTTTTGGTTCTAGTGAACGTTGGCATCGATACGTTGCAAATTTTTACTCTCGAGGCATAATAGACCAATATAATTAGGTTTTACACTTTGTTTGATTGAATGAGAAAAATCTTTGTACCAAAGTTATCTTTGTTAGGGCCCAGTGAGTAGTCTAATGTGGTTCGGATTTGGTTCTTGTGAACCTTGGCATCGATACGTTGCAAATTTACACTCTCGGGCATAATAGTACAATATAATTATGTTTTACTCTTTGTTCGATTGAATGAGAAAAATCTTTGTTTCCAAAGTTATCTTTGTTAGGCGCAATTGAGTAGTCTATTGTGGTTCGGTTGGTTCTTGTGAACCTTGGCATCGATACGTTGCAAATTTACACTCTCGGGCATAATAGAACAATATAATTAGGTTTTACTCTTTGTTCGATTGAATGAGTAAAAAATCTTGTTTCCAATGTTATACTGTTAGGGCGCAACTGAGTAGTCTAATGTGGTTCCGGAGTTGGTTCTTGTGAACCATGTCATCGATACGTCGCAAATTAACACTCTCGGGGCATAATAGAACAATATAATTAGTCTTTAATCTTTGTTCGATTGAATGAGAAAAAGTACTGTTTCCAAAGTTATACTGTTATGGCGCAACTGAGTAGTCTAATGTGGTTCCGGAATTGGTTCTTGTGAACCATGGCAACGATACGTTGCAAATTTATTCTCTCGGGGCATAATAGAACAATATAATTAGGTTTTACTCTTTGTTCGATTGAATGAGAAAAAGTACTGTTTCCAATGTTATACTGTTAGGGCGCAACTGAGTAGTCTAATGTGGTTCCGGATTTGGTTCTTATGAACCATGGCATCGATACGTTGCAAATTTACACTCTCGGGGCATAATAGAACAATATAATTAGGTTTTACTCTTTGTTCGATTGAATAAGAAAAATCTTGTTTCCAAAGTTATCTTTGTTAGGCGCAATGAGTAGTCAAATGTGGTTCGGATTTGGTTCTTGTGAACCTTGGCATCGATACGTTGCAAATTTACACTCTCGGGGCATAATAGAACAATATAATTAGGTTTTACTCTTTGTTCGATTGAATGAGAAAAATCTTGTTTTCAATGTTATACTGTTAGGGCGCAACTGAGTAGTCTAATGTGGTTCCGGATTTGGTTCTTGTGAACCTTGGCATCGATACGTTGCAAATTTACACTCTCGAGGCATAATAGAACAATATAATTAGGTTTTACTCTTTGTTCGATTGAATAAGAAAAATCTTGTTTCCAACGTTATCTTTGTTAGGGCGCAACTAAGTAGTCTAATGTCGGTTCGGTTTTGGTTTTTGTGAACGTTGGCATTGATACGTTGCAAATTTTTACTCTCGAGGCATAATATACCAATATAATTAGGTTTTACTCTTTATTTGATTGAATGAGAAACAGTACTGTTACCAAAGTTATGCTGTTAGTGCGCAACTGAGTAGTCTAATGTGGTTCCGGATTTGGTTCTTGTGCACCTTGGCATCGATACGTTGCAAATTTACACTCTCGGGGCATAAAAGAACAATATAATTAGGTTTTACTCTTTATTCGGTTGAATAAGAAAAATCTTGTTTCCAAAGTTATCTTGTTAGGCGCAATGAGTAGTCAAATGTGGTTCGGATTTGGTTCTTGTGAACCTTGGCATCGATACGTTGCAAATTTAAACTCTCGGGGCATAATAGAACTATATAATTAGGTTTTACTCTTTGTTCGATTGAATGAGAAAAAGTACCGTTTCCAATGTTATACTGTTAAGGCGCAACTGAGTAGTATAAAATGGTTCCGGATTTGGTTCTTGTGAACCTTGGCATCGATACGTTGCAAATTTACACTCTCGGAGCATAATAGAACAATATAATTAGGTTTTACTCTTTGTTCGATTGAATGAGAAAAAGTACTGTTTCCAACGTTATACTGTTAGGGCGCAACTAAGTTGTCTAATGTTGGTTCGGTTTTGGTTCTAGTGAACGTTGGCATCGATACGTTTCAAATTTTTACTCTCGAGGGATAATAGACCAATATAATTAGGTTTTACACTTTGTTTGATTGAATGAGAAAAAGTACTGTTACCAAAGTTATGCTGTTAGGGCGCAACTGAGTAGTCTAATGTGGTTCCGGATTTGGTTCTTGTGAACCTTGGCATCGATACGTTGCAAATTTACACTCTCGGGGCATAATAGTACAATATAATTATGTTTTACGCTTTGTTCGATTGAATGAGAAAAATCTTTATTACCAAAGTTATCTTTGTTAGAGTATAGTAGAGTAGTCTAATGTGGTTCGGATTTGGTTCTTGTGAACACTTGGCATCGATACGTTGCAAATTTACACTCTCGGGCATAATAGTACAATATAATTATGTTTTACTCTTTGTTCGATTGAATGAGAAAAATCTTGTTTCCAAAGTTATCTTGTTAGGCGCAATGAGTAGTCTAATGTGGTTCGAGTTGGTTCTTGTGAACCGTATGTCATCGATACGTCGCAAATTAACACTCTCGGGCATAATAGAACAATATAATTAGTCTTTACTCTTTGTTCGATTGAATGAGAAAAATCTTGTTTCCAAAGTTATCTTTGTTAGGCGCAAGCGAGTAGTCTAATGTGGTTCGGAATTGGTTCTTGTGAACCGCAGCGATACGTTGCAAATTTATTCTCTCGGGCATAATAGAACAATATAATTAGGTTTACTCTTTGTTCGATTGAATGAGAAAAAATCTTGTTTCCAATGTTATCTTTGTTAGGCGTAATGAGTAGTCTAATGTGGTTCGGATTTGGTTCTTGTGAACCATGGCATCGATACGTTGCAAATTTACACTCTCGGGCATAATAGAACAATATAATTAGATTTTACTCTTTGTTCGATTGAATAAGAAAAATCTTGTTTCCAAAGTTATCTTTGTTAGGCGCAGCGAGTAGTCAAATGTGGTTCGGATTTGGTTCTTGTGAACACTTGGCGATCGATGCGTTGCAAATTTACACTCTCGGGGCATAATAGAACAATATAATTAGGTTTTACTCTTTGTTCGATTGAATGAGAAAAAATCTTTTGTTTCGATGTTATCTTGTTAAGGCGCAAGCGAGTAGTCTAATGTGGTTCGGATTTGGTTCTGTGAACCTTGGCATCGATACGTTGCAAATTTACACTCTCGAGGCATAATAGAACAATATAATTAGGTTTTACTCTTTGTTCGATTGAATGAGAAAAATCGTTTCCAACGTTATACTGTTAGGGCGCAACTAAGTAGTCTAATGTCGGTTCGGTTTTGGTTTTTGTGAACGTTGGCATTGATACGTTGCAAATTTTTACTCTCAAGGCATAATAGACCAATATAATTAGGTTTTACTCTTTGTTTGATTGAATGAGAAAAAAATCATTACCAAAGTTATCTTTGTTAGGGCGCAACTGAGTAGTCTAATGTGGTTCCGGATTTGGTTCTTGTGCACCTTGGCATCGATACGTTGCAAATTTACACTCTCGGGGCATAATAGAACTATATAATTAGGTTTTACTCTTTGTTCGATTGAATGAGAAAAAAATCTTGTTTCCAATGTTATCTTGTTAGTGAAACTGAGTTGTCTAATGTGGTTACGGATTTGGTTCTTGTGAACCTTAGCATCGATACGTTGCAAATTTACACTCTCGGGGCATAATAGAACAATATAATTAGGTTTTACTCTTTGTTCGATTGAATGAGAAAAAGTACTGTTTCCAACGTTATACTGTTAGGGCGCAACTAAGTAGTCTAATGTTGGTTCGGTTTTGGTTCTAGTGAACGTTGGCATCGATACGTTGCAAATTTTTACTCTCGAAGCATAATAGACCAATATAATTAGGTTTTACACTTTGTTTGATTGAATGAGAAAAAGTACTGTTACCAAAGTTATGCTGTTAGGGCGCAACTGAGTAGTCTAATGGGGTTCCGGAATTGGTTCTTGTGAACCTTGGCATCGATACGTTGCAAATTTACACTCTCGGGGCATAATAGTACAATATAATTATGTTTTACTCTTTGTTCGATTGAATGAGAAAAAATACTGTTTCCAAAGTTATACTCGTAGGGCACAACTGAGTAGTCTAATGTTGGTCCGGTTTTGGTTCTTGTGAACGTTGGCATCGATACGTTGCAAATTTACACTCTCGGGGCATAATAGTACAAAATAATTATGTTTTACTCTTTGTTCGATTGAATGAGAAAAAGTACTGTTTCCAAAGTTATACTGTTAGGGTGCAACTGAGTAGTCTAATGTGGTTCTGGATTTGGTTCTTGTGAACCTTGGCATCGATATGTTGCAAATTTACACTCTCGGGGCATAATAGAACAATATAATTATGTTTTCCTCTTTGTTCGATTGAATGAGAAAAAGTACTGTTTCCAAAGTTATACTATTAGGGCGCAACTGAGTAGTCTAATGTTGGTTCGGTTTTTGGTTCTAGTGAACCTTGGCATCGATACGTTGCAAATTTACACTCTCGGGGCATAATAGAACAATATAATTATGTTTTACTCTTTGTTCGATTGAATGAGAAAAAGTACTTTTTCCAAAGTTATACTGTTAGGGCGCAACTGAGTAGTCTAATGTTGGTTCGGTTTTTGGTTCTAGTGAACGTTGGCATCGATACGTTGCAAATTTTTACTCTCGAGGCATAATAGACCAATATAATTAGGTTTTACTCTTTGTTTGATTGAATAAGGAAAAATCTTACCAAAGTTATCTTTGTTAGGCGCAATGAGTAGTATAATGTGGTTCGGATTTGGTTCTTGTGAACCTTGGCATCGATACGTTACAAATTTACACTCTCGGGGCATAATAGTACAATATAATTATGTTTTACTCTTTGTTCGATTGAATGAGAAAAATCTTGTTTCCAAAGTTATCTTGTTAGGCGCAAGCGAGTAGTCTATTGTGGTTCGGATTTGGTGATTGTGAACCTTGGCATCGATACGTTGCAAATTTACACTCTCGGGGCATAATAGAACAATATAATTAGGTTTTACTCTTTGTTCGATTGAATGAGAAAAAGTACTGTTTCCAATGTTATCTTGTATAGGCGAGTAGTCTAATGTGGTTCCGGAGTTGGTTCTTGTGAACCATGTCAACGATACGTCGCAAATTAACACTCTCGGGGCATAATAGAACAATATAATTAGTCTTTACTCTTTGTTCGATTTATGAGAAAAAGTACGGTTTCCAAAGTTATATTGTTAGGGCGCAACTGAGTAGTCTAATGTGGTTCCGGAATTGGTTCTTGTGAACCATGGCAACGATACATTGCAAATTTATACTCTCGGGGCATAATAGAACAATATAATTAGGTTTTACTCTTTGTTCGATTGAATGAGAAAAAGTACTGTTTCCAAAGTTATACTGTTAGGGCGCAACTGAGTAGTCTAATGTGGTTCCGGATTTGGTTCTTGTGAACCGTGGCATCGATACGTTGCAAATTTACACTCTCGGGGCATAATAGAACAATATAATTAGGCTTTACTCTTTGTTCGATTGAATAAGAAAAAGTATTGTTTCCAAAGTTATACTGTTAGGGCGCAACTGAGTAGTCAAATGTGGTTACGGATTTGGTTCTTATGAACCTTGGCATCGATACGTTGCAAATTTACACTCTCGGGGCATAATAGAACAATATAATTAGGTTTTACTCTTTGTTCGATTGAATGAGAAAAAGTACTGTTTTCAATGTTATACTGTTAGGGCGCAACTGAGTAGTCTAATGTGGTTCCGGATTTGGTTCCTGTGAACCTTGGCATCGATACGTTGCAAATTTACACTCTCGAGGCATAATAGAACAATATAATTAGGTTTTACTCTTTGTTCGATTGAATGAGAAAAAGTACTGTTTCCAACGTTATACTGTTAGGGCGCAACTAAGTAGTCTAATGTGGGTTCGGTTTTGGTTCTTGTGAACGTTGGCATTGATACGTTGCAAATTTTTACTCTCGAGGCATTATAGACCAATATAATTAGGTTTTACTCTTTGTACGATTGAATGAGAAAAAAATCTTTGTTACCAAAGTTATCTTTGTTTGGGCGCAACTGAGTAGTCTAATGTGGTTCCGGATTTGGTTCTTGTGAAACTTGGCATCGGTACGTTGCAAATTTACACTCTCGGGGCATAATAGAACTGTATAATTAGGTTTTACTCTTTATTCGATTGAATGAGAAAAAGTACTGTTTCCAATGTTATACTGTTAGGGCGCAACTGAGTAGTCTAATGTGGTTCCGGATTTGGTTCTTGTGAACTTTAGCATCGATACGTTGCAAATTTAAACTCTCGGGGCATAATAGAACTATATAATTAGGTTTTACTCTTTGTTCGATTGAATGAGAAAAAGTACCGTTTCCAATGTTATACTGTTACGGCGCAACTGAGTAGTATAAAATGGTTCCGGATTTGGTTCTTGTGAACCTTGGCATCGATACGTTGCAAATTTACACTCTCGGAGCATAATAGAACAATATAATTAGGTTTTACTCTTTGTTCGATTGAATGAGAAAAATCTTGTTTCCAACGTTATCTTGTTAGGGCGCAACTAAGTTGTCTAATGTTGGTTCGGTTTTGGTTCTAGTGAACGTTGGCATCGATACGTTGCAAATTTTTACTCTCGAGGCATAATAGACCAATATAATTAGGTTTTACACTTTGTTTGATTGAATGAGAAAAATCTTGTTACCAAAGTTATGCTGTTAGGGCGCAACTGAGTAGTCTAATGTGGTTCCGGATTTGGTTCTTGTGAACCTTGGCATCGAAACGTTGCAAATTTACACTCTCGGGGCATAATAGTACAATATAATTATGTTTTACGCTTTGTTCGATTGAATGAGAAAAAGTACTGTTACCAAAGTTATCTTTGTTAGGCGCAAGTAGTCTAATGTGGTTCGATTTGTTTCTTGCGAACCTTGGCATCGATACGTTGCAAATTTACACTCTCGGGGCATAATAGTACAATATAATTATATTTTACTCTTTGTTCGATTGAATGAGAAAAAGTACTGTTTCCAAAGTTATACTGTTAGGGCGCAACTGAGTCGTCTAATGTGGTTCCGGATTTGGTTCTTGTGAACCTTGGCATCGATACGTTGCAAATTTACACTCTCGGGGTATAATAGAACTATATAATTATGTTTTACTCGTTGTTCGATTGAATGAGAAAAAGTACTGTTTCCAAAGTTATACTGTTAGGGCGCAACTGAGTAGTCTAATGTTGGTTCGGTTTTTGGTTCTAGTGAACGTTGGCATCGATACGTTGCAAATTTTTACTCTCGAGGCATAATAGACCAATATAATTAGGTTTTACACTTTGTTTGATTGAATGAGAAAAAGTACTGTTACCAAAATTATCTTTGTTAGGCGCAAGCGAGTAGTCTAATGTGGTTCCGGATTTGGTTCTTGCGAACCTTGGCATCGATACGTTGCAAATTTACACTCTCGGGGTATAATAGTACAATATAATTATATTTTACTCTTTGTTCGATTGAATGAGAAAAAGTACTGTTACCAAAGTTATGCTGTTAGGGCGCAACTGAGTAGTCTAATGTGGTTCCGGATTTGGTTATTGTGAACCTTGGCATCGATACGTTGCAAATTTACACTCTCGGGGCATAATAGTACAATATAATTATGTTTTACTCTTTGTTCGATTGAATGAGAAAAAGTACTGTTTCCAAAGTTATACTGTTAGGGCGCAACTGAGTAGTCTAATTTGGTTCCGGATTTGGTTCTTGTGAACCTTGGCATCGATACGTTGCAAATTTACACTCTCGGGCATAATAGAACAATATAATTATGTTTTACTCTTTGTTCGATTGAATGAGAAAAATCTTGTTTCAAAGTTATCTTTGTTAGGGCGCAACTGAGTAGTCTAATTTGGTTCCGGATTTGGTTCTTGTGAACCTTGGCATCGATACGTTGCAAATTTACACTCTCGGGGCATAATAGAACAATATAATTAGGTTTTACTCTTTGTTCGATTGAATGAGAAAAAGTACTGTTTCCAAAGTTATACTGTTAGGGCGCAACTGAGTAGTCTATTGTGGTTCCGGATTTGGTTCTTGTGAGCCTTGGCATCGATACGTTGCAAATTTACACTCTCGGGGCATAATAGAACAATATAATTAGGTTTTACTCTTTGTTCGATTGAATGAGAAAAAGTACTGTTTCCAATGTTATGCTGTTAGGGCACAACTAAGTAGTCTAATGTGGTTCCGGATTTGGTTCTTGTGAACCTTAGCATCGATACGTTGCAAATTTACACTCTCGGGGCATAATAGAACAATATAATTAGGTTTTACTCTTTGTTCGATTGAATAAGAAAAAGTACTATTCCCAAAGTTATACTGTCAGGGCGCAACTGAGTAGTCAAATGTGGTTCCGGATTTGGTTCCTGTGAAACTTGGCATCGATACGTCGCAAATTTACACTCTCGGGGCATAATAGAACAATATAATTAGGTTTTACTCTTTGTTCGATTGAATGAGAAAAAGTACTATTTCCAAGGTTATACTGTTAGGGCGCAACTGAGTAGTCTAATGTGGTTCCGGATTTGGTTCTTGTGAACCTTGGCATCGATACGTTGCAAATTTACACTCTCGAGGCATAATAGAACAATATAATTAGGTTTTACGCTTTGTTCGATTGAATAAGAAAAATATTGTTTCCAAAGTTATACTGTTAGGGCGCAACTAAGTAGTCTAATGTTGGTTCGGTTTTGGTTCTAGTGAACGTTGGCATCGATACGTTGCAAATTTTTACTCTCGAGGCATAATAGACCAATATAATTAGGTTTTACACTTTGTTTGATTGAATGAGAAAAAATCATTACCAAAGTTATCTTTGTTAGGGGCGCAATGAGTAGTCTAATGTTGGTTCGGTTTTTGGTTCTAGTGAACCTTGGCATCGATACGTTGCAAATTTACACTCTCGGGGCATAATAGAACAATATAATTATGTTTTACTCTTTGTTCGATTGAATGAGAAAAAGTACTCTTTCCAAAGTTATACTGTTAGGGCGCAACTGAGTAGTCTAATGTGGTTCCGGATTTGGTTCTTGTGAACCTTGGCATCGATACGTTGCAAATTTACACTCTCGGGGCATAATAGAACAATATAATTATGTTTTACTCTTTGTTCGATTGAATGAGAAAAAGTACTGTTTCCAAAGTTATACTGTTAGGGCGCAACTGAGTAGTCTGATTTGGTTCCGGATTTGGTTCTTGTGAACCTTGGCAACGATACGTTGCAAATTTACACTCTCGGGGCATAATAGAACTATATAATTAGGTTTTACTGTTTGTTCGATTGAATGAGAAAAAGTACTGTTTCCAAAGTTATACTGTTAGGGCGCAACTGAGTAGTCTATTGTGGTTCCGGATTTGGTTCTTGTGAGCCTTGGCATAGATACGTTGCAAATTTACACTCTCGGGGAATAATAGAACAATATAATTAGGTTTTACTCTTTGTTCGATTGAATGAGAAAAAGTACTGTTTCCAAAGTAATGCTGTTAGGGCGCAACTGAGTAGTCTAATGTGGTTCCGGATTTGGTTCTTGTGAACCATGGCATCGATACGTTGCAAATTTACACTCTCGGGGCATAATTGAACAATATAATTAGGTTTTACTCTTTGTTCGATTGAATAAGAAAAAGTACTATTTCCAAAGTTATCTTGTCAAAGTAGTCAAATGTGGTTCGGATTTGGTTCTGTGAACGTTGGCATCTACACGTCGCAAATTTACACTCTCGGGGCATAATAGAACAATATAATTAGGTTTTACTCTTTGTTCGATTGAATGAGAAAAAGTACTATTTCCAAGGTTATACTGTTAGGGCGCAACTGAGTAGTCTAATGTGGTTCCGGATTTGGTTCCTGTGAACTTTGGCATCGATACGTTGCAAATTTACACTCTCGAGGCATAATAGAACAATATAATTAGGTTTTACTCTTTGTTCGATTGAATGAGAAAAAGTACTGTTTCCAAAGTTATCTTTGTTAGGCGCAACTAAGTAGTCTAATGTTGGTTCGGTTTGGTTCTAGTGAACGTTGGCATCGATACGTTGCAAATTTTTACTCTCGAGGCATAATAGACCAATATAATTAGGTTTTACACTTTGTTTGATTGAATGAGAAAAATCTTTGTTACCAAAGTTATCTTTGTTAGGCGCAAGAGTAGTCTAATGTGGTTCGGATTTGGTTCTTGTGAACCTTGGCATCGATACGTTGCAAATTTACACTCTCGGGGCATAATAGTACAATATAATTATGTTTTACTCTTTGTTCGATTGAATGAGAAAAAGATCTGTTTCCAAAGTTATACTGTTAGGGCGCAACTGAGTAGTCTAATGTGGTTCCGGATTTGTTTCTTGTGAACCTTGGCATCGATACGTTGCAAATTTACACTCTCGGGGCATAATAGAACAATATAATTATGTTTTACTCTTTGTTCGATTGAATGAGAAAAAGATCTGTTTCCAAAGTTATACTGTTAGGGCGCAACTGAGTAGTCTAATGTGGTTCCGGATTTGTTTCTTGTGAACCTTGGCATCGATACGTTGCAAATTTACACTCTCGGGGCATAATAGAACAATATAATTAGGTTTTACTCTTTGTTCGATTGAATGAGAAAAAGTACTGTTTCCAATGTTATACTGTTAGGGCGCAACTGAGTAGTCTAATTTGGTTCCGGAGTTGGTTCTTGTGAACCATGTCATCGATACGTCGCAAATTAACACTCTCGGGGCTTAATAGAACAATATAATTAGTCTTTACTCTTTGTTCGATTGAATGAGAAAAAGTACTGTTTCCAAAGTTATACTGTTAGGGCGCAATTGAGTAGTCTAATGTGGTTCCGGATTTGGTTCTTGTGAACCATTGCATCGATACGTTGCAAATTTATACTCTCGGGGCATAATAGAACAATATAATTAGGTTTTACTCTTTATTCGATTGAATGAGAAAAAATACTATTGAGGATCGAAATGGCAAACTAAGAGGGAGGGTGAATTAGGTTTCTAAAATAAAGAGTCAAAAATCAAGTTAATTAAAAACCCAAAACAATCGACAAAGAGAAATATAGAGAAATTCAAACTCAAGAAAGCACACGGTCGATTTGTTTCGAGGTTCGGCACTTTGCCTACGTCCCCGCCAACTTCTCAACGCAAGAGAAAGTTGGATCTCCACTAGTTGATGCTTTTGCGGGCAAGCACCAAGCCTTTACACCAAGATCTTCTTATCAAGCTTCAAGACTTTGCCTCTCTCTCTTTTTACAAGAATAAATCTCACTATAATTTCACTCAAATTGAAAAAGAGAATTGAGAGCTAAGTGTTTTAAAATGCTGAAGTTTTTAGCTTAAAAACAAGTGCAAGAAGATATCTTTGAGAAGCCCAAAGGTCATCTATTTATAGCCTCGGCCAGCTCCTGGAAGTTGATATTTCGGGCGCCCTAAAGTACATTACGGGCGCCGGAACTTGTGTACGCGCCTGCGGTTCACTGCATCCTGTCGGCGCGTGCGCCGCTTTTCGGATCCGTACGTCATGAATACGGGCGCCACGACATGCGCGCGACTTTACGACGGGTCGGGCACGCGTCTTGAAATTCACGACAAAACCTTTTAGGGCTTCCCGACATTGCGTGGGCGCCGGAATTTCGACGCGCCGCACTGTGTGTGGGAGTTGCCGTCTTGTCCTAACAATCTCGGGTGTACAACACGCAACTGTCAAAGCGATTTCGGTCGACCTAACCTTACGGTCGCCGGAACGATTAAAGAGTGATCGTGGATAGCTCGAGTATCGAGAGCGGACCAAAAATACGTAGATTTCGGATTCAACGTGGGTCGCCGGAACAGTCAAAACCCAAACTTGACGAGAATGTAAAGTTTAGAGCGGATGGAGAAAAGAGAATTATAAATAATTAAATTAGCTCGAGAATATCTCACTCCAATTGAGATTTAATTCAAGTAAAAGTAGAGAGAGAGTGAGTTTGTCAATTTTGACAAAAGAAGCAAATGTAGCTTCCAAAGTTGAAGCTTAATACTTAGAGATTTGCCCATCTTGAGTCCATTAGAAGATAGAATGATCTAGAAACACAAAACTCAAGATAAAGAGGTTAATCCAATTTAAAAGTGATTATTTGTTATCATCAAAATTTATTACAAGATTATGGCCACTAGGCCAACAACTATTTCCAATGTTATACTGTTAGGGCGCAACTGAGTAGTCTAATGTGGTTTCGGATTTGGTTCTTGTGAACCACGGCATCGATACGTTGCAAATTTACACTCTCGGGGCATAATAGAACAATATAATTAGGTTTTACTCTTTGTTCGATTGAATAAGAAAAAGTATTGTTTCCAAAGTTATCTTTGTTATGGCGCAATGAGTAGTCAAATGTGGTTCGGATTTGGTTCTTGTGAACGATGGCATCGATACGTTGCAAATTTACACTCTCGGTGCATAATAGAACAAAATAATTAGGTTTTACTCTTTGTTCGATTGAATGAGAAAAATCTTTATTCCCAATGTTATCTTTGTTATGGCGCAGAGTAGTGTAATGTAGTTCGGATTTGGTTCTTGTGAACCATGGCATCGATACGTTGCAAATTTATACTCTCGGGGCATAATAGAACAATATAATTAGGTTTTACTCTTTGTTCGATTGAATGAGAAAAAGTACTGTTTCCAATGTTATACTGTTAGGGCGCAACTGAGTAGTCTAATGTGGTTCCGGAGTTGGTTCTTGTGAACCATGTCATCGATACGTCGCAAATTAACACTCTCGGGGCATAATAGAACAATATAATTAGTCTTTACTCTTTGTTCGATTGAATGAGAAAAACTACTGTTTCCAAAGTTATACTGTTAGGGCGCAACTGAGTAGTCTAATGTTGGTCCGGTTTTGGTTCTTGTGAACGTTGGCATCGATACGTTGCAAATTTACACTCTCGGGGCATAATAGAACAAAATAATTAGGTTTTACTCTTTGTTCGATTGAATGAGAAAAAGTACTGTTTCCAAAGTAATGCTGTTAGGGCGCAACTGAGTAGTCTAATGTAGTTCCGGATTTGGTTCTTGTGAACCGTGGCATCGATACGTTGCAAATTTACACTCTCGGGGCATAATAGAACAATATAATTAGGTTTTACTCTTTGTTTGATTGAATAAGAAAAATCTTGTTTCCAAAGTTATCTTGTTAGCGCAAGAGTAGTCAAATGTGGTTCGGATTTGGTTCTTGTGAACCTTGGCATCGATACGTTGCAAATTTACACTCTCGGGCATAATAGAACAATATAATTAGGTTTTACTCTTTGTTCGATTGAATGAGAAAAATCTTGTTTCCAATGTTATCTTGTTAGGCGCAAGATTAGTCTAATGTGGTTCGGATTTGGTTCCTATGAACATGGCATCGATACGTTGCAAATTTACACTCTCGAGGCATAATAGAACAATATAATTAGGTTTTACTCTTTGTTCGATTGAATGAGAAAAATCTTGTTTCCAACGTTAAAGCTGTTAGGGCGCAACTAAGTAGTCTAATGTTGGTTCGGTTTTGGTTCTTGTGAACGTTAGCATCGATACGTTGCAAATTTTTACTCTCGAGGCATAATAGACCAATATAATTAGGTTTTACTCTTTGTTTGATTGAATGAGAAAAATCATTACCAAATTCTGTTGTTAGGCGCAAGCGAGTAGTCTAATGTGGTTCGGTTGGTTCTTGTGAACCTTGGCATCGATACGTTGCAAATTTACACTCTCGGGGCATAATAGAACTATATAATTAGGTTTTACTCTTTGTTCGATTGAATGAGAAAAAGTACTGTTTCCAATGTTATCTTGTTAGGGCAATGTGGTTCCGGATTTGGTTCTTGTGAACCTTAGCATCGATACGTTGCAAATTTACACCTCGGGTCATAATAGAACAATATAATTATGTTACTCTTTGTTCGATTGAATGAGAAAAATCTTTGTTTCAAAGTTATCTTTGTTAGGCGCAATGAGTTGTTTAATGTGGTTCGGATTTGGTTCTTGTGAACGCATCGATACGTTGCAAATTTACACTCTCGGGCATAATAGAACAATATAATTATGTTTTACTCTTTGTTCGATTGAATGAGATAAAAATCTTATTTCCAAAGTTATCTTTGTTAGGCGCAGTAGTCTAATGTGGTTCCGGATTTGGTTCTTGTGAACCTTGGCATCGATACGTTGCAAATTTACACTCTCGGGGCATAATAGGACAATATAATTATGTTTTACTCTTTGTTCGATTGAATGAGAAAAATCTTATTTCCAAAGTTATCTTTGTTAGGCGCAGTGAGTAGTCTAATGTGGTTCGGTTGGTTCTTGTGAACAGCATCGATACGTTGCAAATTTACACTCTCGGGGCATAATAGAACAATATAATTAGGTTTTACTCTTTGTTCGATTGAATGAGAAAAAGTACTGTTTCCACAGTTATACTGTTAGGGCGCAACTGAGTAGTCAAATGTGGTTCCGGATTTGGTTCTTGTGAACCTTGGCATCGATACGTTGCAAATTTACACTCTCGGGGCATAATAGAACAATATAATTAGGTTTTACTCTTTGTTCGATTGAATAAGAAAAAGTACTTATTTCAATGTTATCTGTTAGTAGCAATGAGTAGTCTAATGTGGTTCCGGATTTGGTTCGTGTAAACCTTGGCATCGATACGTTACAAATTTACACTCTCGAGGCATAATAAAAATATATCTACTATTAAAATATGTTTATAGAAAGAGAGCCCTACGAAATTATCCCAAAAAAATAATTTATCCCCTCCAAAGTCCAAAATGGCAAAATCCAACAAAAATATGGCTGAGACAGTTTTTCCTCCCCCAACACGGGGCCCACTTCTGGGTCCTGAGGGCAATTCCGTCATTTCCCTGCACACCCACGCGACCCCCGGAGACTGCTCCGCCCTCCTTCCTCCTAGATCTCCTCCCTCGCCCGCTTTTTCCATTTTGCCCCCTCGATCTGCGTCGCGCAGCCGACCCGAGCAGCCATGCGCCGCAAGAACGCTGCCGCCGATTACTCGTCCGCGTCGTCGGCCGCCGGCCTCCCGAACGGCGGCGACTCCGACCGGCAGGACCTCGTGCAGCTGTCGTCCGCGATCTCGAACGGCGACGACCTCGGGCCCTTCGTCCGGCGCGCCTTCGCCTCGGGCCGCCCGGACGCGCTGCTGTCGGCCCTCCGGCAGTCGACCCGGTCCAAGGAGTCGGAGATCGAGGCCGTCTGCCGCGCCCACTACCACGACTTCATCCGCGCCGTGGACGACCTCCGGTCCCTCCTCTCCGACGTCGACTCCCTCAAGTCCTCCCTCTCCGACTCCAACTCCCTCCTCCTGTCCGCCGCCGCCCTCCTCGCCTCCCTCGACGACTTCCTCGCCGCCCGCGCCCTCGCCGCCAACCTCTCCTCCGCCCTCTCCGGCGCCCGCCGCTGCGCCCGCCTCCTCTCCCTCTGCGCCCGCGCCAACGCCCACCTCGCGGCCGACGACCTCTACCTCGCCCTCCGCGCCGTGGACGCCATCGACCGCGACCCCGACCCCCTCCCCCTCCCCGCCCTCCGCCGCATGCTCGCCCGCGTCGTCCCCGCCGTCCGGGCCTACGCCGAGCGCCGCATCGCCAAGGACTTGTCCGACTGGATGGTCCGCATCCGCGTCGCCAGCCGCCACCTCGGCCAGGTCGCCATCGCCCGCGCCTCCGCCGCCCGCCAGCGCGAGGAGGACCTCCGCGCCAAGCAGCGCCAGGCCGAGGAGCAGTCCCGCGTCGGCCTCGCCCTCGGCGCCCCCGTCTACTCCCTCGACTCCGACGCCGACGCCGACGACATCGCCGCCGCCGCCGCCCAATCCTCCTCCGCCTCCGACGACGGCGGCGGCGGTTTCAACTCCCCCTCCGCCGCCGCCGCCGCCTCCGCCGCCGCCCAGTGGTTCGACCTCACCCCGCTCTACCGCGCCTTCCACATCCACCAGACCCTCGGCCTCGCGGACCGCTTCAAGAAGTACTACCTGGAGAACCGGAAGCTGCAGCTGACCTCGGACTTCCAGGTGACCTCCGTCGCCCCCTTCCTGGAGTCCCACCAGCAGTTCTTCGCCCAGGTCGCCGGCTTCTTCATCGTCGAGGACCGAATCCTCCGCACCGGCGGCGGCCTCACCTCCCGCCCCAGCGTCGACGCCCTCTGGGAGACCGCCGTCGCCAAGATGGTCTCCGTCCTCGAGGACCAATTCTCCCGGATGCAGACCGCCAACCACCTCCTCCTCATCAAGGACTACGTCAGCCTCCTCGGCGTCACCCTCCGCCGCTACGGCTACGCCGTCGACCCCCTCCTCGACGTGCTCGCCAAGCACCGCGACAAGTACCACGACCTCCTCCTCGCTGACTGCCGCCGCCAGGTCTCCGAGGCCCTCGCCGCCGACCCCTTCGAGCAGATGCTCATGAAGAAGGAGTACGAGTACTCCATGAACGTGCTCGCCTTCCAGCTCCAGACCACCGACATCATGCCGGCGTTCCCCTACGTCGCGCCCTTCTCCTCCGCCGTCCCCAACCTCTGCCGCATCGTCCGCTCCTTCGCCGAGGACTCGGTCAGCTTCATGTCCCACGGCGGCCAGCTCGATTTCTTCCCCGTGATCGGCAGGTACCTCGACCGCCTCCTCTCCGAGGCCGTCGACGGCTCCATCCTCCGCCTCGTCGAGGCCGGGGGGCTCGGCGTCTCGCAGGCCATGCAGGTCGCGGCCAACATGGCCGTGATGGAGCGCGCCTGCGACTTCTTCTTCCGTCACGCCGCCCAGCTCTCCGGCATCCCCCTCCGCGTGGCCGAGCGCGGCCGGCGGGACTTCCCCCTCAAGAAGTCCCGCGACGCCGCGGAGGAGCTCCTCCTGCGGCTGCTCCGCTCCAAGATTGACGAGTTCTTCCTCCTCTCCGAGACCGTCAGCTGGATGGCCGACGACCCGCCGCCCGGCGGGAACGACTATTCCAACGAAGTGATCATATACCTCGAGACTTTTGTTTCCACCGCGCAGCGAATTCTTCCCCTCCCCGTCCTGCGGCGAGTCCTCCAAGGAGTCCTCGTCCATGTGTCGGACAAGATCGTCGGGCTCTTCCTAAGTGATTCGGTCAAGAGGTTTAATGCTAGTGCCGTGACCGGAGTCGACGCCGATCTCCGGCTGTTCGAGTCCTTCGCGGAGAACTTATCCGGCTTATTTGCTGATTCCGAGGAATCATTGAGCACAACCGAGCTGAAAATGGCAATGGTCGAGGCGAGGCAGTTGGTTAACTTGCTCATGAGCAACAACCCTGAGAGTTTCTTGAACGCTGTGATCCGTGAGAAGAGTTACAACAAGCTGGATCACAAGAAGGTGGTGGCGATATCGGAGAAGTTTAGGGATTCCTCGGATAGGTTGTTCTCGACGTTTGGTACGAGAGGCGCGAAGACGAACAACACGAAAAAGAAATCTTTGGATGCATTGATAAAAGGCTCAGGGATGTGAGCTGAAGGTAATGATTTTAATACGGTGCAGGGACTTCTATCCCTCTCTTTTCTTCTGGTTGTGGTTGATGTAATCTAGGGTGTGTTTGGTATTTGTTTATTTGTTATCTAGCACAATTTCTGATTAGTAATACTTCTCCATTATTATTTTTATCATATCCCATATGATTATTTTTCGTTTTGGATGTATTTTTTTTGTTGTTGGAAACTTTGCTTTTGTTTGATTCCTTATCTATTTAGGTTTGCTAGCATCATTTTCAGTAGTATCTTCTTTCAAATCCTTTTAGTACAGTTGAATAACTATAGGATTATATTCGCTATGTTAGTGTGTTACTCCAAGTTTTGTGAAATATGATGTACTATTTGCTATGTGACCTTATGCCTGAAAACTTTGTCTTTGGATATTGGAATAAGTTATCTAGTGATTTCCTATTCTATGTGAGGATTTTCTATTGTGATTGGAAGCTAGGAGTGTGATCAAGTGTCTAGAATAGGACAACATATTCGGCCTTCGATTCCTTCTTTTCCAAAACTAGACAAATCACCTTGTAGGTGAAAATATGCTATCCTGCCAAATCATGGATGTCAAGCCTTTCAAGGAGCAAAAATGAAACTTCTACCTTCCAATTACACAAGAAAATCTTTTCACGGAATAACCTATCATCAGATAACTAATTCCAGCATCCAACCAAGGCCTTAGTTTCTACTCCTTTTGTATGCAGTTGCCTCAATATTTTGTTAATCGATCAACGAGAATCAAGAGTCTAGAAACTAGCTGCTATATGATTTTCTGTCAAGTAGCTACGGCGAGTTAAAAATTGTTTGGTTCTTTATAGTTAGATGATACTATACCAAGTGCTCATTTGGCAATCCTTAGGGATGTTTTTCTGTGATTTTACAGTTGTCGGCTTTTTTGCAAACTCTGTATAAGGGTTTACAACTTTTTCTGATTAAGAAGAGAGTAACTTAATAAAGGTAAAAACGCTAATTATACATCAAAGAGAAAAAGGATAATTTAGTTTGTAATTCAGCTATGCTATTATCCTATGTAATTGCTTTGTATTAATTTAGGCTACTTAAGGAAGTTGAGTATGTTTACCTCCAAATGAATCAACTTAGGGCCCCTTTGGTTGAATTCACTTGCAGCTGCACTAAAGTTCAAATTACAACCTGGCTCTCACCCTACTGTATGGTGAGACGCAGTTGGTTAAATTGTTGTGGCTGCTGCTTTAGCTGTAGGTAATATAAGGACCCGAGTTAAGGACCCGAGTTAAGGGCCGGTCCAAGCCTCTGTAGTCCGAAGATTTGGCACGTCTATTGGAACTCATTTAACCAAAAAAACTTAAGCCTGTAAGTTTTGGCCATGTCGTCTTATGAACCCTCAACTGCTCTAGTTATTATTCCTAACAATCTGCCCTTTCACCCGTGAACAAACATCCTTGAACCTAATCCTCTACTCATTAATCCTCACCAAATCATGTTGGCTCATCGCCAATATATGCCTTACAAGTTTTTTATGCGTCACTAGGAACCCTCTCATTTGAGCCCATGCGCCTAACCCACATCTCCGTACCCTAAACCTTAGGGCCCCGCTCTTTTGAGTGCTCCATACCGTCATATCACGTGATTCCTCATTAGCTTGCTTTTGTCAAAACAGCCTGTTGGTCAGCTGCATCATACTTCTTAGAAGAGTAGGTTAGGATCATCAACTATCGTCTTCTTTTTTTTTCCCCAATTATTAAGGGTGTTAATGCTGGTCCAAGCCCGCATAGTCCAAGGATGTGACTAGTGGAACCTGTCCAACTCAAAAACCTATCCCTGTTGGTTTGGGCTCTGTAGTCTATTTGATCCCTCTACTCCAGTTATTATTCTATGCAGGACTATTCTCAATGTGAATTCCTAAGGAGTAAGGAACTCTAGTAATTGGACCTATAGCAGTATTGGCAGTGTGGTTAACTTGGAAGTAGTTCGGTCTCTCCCTCCTCCCTGTCCTGCATCAAACAACTGCCTACTCCCTCACCTTTACTGTCCAATTTTCGCTGACAGTTCTATATTCACTTGCTCCTCCATCACCTTTACCTGCCCTGTTGCATTAACCAACGATTCTCACCAGCAGTCCATTAACCCTGAAATTACTAGCGGGTTTTGATTAGTTGACCTTCCTGTAGAGCTGGCAATTTGATTGCTCCTGTTGCAGCTATGGTCTAACAAGTGTTATCCAATTACTGGCCAATCCACACGTTACATGTCTAAATGCACATAGCTCAAAGTGTGATGTCTTTGGACTTGCGCTAACCCAACCAGTCCCTAAAACCATTTGGTTTGGGGTTAAGTAAAAACTTGTTATTCAGGGATAGGGTTAAGTGCAGGGTTAAGGTGGGGTTAGAGTAATTTTGTGTTTGGTTGGGAATTGGGTTTAGTCCAGGTATAGGTAAATAGTGTTTGGTTGGAGTAGGTGGGATAAGAAGGATAGTACGTAAAATAGTGTTTTGTTTGGTTGGAGTAGTGGGGTAGGGTGGGGTGGGGTTAACTATCCCCACCCCAAATGGGCTATCCTGGCCCTACTCCCCAAAATAGGTGTTTGGGAATAACCCGGGGGTTAAGGGGTTATTCCACCCCTTAACCCCAAACCAAACGGGTGAGAAGTGTCAGTTTGAATTAATATGTTGTTTGTAAATAAGGTCTAGAATACGTATTATGGGTTTATAGCAGATATTGGTTGAAGTCTTTAACTCTTAATTGGGTCTAGTGAGTTAGTCAGGAATTTTATATTTTGTTGTTATTTACTATTTTGAAAATATTCGGCCCTAACTTTTATTCAAAATATTTGTTTTCCTTGCAATAGCCCAAAGTGAGGTCGAGCCCCTCATGTAGAAGGGATGCTGGGTAAGTAGTTGGTAGACAACGACAATTTGGTTCTTACTTCTTCTAACTCTTGAAGGATCCAACTTGACTGAAATTTGAGCCAATATTTTTGGTACTTAGTTCATCCTTGTATAGGTTGTAGAGGAGCAAGTTGTTGGATAGTGCTACTTTGGGCATTTTTATCCTTTGAGGAGAGTTGTCTGCTGCAGGTGGAATAAAGTGTGGAGAAAGATGCCATCACAACCATGTTGGGAGAAGAAGTTTGTTGGGGAAGAGAGGTGTCTCACAAACAATAGTTACATCACCTTTTCCACTTCCATCGACAACCCTCAAAGTCAGAACAAACCGAACTTGGCGTTAACAGAAAATACTCTTCTATTAGCATTAACATTGTGCACAATATAATTTTGGAAAGAAGATACATTGGCTGCCAGTTTATTCCCGTCTTTTCATCGTCTTCTGTCTCATTTTTCCTCTACTTAACTTTTCTCTCCGTGTTAATCTCTTCTCGTCTTTCTTTGCCCCTGTTTTATGAACGTTTGGGTGGAGATCTGCAGATTTAAGTCTCTTAACCAAGAAGGGATCTACTTTGGAATTTAGTTTGTTTCCAGCAGAATTCTATGGGAGGTCAACTTTATTATTACATTATTTGGAAATAGATCTGGTAAAGAATCGATACAAATGAATGTTTGTGACCTCAGGACAAATAGGAAATATATCTTTACAGAGTTTTGTGGCCTTATGTAGGAATAGAAGGTTTGTTTCTTGCTTGTTGTAGATTGGAGAATTCTTCTGATTAGAGGTTATTTTGAGGGAGTCGTAGACTTTTAATACCTAATTCATGCTAATTTTGATTCTCATTCATTCCAAACTTGTGTTTATTTTTGATAATGGGTTTCATTAAATTGACGTGTGAAGGATTTCCCTCAAATTGTTTTGAGGTCTTGTTATCAGTACAAAAGAACACATCACTTCCAGTTCCAGACTGAGGCATCCATAAATGCGCTTAAACAGTATTCAGACTCTTAATATTTCAATTGTAGGTCGATAAAAATTGGATCCGATCCTGCTGGCCTCTAGAGCTTTGACATTGAAAACTACTAGTCATGCTTTGAACTTGAGAAACATAGAAACCTGAAAGCGAAACATTCGGTTTTCAGCCACTGACAATCTAAAACAAGGGCCAAATCTAAAGATCATATCATGTGCTTTTATTTTATCGGATTTGATCACTCTGATAGATTGTAATATCTAATTTAGTTATTTCTTCGAAAAGGTTGCACAACACTTAAAAATATATTATTTGAAGACTTGGCAAAACCAAACCCTTTGGAGCTCGGATCGAACTTGAAAAATAGCCAAAGCCAATGTTATGAACGATGATAGTTGTGTCCTTAAGTTTAGAGAGGTATCGTGTCACTGAAACCATTGATATTATTAGCAGTCAGATTCAACGGAACAGATCATTGAGATCCTTCAATATCATTTCAGGAGTTCTACGTTCTACAGTTCTCGAGAAATGTTGTATGGTAAACAATTTGCTTAGGTAAGTTCATTAAATTTCAATCTCTATAACGTAATAACGAGAGAATCAATTGAGTAGCAGAACATACTTTTTGCTGTTTGGACTCTTGAATTTCAGTCACCACAGAGATGATGAACAGATACAAGTTATCGGAAATACCCAGTGGAAGGCTATCATTATTGTCCTGCATAACCTGCAAGAATCAGAGACTAGGGCTCATACACAAACTTTTAGCCGATCTTGAGGTTATGCTGTATGATCAGTAGTTTGTTGGAGTATCTCGGTACGCAATATATTCTTCGACCAATATTTGGATGTGCGCAAGCTATCATCTTGTGGAGGCTGGTAATAATGTACTTGCAGAAGCCACTGTCTTGTAGATTAGTGCTAAGTAGAACAGATTGAAACTGGTGAGTTCGACTTGTTACTTACACAGCCACAATATGTTCATTAATTCTTTTTCATGTTCTTTAAAACTGTGTTTAGCTAGTGGTTTCGAATTCTGCTTGAAAGCCATTTTACTGCCAAGGATTCTAGAAGTAGCCAGATCCTATTGTCATCTCTCGGAACGTCTGCTGTAAAAGTTTGCGTCACTGATTGCAATCAACTTCCTTATCTTAGAAAATCTGTGGAACAATGTCGACTTCAGAATGTCTAACTGCATCGTGCTTTTGAATTCTGAACATTTTTTTTATCCAATCTACTAATTGCGATCAGCAATTTTCTTGCGCATTTTCAGATACTTGTTACATATAAGCGGCTCGAAGAGAGTGATGTTGTGCTGCAGGGCTTGTAAAAGATGTTTGCTTCCTTCATTTACAAATCTCCCCAGTGCAGTTGTTTTCTAAGCCATGTTTCCTGGTTTTTGTTTTCATTGATTGATTTTCTTGCTCTGTCTCTATACTCGGCTGCGGATGAGAATTTCCCTTCAGTTTTCGAAAGCGGTTTGATTTGATTTGATTTGATTTGATTTGATTTGGAAAGTTGTTTGCGTCTTCAATTATGTTCTGAGTACTGATGTGTTAGTAAATTCGCACGAAACTTTATATTGTGTGCATGAATCAATCAAAATGCTGTTTAGTATGTGTTGGTAAAAATATATAGAGACAATCCCTGCTTAGAGTCCCCACTTTGAAATAGCCCCTTTAACTTTAATCTTAAATCTTTTTATTCGCATCCCCTCAGCTTCTAATTTTTGTTTTACTTTGAATTTTTTTACTTAGATAAGTTGATCTTTTTCTTTTTCTTTTATTTATTTATTTTAAATTTTATGGTTCTATTAGCTATCAATTGTTGATTATTCTTATTTTATTTCTAAAAAAGTTTTCAAAACTATTAAGTTTTGATAAAATCACTCATGGCGCAGCTAAATCCCAAAGCTATTTAATGGAAACTACTCAATTGAAAATGTTAAAAGTTGTGGGCCTCTCCATGCATCTTAACCTAATAGGCGATTTTCTAGTTGGTAAGTTTTGAAAAAATTCCAATTAGAATTTTAATAGTTATTATTCTTTTGGGAAATTTTCAAGTGCCATCAACGTGGTTTCATACTTTTTTCATTTTAGTATTTTATGGTTTAAATTGTATTAATTTATTATCGTGGTTTTATTTTTATTTTTTATTATTCACTTCATTGATTTTTTTTTGTTAAATCAGTGATAAAGTTAAAACTAAAAGTTACTAAAGTAAATATTCAATAAATCTGGGTATCTGAAATTTTTTTTGTATATAATTTAACAACAAAATGTTAATGGAGGAGTTGATGGGAAAAAAAAAATGAAATCACATTGTTAATGCCAAAAAATTAACATGCCGACCTAACTCACGTATGAGCTAAAAAAATAAGGACACGTGGTACATCAGGAGTCGACAATAAGGCGCCTGAAGGTTGAGAGTGTTTAGGTGGGAATGGTTGAGAAGTGGGGCGTAACTTTCATGAGAAGTGGGTGTAACTTCCACGATGGGGCGTAATTTTCATGAGAAGTTGGCGTAACTTCTACGATCATTGTTAAAACCACTCCCCCTATTATTTTCAATCAACCAATAAACTGGGCTGATAAGATATTATCAATAGTAACTTTGAAGCTGTAATAGGGGTATTTTTCTCTGAACGTGAAGATCACCTTTATTTTCCTTGCAATTTTATCGTTTTTGTAGGAGTAATCTACATGTAATCTTTTCTTTTCCTCGTTCTTTGCTTTCCTAGGAGTAGTTTTTAAGTTAAATCTTTGGAGTCTGTATGCCCCGTGGGCACGTTTCTGTGTAAATTAGATTTGCGAGTACGTATTCTCTTCGGGCACGGTAAGGAAGTGAATTTTCGAAATACGAGAGTTGCACTTCGTCTGGAATCGACTAATTGTCGTGTGGTTAGGCTTCGGAAAAGCCGAAGATGCCTAAAGCACCAAAAGTGCATTGGAATTGGGGTCCACGAGAGCAAAATGCGAACAATCTGCATTCTGGCAGAATCTGCTCTCAGGGACCGGTCTCCGAATAGAGGGACCGGTTCCCGAGCGCGTGGTGCGCGAGGAAAATCCCCTGCGCACCGATATTGCTCTCTGGGACCGGTCCTTGGTGCGAGGGACCGGTCTCCTCAGGCAATGGAAGGTCCCTGTGGGGACCGGTCTCTCAAAGTGAGGCCGCTTGAGAGCAAGCTCTTGGGACCGGTCTTGGCTGGAAGGACCGGTCTCCGAGGGCCCGGTCTCGGTAGTGGAGACCGGTCCCTGTGCGCAGTGACAGAGGACCCGGTAGCGGGGAGTGCTCTCTCGGACCGGTCCCCCAAATAGAGAGACCGGTCCCTCTGGGCGAAAAATGCCCAGGCAGCCTGGGTTGAAAGACGAAAAGTGGAGGGGTTTTTATGCAATTGTTGCATTAGTTAGAGGGTATAGAGAGCAAAGGGCTCTATCTCACTCTCTCACTGCCCTCACTCTCTCTCTCTCACTCATTTCTCTCCCTCTCTCTCTCTTGAACGGAAGAAGGAAATGAGGAGGAGAAAGAAAGAAGAAAAGAGAAGAAGAAGAAGAAGAAGAAGAAGAAGAAGAAGAAGAAGGAGAAGCGAGGAGAGGATCCTCTCCACCGTTCTCTCTCCCTCTTCATCTCTTTGGAGCTAACCTAAGGGTAAGCTACTAAACCCTAGTTTGTAGAACTTAGGGTTTAGGGTTTTGACGCTTAGGAATGGGCCAAATGGACCCTTAGAGAGCTTTCTAGTAGATCAATCCCATGATTAGGGGCTTTGATCAAGTGGTTTGCTATATGTGCAAACCTAGGGCTCAAATTGGGGTTTTTCAAGATGTTGGGTTTTGATCTAAATTGATCGCATATCTAACATATTGATAGGTATCTAAACGCGTTGAGCGACGGTTCGTCGATCAGATATGTGCATTTTGAGTGATCCGAGCAAAACAAGGGCTTGGAACTGCATTTTGGCCCAAAGAAGCCAAAGTGGTGTGTGGGGACTACGAGTTGGACGTCGTAGCTTCGTGAAGCTTCCCAAAAGGTGGGGGGTGCCTTACCAAATACTTCGAACTCTTTTCTATGTCTTAGAAATATATAAATTTCATCTCTTGCATGTAGCATAGTAGGATTGCATGTTTAGATAATTCCTTATGCTTTCTAATGGTAACCTAGTGTACGTGGAATGCTAGGGTAATGGATATGTGAGGATTGGGTGCGAACGGTGAATCCTATAGTGCTAAAGAGAGATGGACTCGATGGTTATTAGTGACATAGATCGAGTGTCATATAATGTAAAGAACTTGACGAGTGGCATTAAATTAGTGTATTTGACACTAGAAGTCTATGGACTTAGGGATAGGTGAGATCCCAAGAGAAATGGCTCGTGAACATTGATCTTAGTAAAGCTAAGTATATGTGTATGTTGGTTCGGAATAGTGGAGTTTAGAGAATTGTTGACCCTAGTTGTAGGGTATCCTCACGTGGAGAGGATAGATCAAGCTCACGATCGTATTTGGGGTGGTATAGCCATCCATGTCGTCGAGTACTCGGAGTGTCGCACGATCGGGACCACGTGGAGGTTCACGTACGATCCGGGTTTGAGTGCACGTGGAGCCTCACTACCCAAAAAGGGATTTATATGTGAGCGTAGGCAACCCAAGGGTTCGCCACAAATTGGGTAAATGAAATGTTAATGTTGACATTGAACAATCATTGTTGAACATAGAACGAACTTGGTAGCATGTCAGTAAACCTCTTACTATATGATGCATGTATTTCAAATGATTATGGGCATAGTAGCATAGATTTCCTATTATGCACTTACAGCTTTCAGATATTTATCTATCTATATCTAGTTGTTGTTGCTTGTGCCCACTTGGACCTAGTGGGGAGATCGGTGGAGTGGGTGGCCGAGCCCACTGGGAACTATGGAAGATAGTTCTCACCCCACTCTATTTCCAGTGCTAGGTACAGGGTTGCCGGGTGAGGACCGCGGTAAGGGCATCGCGCCCGTCCAGTGAGGATCTGGTAGTATAGTAGCTTCCTTTCTGCATTAGAATACCATTGTATCTAGATGCTTTATATTTTGCAGAACTATGTATTTGAGAAAAGGATTATATATTCATTTTGGAAAGAAAAGATGTGAATGTAAATGATTACAAGTTGTAATAGCTAAGTAGAATACTCTCTTTATTTCACTTGTGTATTACTCGTGGATTACTTGCTCTTGTTGTTGTCGGCACTGTTTGTGCCCTTCGTGATTGTGTATGTTTAGAATTTAATTTTCCTGGGTAAATTCTTGTACACGATCTGTTGTTGAGTCTTGGGCGGGCAGGGGAGGTGCTTCAGCGCGACGGACAAATCGGTAGCGATTTTCGAGGCGGGCGTGACAGGCACACTATGTTTTATTAATATATAAAGGCATTCAACTCGTTCAGCCGATCAGTCACTGTGCATTTCATCTATTTGGCTCTTTCAGCCGAATTGATCCTACAATAGAGGGTTTCGAACTCGGCTGATCCGACCCCTTATCAGTCGAATCGCTTGATTCAGTCGAAGGGCGCAAGCTTCGAGGGTCATTAATCGTAGCCGCTTCGCATCCCGACCACATCCTCCGAGGAGGATTTTGACCAGATCGAGGATCAGGGAATTCGGCACCTAATATACGTGACACTCAATTGATATATTTTAAATTGTAAGATACTAAAGTGAGAAAGTGCAAAATCCCGTGGGTGGTATTTGAAGTTTACTCTATTCTTTCTAACTAAATTTTGTTTATTAAATTGTTGTTGCGGGGCAAAGTAAGCATGCTCAAGTACTATTAAGGCTTAATAAAATGTTAATTGCACTGTTGATCCCCAATTTTTGTCTGATTTTATATATTAGTTTCTAATCTTATTTTTGAATTTTTTTTTACCCGGGCTCCTAACAGATTAATTATACTATCGACTAGATCTCTAGTCTCTTCTTTCATATGCGCGTCCATCGCATGAAATTCATTTTCACCGTTCTTTTTTTTTTTTTGAGAGAGAGAGAGAGAGAGAGAGAGAAAGGTAGTATGTCATTCATTTAAAAATAAACTTATTTGGAAATATGAATCAACTGGGATTCGAACTTAGATCTCGGATACCAACCACCATGTTCTTTTGCCACTTGCGCTTGGGACAGTCGGTCATTCTCACCCTTCTTAATACGATTCTCTACTTCTGTAGCTATAGTTGTACACGATGCTGCTCGCTTTTTTAGGTGTATCGGATGTCTTGACAATGAGTGTCGATGAGCTGAATCGGCGTTGTTAATGAGCCAAATATGAGCGAGCTGGGGTTGGCTCGTGTTCTGCTTATTTTATAAATGAGCCGAACACGAGCTGACTCATCAACAATCGGTTAAAAAAATTAGAAAAAATATATATAAAAAATAAATTTACGAGATTGTACCCAGGGACGAAGCCAGAAATTAAGATTCGGGGGGGCCAAAATTTAAATTTGATAGAAAAATATTTTGACCTCGAATAGTAAAATTTTTTTTTTTATCAGATTCTTGATCAATTATTACTAGTTATTATAACGACAATATATTTCAGAGAGGAACAAGACTATAAGAATTAAAGGAAAATGACCAAAAAATTCGAAAAAAAATTAAGACAAATTTTATTAAAAAAATTAATGTGGCCCCCTAAAATATTAAAAAAATTAATGTGGCCCCCTAAAATTAAAATCTATAATATTTTAATTTTTATTATAAATGATATTTATGTAATTTTAAAAAATTGAGGGGGGCATAGCTCCTAAAAAATTAATTTGCTCCTAAAATTAAAATCTATAATATTTTAATTTTTATTATAAAGGACCTTTATATAATTTAAAAAATTGAGGGGGGCCATGGCCATTGTCGGCCCCTTAAAAGCTCCGTCCCCGATTGTACCTATCAAGTTTTGATTTAATGGTGAAATTTTACATATACATGAGCATTTTTATAATTAAGCTGGGCTTTGTATTTTTGTTGGGCTAAAAATTAAATTGTAAAAATTTATATTATATACATAATTATTTATCTATTTATATAAATATAAATTAAATAAATATAAAAACTATATGTATTCGAGTTATTATCGAGTCGAACACGGCGGGCGACCACGGTTAGTGTTCGGCTCGTTTATTAAATGAGTTGAAAAATTCAACTTGTGTTCGCTCGTTTACTAAACGAGTAACTCGATTCGAACTTTATTTCGAGGCAAACACGAGCCAGCTCGCAAATGGCAAGATGGATTGGCACCCCTACTTGACGGCATAGTTAGTTAATTCGGATTCAGCAAAAATTCGGTACGGGTATAATTCGGATAAAATTAGTTTTCTAATTTTTAAATTCGTTGAAAAATACGGGTAAAAAACGGATTCGGTAATTATTAGGATACGTAATTTATACGGATATTATACGTTTATCAATAAAAAATTCGAATCAAAAATTCAGCTATATAATAATAAATATATAATAATTAAGAATGGGTACTTATTGATAGCACCAAGGATTTGGTGCTATCAAGTTTTCCATTTAGATTTAACACTTAGATTATTTTTACCCTAGTTAGATTATACTATTCAACCAACCACTTACTCAACCCTAGGGGCCCACATCATCCTAGCCATTCATTTCTTAATCCAAGGACTAAAAAATCAATAGCAACAAATTTATTGATAATAATAAATTATAGGTCTAATAATTAATATACTATATATATTATTATTATAATTTTTATATATAAATTAATATATTTAAAATTATAATAAATATATATTAATAATATCATTTAAAAAATTTATAAATAAAATTATATATATATATATATATATATATATATATATATATATATATATATATATATATATATATATATATATATATATATATATATATATATATATATATATATATATATATATATATATATATATATTATACTATTATTATGAGTATTGGAGACCTACTACTCATAAGTTGTTTTCGATGATGGAGCTTCCGAATCGACGATCCACTCAGATTAAATATGATCTAGACTATTTGAAACTTCTAGAAATAAATTTCGTAAATTTTGAAATCATAATAAAGTCCATCAAGAGAGCATAAAATGAACGGTCAAAATCGAACGACGTCAGAAAAAGGATGATCGGATCCTTCAATTCAAGATCGGAGTTATTGATCTTTATCTATGTAGTGAATAGAATTTTCTATCAAAAATTCAACAAATTTTGATTCTTTTATACCGTTAAACTAGCAATAATCCTATACCTACTGCGTTAAAAATTGTCAAATTTGTGACCTCTTGATCGTAAGGTAAATGATGTCGAAAAATTATAAAATTTTATTTCTAGAAGTTTTAGATGATGTAAATAACGTTTAACGGTGTGGATCGTCGATTCGGAAGCTCTATCATCGAAAACAACTTATGAGTACGAGGCGATCGTAGTGACTCATATATATATATATATATATATATATATATATATATATATATAGAGTAGGGCTACTATACTATTATGAGTAGTAGAGCCCTACTACTCATAAGTTGTTTTTCGATGATCGAGCTTAGAATCGACGATCCACTCAAGATTAAATATGATCTAGAGTATTTAAAACTTCTAGAAAATAAATTTCGTAATTTTTCAAAATCATAATAAAGTCCATCAAATGGGCATAAAATGAACGGCCGAAATCGAACGATGTCCTAAAAATAGATGATCGGATCCTTCAATTTAAGATCGGAGTTATTGATCTTTATCTAGGTAGTGAATAGAATTTTCTATCAAAAATTCAACCTATTTCAATTCTTTTACACCGTTAAACTACCAAGTATCCCGTTAAAAATTGTCAATTTTGTGAGCTTTTGATCGTAAGGTAAATGATTTAAAAAATTATGAAATTTATTTTCTAGAAGATTTAAATACTCTAGATCATATTTAACTGGAATGATCATCTGCCTCTATCATCGAAAAACAACTTATGAGTAGTGCCTACTACTCATAATAAATAGTATAATATATATATATATATATATATATATATATATATATATATATATATATATATATATATATATATATATATATATATATATATATATATATATATATATGTAATGAGAGGTCCACGAGGCCGACGTGGCCTCGTGGACCGCGCATCACTTTCCTGCAGGCTGCGATGTTTAGGGTTTCTTGTTGATTTTTTTCCGCGGACGGCTCGCAAAGTCGCAGATGGCGTCGGGGACTCAGGCGAGATGGGAACCATAGCCGCGGCCCTCTTGCTCCCGGCGCCGGCCAGGGAGGCGGCGGAGGAGGAGGACGGCGACGAGCGTCGCCGACTCGCGAGCCATTTTTTTGGGCGAAAACGAACGGCGTCGGGCTAGGCGGGAACCGTAGCCGCGGCCTTCTTGCTCCCGGCGCCGGCCAGGACGGCAACAGAGGAGGACGACGACGACGAGCGTCGCAAACTCGCGGCCGCTTTTTTAGGCGAATTATTCACGAATCGCGAATTATTCGCGGACGATTATTTTTGTTGAAAAAACCGTGTTTTTTTCAACACTTTTGGAAAAAATACGTTTGGTGCCGTTTAATTCGGAAATTCAAAAATTCACGAATAATTCGCGAATTATTCGCGAATTTACTAACTATACTTGACGGTGAGTCAAATATATATCAAGCTCTTTCAGAAACTTAGAAAAAGTCAGTATCCAGAGTAACCGCATTCATATATTACTGAATTATAACTGTAATCTTATATGAGAAAACAGAGTTTTATTAACACGATGAAATTAATAGAAAGTCTAGATTTTTGAGACCCATTTACTTGTTTTTTCTAATTTTTATTAAACCCATTAATTAGCAGATACACATTTGTTTTTTTCTTGAATGTAGAACTAGCATTCTTGGAAATAATTAACTAACGAGATCTTGACCCTAAATATAGGCCGTGGGCTACTATACTATTATGAGTATTGGAGCTCAGATCATAAGTTGTTTTCGATGATAGAGCTTTCAATCGACGATCCCCGTTAAATATAATTTAGAGTATTTAAAACTTCTAAAAAACAAAATTCGTAAATTTTTAAAATTATAATAAAGTCCATCAAGCGGGCATAAAATGAACGGTCAAAATCGAACGACATTCTAAAAAAAGATGATCGGATCCTTTAATTTAAGATCGGAGTTATTGATCTTTTTCTAGATAGTAGGGGTGGAACTGGGCCGGGTTTGGGTCGGGTAATACTATGACCAAGCCCGGCCCAAAAAAATTGTTGGGCTTCGATCGGGCTTTTATCCAATTTTTAAAAAATCAAGGCCCGGACCAAGCCCAAGCCGAATGCCCAATGCCCAATACCCATCGGACTTTGTGAAGGTCCATTTTATACATTTATCATATAATAAATAAATACTTTTATTTGTATAAAATTAAAATAAAATATCTATTTATACTGGGATTTGATCACATCAAAGAAATTAAAATCCAACTTTAATAATGTAGTGAATAGAATTTTCTATCAAAAGTTCAATAAATTTCGATTCTTTTATACTGTTAAACTAGCAAGTATTCCATATCGGCCAACAAAAATTGTCAAATTTGTAACCTTTTGATCGTAAGATAAATGATGTCAAAAAATTATAAAATTTGATTTCTAAGTTTTAAATGATGTAAATAATGTTTAACGGTATGGATCGATCGATTAAGCTCTAACATCGAAAACGACTTATGAATATGAGGACGATCGTACTTATAATAATATAGTAGCTAACCCATACGTACCTAAGCTTTTTTGTGAAAAAAAATAAATCCACATCAATCATCAATCATCAATTATCAATCATCAATTATCAATTATTATAAAGAACAGCGTGCCAGTTGTTATCTTTCGACACGCGCCTCAGATGTCACGCTCAAATATAGATTTTATATACTTTAGGAAAATAAAATTAGATTTTTTAAATTAACCTATTTGAGGAAATAATAATTAGAAAATCTACTCTATTATATATGCTTTATGTAGTAAATAGACTTTTTTAGGAAATAATAATTAGGGTATATTAACAGTTAAAAAGATAAAGATATTTTCGTAATAAAATTCATATTTGATTTAAAATTTAATTTTAAAATATTTTAATTTTTAAATTCAAATACGATGATATGTTTAATTTAAAATTATGATAGGTCATATTACGTAAGAGAAAATAGTTAAAAAGATAAAAATAATTTCGCAATAAATTTAATTTTGAATCATTTTAATATTTAAATTCAAATGCGATGATATGTTTAATTCAAAATTATGATAGCTCATATTACGTATGAAAAAGGTTAACTGGATATTATGTAGGTGGTGGATGTGTATAATAGGTGGATTAATGAGATATTTGAAAAATTCACGGATATTACGTTGCGAAAGAATTGGCGGGTGCGGATATTACGCGTGTGAGATAGAAAATATTTGATAAAACGAAAAATATGATATAAATGTAAGGGTATTATTGTCACAACAAGTAACAGATACTTTTATTTTCAATTATTAGATAAGATGTAGTGGCAAAAAATTATTATCTTTATTTGAGAATAAATTATTACTTAGTTAATTATTTGAAATGAATGGTTTAAAATTATTGGAAATAAAAATTGGTTAATTACACTAATGGTCCCTAACCTTTACACTATTTTTCAATTTGGTCCCAACCTTTTTTTTTTTGCAATCAAGTTCCTAATCTTTTGATTTCATTTCAATTAAGTCCCAGCCGTTAGATAGCTGTTAAAATTGATGAAAAATGCCACGCTTACCTGAGGTTGTCATGTCGTCAGCTTACCGCCACAATGTCAATGATTGCAAAAAAAAAAAAAAAAAAGATTGGGGACCAAATGAAAAATAGTGGAAAGGTTGAGGACCAATGGTGTAATTAACCGCTTAAATTTATAAATTCAAAAAAAATTTAATTTAAGATTTAAAATTTGATTTTGAATTCAAATTTAAATTGGAATTCAAATTTCGATTTTGTATTTAATTTTAAATTTTAAATTCAAATTCACATTTGGAATTCTAAATTCTAATTTAATTTCAAACTTCGATTTGAAATTTCAAATTCAAAATGTGAATTTGAATTCAAAGTTTAAATTCAAATTTAGAATTGAAATCAAATTTTAAATTCTAATTTAAAATTTAAAATCAAAATTTTGAATATGATTTTAAATTTAAATTCATATCTTAAATTTAAATTTTGGTTTCAAAACTTTCATTTTAAATATAAATTGAAATATAAATATCAAAATCAAAATCAAAATTTTAAGTTTGAATTCAAAATTGAGATTGAATTAAAAATTTAAATTTAAAATTTGAATTTCAATTCACAATTTTAATTCAATTTTATAGTTTAAAATTTTAATTTTAATATTATTTTTGAATTTAAATTTAAAATTTAAAATTTTATTTTAGGGACTAAAATAAAAATGTATAATGTTTATGGTCTTATTTGATATGCAAAAAATTGCCAAGTAGGCGCTGACATGGCAATTCCGTTAAAATTAACGATTTTTTAGACGGTTAGGACCTAATTGTAATAAAATCAGAAGATTATGGACTCAATTGGAAAAAAAAAAAAAGGGTGGGAACTCAAGTGAAAATGGGTGAAAAGGTTGGGGACTACCGGTGTAATTAACCCACATAAAAATATTAGTAAAAAAGGATAGAGGTATTTTTGGAAAGAGAAAAAAAAATTCAAAACTCACGCTTTTATAAATAGTATAGATATTGCATGTCACTTCCCTACTATCACACTTTCTGTAATTTTCACTTCGTAATTTTTTTTTTCTTTTCCATCTATCACTACTTCTGTAATTTTTTTTAATTCTTAGATGTCGACGTTTTAAAATAGAACATATTATTTTTATTTAATTATTTAAATACGAAATAAGTATTAATTTTTTTCTTGGATGTTTTATTGTTTTCAAGATATGGCAATTGGGTATGATTCTATACGTGACATTATTCTTCTTGGAGACAAATGAAAGATCAAAGTCAGAGTGATTTGTCTGTATACGATACCTGAATTTCATTGTTCAGAGATGGTGAATAGCCTAGAGTTAGTTTTTTCTGATCAAAATATAAGATACGACTTTTATTTTCAAATTGAACATATATTTGTTTTGTTTTTACTAAAAGATACTACATAATTTGTTTATTTTCTATTTTAGGGAGATAGGATACATACAACGATAAGAAAAATTTTTCTGAATAAATTTAAAGGCCTTTTTACATAATGAAAAGTTTATGTGATCAACCAATTTGGAGTAGGGCAGAACAGTGGCTCCTACAGGGCCACTATACATCCTTATAAAATCAATTTTCAATATTCTACGGTTGTACGTGAGATGTAAGATATTTTAACAATATCAAAATATGGATTTATATTTACCCCTTTAGATGAAATACTTGCTAATGTTGCTGATTATAAATATTTAGTAGGTAAGAGTTGTTACATGCATCAAATATTTGATTTTTAAAATTTAATTTTTAAGATGTGTACTCTAATTTGTGTCAAATATGAAAATTTAGTCGATCTCATTATATGCTTAAATATTAATGTCATTTGTAATTTTTCATATTAATTTTAGTTATCATTGTGTTTTCCACATCAATATGTAAATGTAAATTGTTTGCACACCAATTCATAGATAATAGAGTAGGGTTGAATTTTTCTTTTTACTTGAGTATTTAGTTTTGTCCATAATTATTTTTCGCTAGCTTTTGTACTTTAATTAATATGTTCTATAATTAAGATTGATAGTATATTTCTTTATTTATTAAAAAAATATAATATATTTTTTTATCACCATATTTTTTTGTTATTTTATATTATTATACTATCCGTGCATCGTACGGATGAAATTCTAGTTAGTTTACTAAGACCTAATCCAACTTTTACACCAAACTTAATATCTTTTTAATCTTTGAAATCAAAATTTGAGTTTAATTTCGATGGCTTCCTTTTCCCCACTAAACTACAATTATTCTTGTTAGTTGTTGGATCATTTTTTATATGAGACCTAGACTTATTCTAATGTAATGTAAACTCTACCAACCTGTTTTTTTTTTTTTTTTTTTCTCCAATCATATGCAATACGCTTGCTCAATATAGTAATTTTAGTGGGCACACAAGTTGTAACAACTTAGGTATGAAATTCTCTTCTATCATAGGAGCGGTCCATTTTCCATCTATTGGTTTGGAAAAAGCTAAGTATTAGGAATGTCTAATTCCATTTTCTATGAGATGTGATTTGATGGGCAGACTCATTGGATGCCTGCTGATCTTGGCTCCTTGTATATAGTAGGGCCCACAATCCAGCTCCTCCTTGATTGTGATTCAAAATAAGCTTGAGATTATTAATAAATGAGCCAAATACGATATGCAACTCTCAGCTCGAAATTTTAACGAGCCGAAAAAAGGTCAAAAATAATTTTTTTCTTTAATAGAATATTTGGTAATCAGTTGATTCTAATTCTAATTCTAATTTTGAACTCACAATTTGAACTGAATATGATCTGAGTCTTTTTGTCTGCGCGTGTGTAATCTTGATTTTGAATCTTTCTATAGTAAAAAATATAATTGGATCATTTCTTTTTCTTTTTTTTTTTTTTGAGAGAGATAAGTATCCCGCTATGCGTTTCTTTTTTTTCCTTTAGTAATAAACTTTGAAATATGAATCAATTAGGATTCGAACTTAAGTCTCGAGTACCAATCATAAAACTCTTTGTCACTTGCTCCAGAGGCGGTCGGTAACTTTGGATCATTTTATTTCAACTAAAATAAAGTTTAGGGCTTTTTTTTGCAAATAGCCCCGTCACCTTTTTTATTTTGAAAAATAGCCTCAGTATAAAATTAATTGCAAAAATAGTTCTGTCCCTGCCTGTCACGCCCCGGGCCCAGCGGAAGCCCGCCGGCACGTGCACAGACCCGCCGTGTACACCAAACAAACACAATGCACACAAGGCGTCTATAAAAACCAAGGAGGAAAAAGAGAAATCCTAACAAGGCCATCAGAGCGAGTAATATAAAACCACTAAGTTCTAACATAAAAGATCCACAAAAGAAATACAGAGAAGAGCTAAATCCAGAATCTGATACAAATTTCTAAACAGATACATAATACATCTTTTCTAGAGTACAAAAAGAAAAGATAACATCGGGTCCACTATAGAAACTCCGTAAGGCTCTAGCTAGCCGCAAAACCCTTTGTCTCTATCCCTAGCCACTCCCGGTGCGGATGGCTCTGAAAATTAATAACAAACAGAGGGCGTGAGAACTGTTAAAAATAGTTCCCAGTGGGCAATTACTGATCTCAGCGAAATGCTCCACTAGGCTAAAATAAGCATGCTAAAAGAAAGCAAGAAGTTATAAATAAGAAGCGAGTACAAAACTAAGGTAATCAAGTTCATACTTCTACTACGAGTTTAACTGTCATAATCATAATATTCTACTTTTAATGGCACAAACATATGTCCAAATAGTTAACATGCAAAATTAAAGTAAGCTAACCTTTAATTACAAGTACAACCATAATGCCCATATTACTACATAAGGTAAATCATGTATACCATTGTTCTCTATCAAGCATACACACTAGTCCACAAGAATAAGTGTTCTCTATCAAGCATACACACTAGTCCACAAGAATAAGTGTTCTCTATCAAGCATACACACTAGTCCACAGAATAAGTGTTCTCTATCAAGCATACACACTAGTCCACAGAATAAGTGTTCTAGAGAAGTCTCAAAACCCAATCCATAAGGAATGTACTCAAGGTAACATCCCGGCTCGTGCCATGCCTAGGTGGCCCCGCGGAGGTCGTCGACTTTCCCCACAAGAAAGGAGACACGAGAACACGGCAATCCACTTTCGGCGCTCAATCCCGCACGGCGAGTGCATCGCGAAGGCCCACTCCCGAAGTGCCGGCTTGTAGGGAGCTACCCTGTCACGCCCCGAGCCCGCCAATTCGGTCGGATTCGGGCGCGCCGACAGACCGCCGAACGGACAGAGTTTCCCCTGTACGTTCAAGGCGTCGCAATCAATACAATTACAAGGAGGTTCCAAATAGGAATAGATATCACATTCAGATTGCATAAGGAAGTATCATAAACATAAAACAGCTACTTGCTATTACATCCATTCAACCCAGATTACAATCTTACATTATCTATAAACTTTTACATTCATATTACAGACTTCCTGATACAATCTAGTAAATTATACATTTTTATTACAACTTGCTTTTCTTTCCCCGCTACACCCCTAAGCTCTGTCAACTGGGGTACTTCTATCTCAGTCTCCTGGTAGGGCGCTATCTACTGAGCTACGCCCTTGCCTCGCGCTGCTGCTGCTGCGCCGCTCACGTGTATACCTGTACCCCCAAAAATGCAACACGGGGGTGAGAACTATTGTCCATAGTTCTCGTGGGTACGATCACCCAAGAGAACAGCTCGACCAATAGGTCCAAGGAGGCACTGAAGATATGTTAGTCCAAAAGCATATACAGATATATAATTTGCAACTAACATAAAAACCTGCCTCACAAATGCCATATGCAAAATTATTCTTTAGCTCTTAGCTTTTCTTTACTTTATTGCTATTCTTTACTTTAGCTCTTTTATTCTTATCTTAGCTATTTACCAAGTTAGCTATCCATACTTTTTACCCTTTATCCTCACTAGCTACTTATCAAGTTAGCTATTCACATTCTCTATCCTTTATCCTCGGCACATACGCTATTTAACAAATACGTCTAAGGTCCACTCTACCTTAGCTCACTATGCCACCCGACTCGGTCTTGAGTCAATCAAATGCGGATAATCCGCCCGCTGTCTAGCCCGAGGTGTTGGACGTCTCACAACTACCCCAGCTGTCAACAGCCCGCCGCCCTCTGTGACGCAGCCTCATCGCGGCGAAATCGTCGCACACGCGGAACCCAGCTGTCACTTGACATAACCATTCTGGTGGCGATCACGGCGGACTTACCCAGCGAGGACCCAAGTCATGACTTAACCATATGGCGGCGAACTCATCCCTCCTCACCCAACAATGGTTTGAGTCACTCCTCCGCCTCCTGGCGCGCTCGTATCGTACTTACCCAGCAATGGTTTCCAAACTCATGGTGTCAACTCATGGCGGTCTGATCCTCACCCGGCTTGACCGGTATCGAACTCATTTTGGCTCACCCACCCGGCGGCGAAATCGTCGCACAACGCCACGTCAGTGGTATAGCCCTGGACGGCGAAATCGTCGCACACGCCCGGCACCCTCAGTGGTGCACATATCACGGGATTCCATGAATCCGTTTCACTTAGCTTGAGGGTTAGCTAGGCCCTCAAGAGACGACCCTCTAGGTCCATTGTCTTTACCTCCTAGGTCCACTTGACACTAGGGTTCATTCTTTGTCACATAACCTAGGTTGACTTAACTCTAGGTTCTATGTCCTTCCATCTCGACCTAGGTTTACTAACATTAGATCCACGATCCTCTTTAACCAACCTATGTCCTTGACACTAGGTTCACTGTTCTTTACCTAGATCCATTTGACTCTAGGTTTACTATAACCTATGTCCTTTACGCTAGGTTAGATGTCATTCCCCTAGGTCCACATGACTCTAGGTTTACTACAACTTATGTTCTTTACACTAAGTTGGATGCCACTCGATCTATATGTGTATTAGTCCATGACTCACATTCTTTACTTTGCATTCTTACATTTAGCATTCAATACTTCATTATTTAGCTCATGCTCCATTGCTCACTAGCATTTCTATATCACGCTCATACTTAGCCTCTCACACTAGGTTCCTTAACATGCATTTCTACTTGTGTATTTTACACTGTGTTCTTTAACATGTATTTCTACACATGGTTCACATGCATCAACTTGAAACCGTTACTCTTAGACATATTTAGGCGACCTAGCCGCTTCGGTAAACACAACCCACCTCAATTCGCACTCCGATCGCTCGTCGACACTTGCAATCGGCCGCCCGCGGCACTCTTGACCCAGTTTGGCTCGAACTCTTGCACGACCACCCGAACGGTCTCCGAATCTCGATCTGAGACTTTGTGCCGTTGCCCCACGCCTTCAAGTTGCCCCAGTTCCGCTTTCATGAATTTAGGGCTTCTATCTTGCGTGCTACGGACATCTGGTATGAATATATTAAATAATTAATATCTTTGTACTCGCTCGTCGGATGACCGAACCGAGCGCGCCAACGCGTTCGTTAGGCCCCCAATTAGGTTTCTATGGGGTCAAATGAGATCAAACTCATCTATTTCTAAAAACCCCATTTTGGAGCCCTAGGTTTGCATCTATGCAATCCCACCGATTTGATCCCTAGAACAAGCAATAGAGAGCTTGTCTAACCTCTAGGATCTCATCTAAGAGTACTAGAGCCAACCATAGGGTGCTTAGAGCAAACCCTAGAAATCTACCATTAGTGCTCTACGAAGAAAACATGGTTTTCATGTGTTCTTCGGTTGCTACTAGGCTCCTACACTTGTGAGGAGATCAAAACACTAGATCTAGGGTTTAGAAATCCAAAACCCTAAAAGCTACCATGCTTGAGAAAGAGAGAGGGCACAAGCGCACCTCTACAAGCTTGCCCCGAGCTCGTGGGAGAGGAAGAAGATGGCCCAAGGGACCTCCATCTTCATCTTCTTCATCTTCCTCTTCTTCTTCTTCTCGTTTCCTTCTTCTCTTTCTTTCCTTCTTGCTTCGGTCGACAGAGAAGGGAGGGAGAGAGAGATCTGTGAGGGTGAGAGGGAGAGAAAGGGGATTTAACACTCTCTAATCACTTAACCCCCTGCCAAAATGCAACAAAGCCCCTCAACTTTGCAATATTTGCAACAGCCCAAACTGGGCATTTTCGGGCTGCTGAGACCGGTCTCCATGTATGGTGTCCGGTCTCCAAGTATCTTCACCAGGGTCCAATCGCGCGTGCGGTCCGGACATTCACACAATGTCCGGTCCTGGCCTGCGCAGGGCCCTTTTGCCCATTTTCTAGCTTACTGGGTCCGGACATCCACCATTGTCCGGACATTGGATGTCCGGACATTGGATCAATGTCCCGACCCCGCAGGTCCCCTCAGCCCACTCAAAGGACTTAGCCAAATTTTCAGCTTTTTCCGTTTCTTCTCCGTTCCAACTCACTTTTGGCCCGTTTGACCTCCGATTCGTTCCAAATGGCACCGAGACTCCCCACACATAATTTGGATCATGTCCACATCATTATCAAATCCGCGCAAGCGTCGGATTTAGCTCGTGGCCCAAGATAGCCTTTCGGGCTTCGTTCTCGCACCTAGTGCACCGAAAACACCCGAAAGCTTCCAAACTTCACGGGAACCATTCTTGTGGCCTTCCAAGCCAACATACCTCGTAACTTCAAGATTTTAGAAGTTCGATATGTGACATACCCTCACAAGCGAGGCGAACGAATCGCAAAGGCCCACTTCGGAGTGCCGGCTTGTAGGGAACTACCCTCACAAGTAAGTGCGAATGAGCATATGGGCAACGAGCATAATCATAGCATAGGGTCCCTATTTGGGATACTCAATCATCAAGTCTAAACTTGGAATCTCTCTCATCGACTCGAGGGTCGGAAAAATAACTCAATATGTCACAACTCATTTACAACTACTTGGGTGGTTTGTCTCACAAGACGCTCACAACATGTACAACTCAAATGACACTATCCTACTTGGGATAATTCATTTTATTGAATAAGATTTTCAAAGAGTTCATGATAATCAATACTAATAATTATCGAATAGATATCTAACAATACCATAAATAAGAAAATTATGAATTACTCACAAGTGTCACAATACTAGAATACACATGTCCTCTCTACTATAGAGCATACAAATACCACAATGCAATAAATTTGAATCACTTGTATTACATGCCATTAGCTCACATAAAGATGCCCCGAAGGCTCAACTTTTCATTTTCTCATGTCTAAAACATGAAATATTCCATCGATCCATAGATCGAACACAAGTTCTCCATTGCCAACGCTAGTCATATTACTAGGATTAGAAAGTAAACTCAACTCATAATACTCATGTCATGTATTATGTTACATTACATACTATCTTGTCTACCACAAGTATAAGGCAATATCTTGCTAAACCTCATGCATATAACTATATGATTAACCTCAAGGTTAATGCCTTTCAATGGCAATATCATAAAGCTATGAATCTTATCTACTAAGTCGCTAAGCAAGAACGCTAAGTTCTATCTACTTGTCTCAACAAGTGCTATGATGGTGATCATGTGTGGTTCTATAAATATAGTCCAATTACTAAGTTTCCTCAAGGAATCATCTCACCACTCGATCTCTAACCTGCTTCTTAAGGTGCCACAACCCATTAACCAACTATGCCCAAAATCACATATACGTCTCCACTACATGGAGAATATAATTTTTCACTATACATAACATAGCCATTTTAGGTTCTCATAAATTCAAGCATGTTCTAGAGAGTATAATTCGTCATATGAACATGTCCTAAAACCCAAAGGAAGACATAGAAAGAGTTCACCTATTTCGGTGAGATCAAACCCACCGGATGTACTTCGAATCCTTTTCGTTTCGCCGAACGTTGCCCCCAAGCTCCTAGTACCCTAAGATAAATATTTGAAGGGATACGAGCTTCGAATAAACATCTAACAAAATTCACCAAAATTCACATACAAAAGAGGTGAAAATTACCTTTGATCAAGAAGATCTTGTCCGAAGCTCAAATCGACCCTAAGCTTCTTCAAATCCAACCTAAAGGAGAGTTCTACACCCATCAATTAGGTTCCAGAAGCTCTAAATCGAAAATCCTCAATTCTAACCCTAGAATCCCACTTCTAGGGTTTCTACACAAAGAAAGCTCCCAAATCTAAATCTAGAGGGAAGGATTGGTTGCTTACCTTCCAAAGCTCCAAATCAAGAACCAAAACCCTCTAGAAGAGAAGATCTTCCTCCCAACAAGCTCCAAGTTCAAGCTCCAAGGTCCTCTAATGGTGGAAATAGCTCCAACAAACAAAAGAGAGCAAAAGGGAGAAGTTCAAACCCCAAAAATCCAACCAAACTCATAGAAATCCAAAGGAGAAGAAAGGAGAGCTCCTTACCTCTTCTCTCAGCAAATCCCAGCACAAAAGAACCCTAAGGGGTCGTGGGTGCTGTTATAGAATAGGCCAAAACGCATAAAAGCTCCAGCCTTCTGATTTCAAAATCGCCAGTTTGTACCAGACAAATCCGGTTTGTACCAGATAAACCCCACGAAACCGTCAAACCCGACCGTAATTGACCATCCGTAGGTACAAAATCTATTTTGTATCGATCTAGCCATCAAGGTAGATAGCCATCAATTTGTACCGGTACAAAGCCCAGAAATTCCAACCCGAGAGCTGACCAAACATCCGCCTTTTCGGATTTTGGTGCCGAGATGCAAACCATCGTTCTCGGGGTTCGAACCATAGGTCGGAACGCTATCAACGACCTTCCAAAAAATGTGGAAAGGTTCCGAACTCAAGTCAAATACTCGAACCTCGCAATTCGCGCAAGTTCGGTATGCTACACTGCCACGCCAGCGCTACGTCAGCGCCACGCGGGTGAGGCTGAGCCAGGTATTTAAGTTGAACATGGTGAATCATTCACCGTGTTTAGACACGGTGAATGGTTCACCGTGTCCAATACTAATATAGCACTTAGCCAAAAAATGGCTAAGTGTTGGGTAGTTGTATTGGACACGGTAAATGAATTAAGTTCCACAGACTTAGCCATTTTTTGGCTAAATTTGGGGTATTTGTATTGGACACGGTGACTGGTTCACCGTGTCCAGTACAACTAAGTTCCAGGGACTTAGTATTTTTTCGGGTGTGGTAGTTGTATTGAATACGGTGAATCATTCAGTGTCTAAACACTGCGAATGGTTTACCTGCTCAACTTAAACACTGTCTAGCTCACCGCCGCTGACCGACGCTATGCGGGTTAGGACCATTTTTGCAAATAAATTTTACACAGGATCAATTGTAAAATAAATTTTTTTCAAGAGACTATTTGCAAAAAAAAAATCCTAAAGTTTATTTTGGAAAACTATGGTATCTCTTTTGTAGGTATCTACTAAACTTAAATTTACGGTTGACTCGTGCGTTCATCATTTTAAATGCGCCCTTTATTTAGCGCAATTCACCCTTTTTTTCCTCCTCACTATAAAACAATAATAGGTGTGGTGTACGGTGCACTGTGGACCGGGTCCGTGTAATAATTCCTTTACGAGTGGGGCGTTGGAGCGTCCTCGCTCATCCACCAACGCGCTTAATCCAACGGCCTACATTCCCCGGCATCTCCCATCAACGGCTCCGTCGCGTCCACGCGCTTTTGAATATTTCCTGCGTTTCGCTAATATTCTTTTTTTAAAATTTTTTTTTATATTACGTCATCTCCTCACCCTTTTTCTCTCTCCTCTCCGCCTCGAAACAGAGAGAGAGAAAACGCGATAGATAAAGAGAGAGAGAGAGAGAGAGAGAGAGAGAGAGCGGGGGGGCCGGGGAATCGAAGGGTTAGGGTTCGGGATCGAGCGAGAGAAGATGATGATGACGAAGAGCTCGATGGGGGCGATGGACGGGGCGGTGCTCGACGACGTGCTGCGGCGGCTCATCGACGGCGGGCGCGGCGGCGGGGGGCGGCAGGTGCAGCTCTCGGAGGCGGAGATCCGCCAACTCTGCGTCGAGGCGAAGCGCGTCCTACTTGACGAGCCCTCTCTCGTCGAGATCGCCGCCCCCGTTAAGATCTGCGGTCTAATCTTTTTTCCCCTGTTTAATCGCTATTTTTTAAACCTTTTTTGCACGTTTGGACGCGATCCGCTTCATTGCTGGGGAGATTTACGGCGTGGAATCGATTTTTAGTGTCTAATTGTGTGGTTGGATATTAGTGTTGTTGATCTTTGAATGGGTTTAATTTGGTGCGGAGGATGGTTAGATTGGGGAGAAATGGTCTAGGATCGGTATTAAATGATTGAGGATTTATATATATTTCTTGACTCGTTCATAAATGTGCCTATCTGTTGTTTTTATGGTACTCTTTTCACGAATCTCATGCGTCGAATGGGGATGGTTCACGGTGGAGGTAGCATGTTAACCTTGTTGATATTCACTTTCGATTGATTGAAAATTTGGTGTACTGCATAAATATGTGTATAATATGGTGGAGGTAATTAATTGTGAATGGGTTTTGTAGTTATAGTGCGTAATTGTAGGACGTAAATGTGGACACTGTTTGTGAAGAAATTGCCATTTCTAATATTATTAAGCTTCATAACAATAACAGTTTCTCTATGGATGATCTATAACTAAGTAGTCTGTTATCTGTTGAAGTTCCTAGTCTTACTTTCGATCTGAGGGTTATATCCTCGATTGCAGCCTAATGAGGGTTCTTAAGTTTTGTGTGTAGCTTATATGTATATAAATTGCCTTTTATATTGAAAAGGACCTTATTTCCTATTTAAGTTCCTGACGTTTTATATATATATATATATATATATATATATATATATATATAAGTGGAGAAATAGGAAGGATGGAGAAATTGTGGTTAGCGTATTTGTTTCTGTTGAGCTAGTAATATGAAGGATTTATATTTCTGATGGATCAACAAGCATATAAACATGTGAGGTTTACTGTTGTTTGTTATTGTGGACGTTTTCATGATGCCATAAAATTTGCCTCTAATGACGTGATATTGTATAGGCAGGATTTTCATATCTAGGTTCCTGAAGAATTTGGCTTAATGTTACCCTTTTTAGGTTCGAGAACTGAACTTGTGCAGATCCTTGTCCACTTCCAGATTTCGGGTAAATAGGAAGTTGCAATGTTTTGACCAAGCCTTACCCTTGCCCGGCATTTATCTAGATATGTTTTAAGATTGAGCCTGGTCCAAAATGGCAGACTGTATTCTTAAGAAAGAGGTTGTTAGCAAATAGGTTGCTTTTAGAATAGGAATGGTTCAAGCTTGTTCGAATAAGAGTCATATGTGCAAAGCCAAGCCTGCCCAGAATTTTCTTGGGCCTTTGCTTTTGAGACCTGGTCCAGCCTTGTAAATCAAGTCAGGCCCAACCTGAGCCTTCCAAAAACAGGTGGGGTTGGATGGGTCAGGTCTTTCTGGCTTGGTCCTAGTGGCGGCTGGCCCTATATGTAGTTAGGGGTGTAAACGAGCCGAACACGAGCGAGCTAGGGTTGGCTTGTGTTCGGCTCGTTTAACACGAGCTGGCTCGTTCAAGTATCGAACCAAAAAATTCAGCTTGTGTTCGGCTCGTTAATAAATGAGCTGAACACGATTAACGAGCCGAACACGAGCTGGCACATGAGCTGAACAACGAATAATAAGTTAAAAGGATTAGATTGAATATATATAAAAAATAATTTTATAAAATCTTATCCATTAGACTTTGATCTAATAGTTAAAACTTTACATATAAATTTGTCATTTTATAATTGAGCTAGCCATTATATTTTTATTTTACTAAAAATTAAATAATAAAAATATATATTATATATATAATTATTTATTTATATATATAAATATAAAATATATGTTTTCGAACTGTTATCGAGTTGAACACGAGCAAGCTGACCTCAGCTCTTGTTCGGCTCGTTTATTAAAAGAGTCGAAAAATTCAGCTCGTGTTCGGCTCGTTTACTAAATGAGTGATTTGATCTCGAACTCATTTCGAGCCGAACAGGAGCTGGCTCGTGAACAGCGAGCTGGATTGCCACCCCTATATGTAGTTGAGCTGGCTTATATGCTACAGGGCCATCAAAGCAACTAAATTTTAGCAGACTTTATTTTCTCTTTTTGAATACAACCTCTTGCTCGGAATTTACATCTACCTAGTGATTTTGGCGTCTTAAACTTTCCTGCAGAAAACATGATCTTCTCATCCCCTTTAATTGACATCATTTTGATATGCCTATCTTTGTACTTTTTTGTTTCCTTAGTTGTTTTCCTTTGAGAATTATAGAGTTGTGATAATTTAATCATGTAGGTTTTAGTCTTTCCTGAGAATTTTAGAGTTGTGAAATATAGGGTGGTAACAATTTGTTTGAGAATTATAGTGTCTTCAACAATTCTCTGAGTCAACATATCTGATAAGTCAAATCTATGCTGACGGTGTGATGATTAATTCTAATTTGTTTACATTTTTGAAGGAAGGTTATGATGAGAAAATCTTATATGCCAAGCCAAGCCAAATGCTAGTGAAGTATTAAGACGCTATGCCAGATTAGAAAGCATTTGTATTATGGCAAAACATGAGAGAACTGGTTATCTTTCTCTTCTTTTTTTGGCACGGATTGTAGTTTATTGGAAACATTAGTGTTATATCCCATGAAAACTTCTATGGCTGAGCATTGAACACGGTGCATATTTGGAATTTTTGTTGATGAGATATATTGATGGACATATATACAGCATATCAATTATTAGAAGCATACTACACGCCAGGCTGGCAATCTTCTAATTTTGGAAAATCTGCTATGGTGATTGGTTGGTTCACTATACCATCTTGAGAATTTAGATTTTATAATAATATTTTAGCCAAGATGCAGTGCCCTTATTTGAGATGTAGCTCGAGCACAGTGCTTTCGCATTAACGAGCACAAAGTCAAAGCAGACATTTTGGGAAGTAAGATTCTGTAAATTCTAGATTATACTGACAAGCAGCAGTCTTGAGAATTCTACTAAGGAAGATATTTTTAATTGTTGTGTTCAATTCTGTTTTCGTTTTATGCACTTTATATCTCAATGTGGTTAGTGCTTCCATATGATTGGAAATTCAGAGCTTTTCGTGGGTTGATTTCCCACAGTTTTTTATTTTTTTATTTTTTAGTATGAATGCTTTGCAATTAAGATGTTACACTTGGCAATGCAATTCTTGTTGGCGGGGTTCATTATGCACATTCTTCTTGTTAGAGATTTTCTTATCTAGCTATCATATTCGACTTAATTCTGGTTACAGAAAATCTTGCACTACAAATTTTCATATTGTAAACCCTCGAATAATCATTTGATGTGCCAGGTACCTTCCCCTTCTCATGAATTATATTAATTAGAATTCTTTGCATCATATGCATGTTTTTTGGTCAAAGTTTTTTGGTTTATCATCTCTGTCGTATTGAATTAATGATGACGGTTAAACAAAATTGGTTCCAATAATTACAGCAATTTCAGCTTAATCATTTAAGAGCAGTAAGAAGCATACTATTAATTTAAGGAAGCTAATCTTGCATATTACTGTTTGATTATCAGCGAGAAACATCTGTTTGTCTAACATGTTGTATGAACTGCAGGTGATATACACGGTCAGTTTGTAGACCTTCTGAGGTTATTTGAGTGTGGCGGCTTCCCTCCTACTTCAACTTATTTATTTCTTGGAGACTATGTGGATAGAGGCAAACAAAGCTTGGAGACAATATGTTTACTTCTGGCATACAAAATCAAGTACCCTGACAAAATCTTTCTCCTTAGAGGAAACCACGAAGATGCAAAAATCAACAGAGTCTATGGTTTTTATGATGAATGCAAACGAAGGTTCAATGTTAGGCTGTGGAAGATATTCTGTGATTGCTTCAATTGCTTGCCTATTGCAGCAATAATTGATCAAAAGATACTGTGTATGCATGGTGGCCTTTCGCCAGAATTGAATAGTCTAGATCAATTAAGGGAAATAACCAGGCCTACTGAGATTCCCGATTATGGCCTTCTTTGCGATTTGCTTTGGTCTGATCCTGATTCTGACGGTCAAGGTTGGGGAACGAGTGATAGAGGAGTTTCCTGTACTTTTGGTGCCGATAAGCTTGTAGAGTTCTTGGAGAAGAATGAACTTGATCTTATATGCCGAGCTCATCAAGTTAGTGATAACTTACCCTTTTCTCCTTTCTTTTATATATTTGAAATCATAAAATGGAGCAACTTTTTCCTAATTGCTGTTTGATTGTAACTTTAATTTGGTGCAAAAATGACCCACCAACCTTTCTCTTTGCAACTTGACTCACACGGTTTAATTTGGTATGGTAAAGCTGACCAACTATTCAATGTTTCGAGCTTTGTGGACTAATTTTGAGTTTCTTTGTTCACCAAATTAAACTTTCTAAGATTAGATATGCTCTTACACCAAATCAAAGTAAGCGGGTCAGATTGCTCAGAACAATTGTAGTAGACCTTTTTGCACCGAAGTTAGGGGATCGACAGTTATTAGGAAACAGTCCATGGTTTTCTTTAGTGATTTAACCCTTTCTTTCTGTACTTTTTCAAAGACCGCTAAGTGTTCCTCACATTTAGCCTTTCAGGTAGTGGAAGATGGATATGAGTTCTTTGCACAAAGGAGATTAGTTACAATATTCTCAGCCCCGAACTATTGTGGCGAATTCGACAATGCGGGTGCTTTGTTGAGCATAGATGAGTCTCTCTTGTGCTCATTCGAGATATTGAAACCACTCGAGCACAATAAATCTAAGTCTGGTGGGGCAAGTACCCTGAGACCGGTACCTAAGAAGGTTAGAATTTCTTCCATCTATGCTAGCACCTTGTTTGATTTCTTTTCATATCACTCCACGGCACCCAATCTTTTCATGAGGTTTCATTTTGGATTCCAATCTTTTGTTTATCATAAATTGGCCCTAACCTTTGCATTCCATGGGAATCGTGGCCTACCCATTAATTTCTCAGTTAATTAGCCTGAAATGTCTGCATAAGCGCACCATCCACGAAAGAGCAGCCTGAAAACACAAATGACAAGTCAAGTGTTGCTGATGTGGTATTTATTGGCACTTACTTTCTTGTCCCATTAACAAAGGAATTCAACATTAATGGTGAGATTTCAATGAAATGCAAATTTCCCGATAGTTATAATATGAAGGTTGGGGAACAAAATAATTGTTATAGGATTGATGATACTAGTGCAATTTACCTATTTTTCTCGTTGAAATCCATTGGCGGCAATGCTAAAGATTCGTTCTTGCTCACTCTTATCAGTTATAGATGCTAATTTCTTATCATGGCTTTTTCATTAACCAGTTGCCGAAAGCCGGAAATGCTTGAAGCCTCTGCGATTACTTAAATTGGCATCATCAGCTCAAGGGGAGAGATCTAAAAGGGTTTGGATCCACCGGAGCTTGCTTTAGTTCTTTCTGTTTATTCGTCTGTTTAGTCCGGTAGATTTTGTAGCCAAATTCAACATCCTTTGAACCATCCGGAAATTGAAGTGCATCTTCGGTTCCAGGAAAAAAAAAAAAAGAAAGTCGGAGGAAAAATCATCTGTAAAGTAGAATCTAATGCTTTCTCATTGTGTACAGCAGCAATCGTTCAGCATTATTCAATTTAATATCTCGTCTTCATCATTCACTATCTGACCTCGACACTGATGTTTCGTGTAGAGGTTGCCTTTTTTCGTGTGTAAGATATTGTTTTTTTTTCTGATTGATGTGATCCAATTTCTTGTTTGTCTATGATGAATTGTACGATTTGAACTTCATGCGTGGTTGATTCATCCTACCGATGTATATGAATTCTGATTGAGACTTAATGTTTTGCCTGTTATTTGGAGTTGTACCACTTATTTCTTTTTTGTCACTGATGTTAGCACATTTTTTTAATTGTTTATGGCACGTAGGTCCACATCTCTGTGCTCCTTTGGTACTCCAATTGTAAAACTCTCGGCTGGTATGAATATGTAAAAGATGGTGGTTTCTTTGTAAGGTTGCGTCTTTGTTGTACTTTGTGCATCTTAACGCATGATCATGCTACAAGCTCATGTTTAGGTTCGAGGGTGGAACGGGAGGGTTTTAGAGAGAGAGAGAGAGAGAGAGAGAGAGAGAGAGAGAGAGAGAGAGAGAGAGAGCATGCTATTCGATTCTTTTTTGTTTTCATAAATGAATTTAGTTGAAAATGTGAATTAACTGCAATTTGAATTTGGAATCAGGTACCAACTATCAAGTCTCTTAACACTCGCGCTAGGGCTTGGTTGGTGGGATCGGGAGGGTTGGTATGTAAATTATCATCTTATTTCAGGATGGCATATCTAAATCATTCATGCATGGTACTATGGACTTATTTGGTTGTATGCAGTTGTAATTGTATTATAGTTTCACATGTGTTCTTTGTTAAGCACGGTGTGTAGTTAGATGCATTTGAATTTAATTTCTGCAATTGAAGCTGCAGAAAGAGGTTCAACTACAGCAATGGAGCAACGCCCCAGTTGACCGCAGTTCTAGTTGCATTAATTGGAGAGAGTAATTTTAGACGCAAGGTAAGCTTATCAATCTAATTATTTTTTAAATACAAATTAATTTTTTCTTTCATATTAGTAATAGTCTTACTATTTTATATGTGAAGTGATAATATTTATAAATATAGTGATACATTGTTTTTACCGCATCCACATTCAACTCGATTAAATTTACAATTATATCTAATCAAATAGCTCCCTACTGTGATCTCCAGTATTTGAATCTTTTGAATCTTCCGAAGTTTGCATCTTATGATTTGTTAAAAAATCGTTTAGAAAGTTTTAAATATAGTGTAGATCAAATTAAACTCTCTGAATTTGTTTTTTGTTTATGATGTTTTATTATTCTAGTGCAGCACAAAAGGCTAGTTTTTTCTTTTTTCTTTTCTGAACACAAGTTTTATAAAATTAGATAGGCTATACTATATTGTATTATACTTTAAAGATTATTTTCACTTTCCATATTGTTCTCTTTTTTCCCTCCTAGTTAGGCCTCAATTATATTTTTTATTGTTATTATTTTTAAAGCTCTACACTATAAGCAATCAATCTATAATGTTATATAAAAACTGTTAAAAATAGTAGTTAAAAATGGCATTAGCTCATTTTTAAATGAAAAATAATTAAATATATAAACAAAAATAAAAATGACTTGATAATTAATATGTCTTTCATTGAGATTTTCTTTTTTTGCTATTTAACTAGTGCATAAAGTTAATATATTTTGTCTAAAACTATAAATTGGTGAATAGTACTATAGAGATTGGCGAAAAAAATAGTTTAATAACATCTATGAGAAAAAATAGAAAAATAAAAATAAAAATAAAAAATAAATTTAAACCATGATAAAATATAATAATACAATGGTATTTTTGAAAAAAAAAGGGTGCAATGGTATTCTTAAAAAATATTAGTATAATATAGCAAATGAAAATAACACTAAAGTACAATGTGGAAAAGTGTTATTAGGCCAATATGTAAAAAATGTACATAACTTTTATTATCATGAATTGTTACTTTGCAATGCATCTTTACGGTTGATGGATGATAAGCTCATAAAAAAATAAACAAAGTGAGAAAAAACTTGCTTTAATTTTTTTAAAAAATTTATTGTTAACACAACGTAAATGTAACGATTACAAATAATTCATTATCCACTCATCCAATTTTTTATATGAAATTATTAGTTTTAAAAAATAAAAATAATGTCAAATAATAAATGCATTATTACTACTTTGGCTTCTCTTTTTATGAGGAATTGTTTGGTTTGCATGTAGTTGTAATTGCACTGTAATTATAACTATGTGTAGATTTAATTTCGGTGATTGATTCAGTTCATTCAAATTCAATTGCAACAATGAAAATTATATGTGAAGGCCCAACTATAACAGTAGAAACTAATTAAGCTTAACATTTGTTTAATGAATTTGCCTAAGCCCTTTGCCACTTGCTCTAGGGACGGTCGGTGGTTTCGTACTTTTGCACTTTAGTATTATGTGATTTAAAGTGTATTAATTTGTCCTTCTGTGTGGTTTCGTTTTTATCCTTTCGGTGGCTTTTTCGTTAATATTTCGCTAAATTAAATACAAAAAATTTTAGATACCCAGATATATTTATCGAATATTCACTTTAGTACTCTTTAATTTTAACTTTGTCACTGATTTAAAAAATATAATAAAATTGATAATAAAAAGAGAAAAACGAAACCACATGAGGGCAAATTGATATACTTTAAACCATATAGTACTAAAGTGAAAAAGTGCGAAACCACATGAAAATTTTTAAATTTTCCTATTTTTAATATATAGTTTATTAGATTATCATTATTATTTTTTAAGAGATGGGTAGTATACTATCCGCTTCGTTTATTTCATTTAGAAATAAATTTAGCTGAAAATATGAATCAATTAGGATTCGAACTTGAGACCTCGAATATCAACCATCAAGTTCTTTGGCACCTGCTCTAAGGACGGTCAGTTATTGTTTATTAGATTGTCATAAACAAATAGTTACGAGTAGAACGTCTTATTTTTCCCACTCAATAGCTTGTCATGTTTGAAAAAGCTACTAAATTATACACAACAATAATAATAAGAGAATAATCTAAGATATACCATTAAGTACCGGTTCCTGCAAAGATATATAACTTAGTCAATTTAGCATTAAAGTTAAAAAAAGGACTACTAAATTAGATTGAAAATCTCATTCGGTTCGGCAATTTTCACAATCTACGCAAACACTTTTAAACGAACATAATTTTTCGCTCGAGTACCCTTCTTCGGCGTGTAATCTTTTCTTTTGTGTTAATTTTTGAGATTTAAAGCACTTAGGCAAATTCATTAAACAACAATACCAATACATATGAGCTCAAATCAAACTTGAAGAAAATAATTAATACGTAAAAAAAAAAAACTTACCTGAAGTATAGACCATTTTGATTTGACTATCCAATTTTTTAAAATTTTGATTTTAATGTTGAACATTTTAATTCATTTGGTTTAAGTCATTTGATGGCTCATCCTTCACAAAATTTAAACTAATTCTTTACTATAATACATCTATAGTTATATAAATTGCATAAAATATATTAATAGAATGAGTAAGAAAAGCAATATATTCAAAATTTAAAGTTTTAAGAGTCATTAATTGACAAACATCGACTAAATTAAAATTTTAGATAACAAAATCAAAAATTTTAAAAGTTAGGTAGCAAAATCAAAATGACTGATATTTCAGGTAAGATATATACACTTTGGCTTTTTTGCATAACAAATCCACTAGTTTTGCATATTTATTAAAATAGGCCTATTTTTTAGAATTTACATATTAGGTCTAATTTTTATAAATGAACCAAATTACCTTTATCCTGTATTTTCTCTCTTGTTCATATCTTTTCTCCCCTTCATTTTTCTCCCTCTCCTCCACCGCTCCTATTCGCTATGCATTCTGACATTATAGAATCTTTTCGACATCTCATTCTTTATCTTATATTACCTCCTCTAACTTCTTCACCTCTCCATTCGTCTCTATCACCGTCACTATGTGTGCCTCATCCTTTGCCACTGCCTTCGCCACCACACCTAGGGGGGAGAGAAGCTTTGGTGCCCTTGCCTTGCTCCTCTGTGCCCTACCCCTTATCGTGCTGCGATAGAGCTTCACACGGAGCCTTACCACGGTAGCCACCGCAAGATGCACCATTGCAGAAATATTAGCACATAGCTACATATCGAGGGGTTCATCCAGAGGCATAAGGCGGAACGGCGGCACAAGTAGGTGTGCACTATTTGACCATATTTTGCTTCTTCACAATGTGGGAACGTCAACAATAATAATATACAACAAAAAAGAAGGTAAAAATTTAGAGGAGAAGAAAGAATAAGAAATTACATAAGAATAAGAAATTACACTATTTGAGACATTTATACTATTATGAATTGGGAACCACCGAAGCCTAGCTCCCTGCGTTTGGCGGGGAGCTTCGGTGGGACCCACCACTACAACAAAATATGTTTTAGACGACGTTTTTTAAATGACGTTTTCTTCTAGCGTCTTTAATATTTAGCATTTGCCGACACTATGATTAAGCGTCGCCAATAAACATATTTTTATCAAATATTTATATAAATTTTTCGACGCTATATTAAAACGTCGGTATATGTATCCCGACATGTTTATTTAACGATTCTTTACACGACGCTTTTACAAGCGTCGAGATTATTTTTGGACGTTTTAAAGCATCGCTAAATATCATTTAAAGTGTCCTTAAATGAAAGATTTTTTTGTAGTGCATTTTTTTTCCCCCTTTCTCTCTCTCCCTCTCACTTTTTTCCCCACTCTCTCACTCTCTCTCTCACCCTACACATTTTAATTTTTTATTTTTTTCTCTCAATATTTTTTTTTAATTTTTATCTATACCGAGTGTAAAATTTTATCACATGGATCAATCCTATTTTTTAATAGTCAATATAACAAAATTAAAATTTCATCAAATAAATATAATTTATAATTAATAAAAAATTATATATAAAAATTAATATATTTTACCTTTATAATAAAATTTTATAAATATGGTATAAAAAAATTTATTAACCGAGTATATAGGACATACTCATATATTATATAAGATAAATTTTAAATTTAACAAGATAAGACTATCTAATATAACGCTTAGTTTGATATTGTGGTCTATCTAACGTTATTAGATAAAATGGAGTTGGGGTAAACGCATATAGGAATATGCTTATACATCCTCTGGTGGGACTATAAAAAATATATCGTAACGGACTAATCGCAATATACGAATGAATATTTCATACAAAAACAAATAGAATATTTTCCCATCGTACTTTTTCACCGCACATAACGTAATCTTTTCACAATCCCAAACGAAGCCTAAGTCACCGAAATTTAGTATTTTAGTTAAAAATTTATTTATATCTTTTCTTTTTTGTTTTTGACTATTTTTTAATAGTAAATATAACAAAATTAAAATTTCATCTAATAAATAGATTTTCACTTTTAATAGATTTTTACTTTTATTCTATATCTATATATTTATTTATTTATTATTTATATTTATATTATATTAAATTATATTATATCATTACACTAATTGGGAACCGAAAAAGGTCTCCCCTTATTTTTGGGAGATTGTGGGGCTCACATATTTTTTTTAATGATTAATTGCACATTGGTCATGATCTTTTCACTATTGCTTATTTTGATATCTAATTTTTTTTTTGGCCCCAACCTTTTCACTATTTTTTATTTTGGTCCCAATTTTTTTTGATAGCACTATTAAAAGAGGTGTTAAAATTAACAAAATTGTCATGTCAGCACTTACTTGGCTTACTTGACTTTCTTTTTTTATTTGTAAATTTTACATTGATAATAATAGAAAAATATTATTTATCTTTTTTAATACTGTGATGAGCTATTATTTTATTTTAAACTAATTTATTCATTTTACTTATTAAGTTTAAATATTTTTAGAAAGAATTAATATACTTTAATTTCATTCTTTAATTTTTAATTATTTGATACTGAGATAGATAATATTGAAAAATATTAATGCATAATAAGAAAAAAAGGTGATGTTAATAGTTATACTAATTTACTGTTGTATTATCTTTCCGCCACACCACGCGGGATTCTTAACTAGTTTTTATTATTTGAGACTAAGTTGCAATATTTGAGACTAACTTGCACTAGTCTCAAATAATGCGAATTTGTCTCAAATGACGCAACTTAATCTAAAGTAATGCAACTTTTTTTCTTCTTTATTTTGTTCTTTTTTCTCTGTTTTGTCATCTTCTTTTTCTTATTGCACTTTGTCATACCGTGAAGAAACAATATATGGTCAAATAATGCATAGGTCTTTGTGCCACTGCTATGTCGATGCCATTGCCTTCACCGCTTCTTTTGCCACGGCTTCACTACATTGTCATTGAGGGGAGCGTCGGTGGATAGCCCCTAAATGAACCCCTCGACACGCCGTAGTGTGCTGCTGCCACCTCTCCACAGTAGTAGATCTCATGGTGATCGTAGTGGTGAAGCTCTCTGTAGGGCTCTGCCGTCGCGTGATGAAAGCGAAGGCGCGAAGGAAGAGGGTGAGGGTGTCGGGGCTCTTCTCTGCCTCCAGGTGCGGCAACAAAGCGAGTCGAAGGCGGACACAGAGGCAACTCGGCGACGGCGGTTGAAGGTGACGGTGCAGAAAAAGACGTGAAAAAATTTTTACAATGTTAGAGAATAGTGGAGGAGGAGATGCGAGAGATAGAAGAGATAGATAAATAAGAATAATTTGGTCAATTTAGTAAAAAACTAGATCAAATTTGTTAAAAAAAAAAACCTATTTTTTATATAAAAAAATGCTAAATCGGTGAATTTATTATGCAAAAAAAGGCCAATTTGCAAAAAAAATCCACAAGTTTTCAGCTTTTGTAAAACTAGGCTATTATTTTGGAATTTGTAGATTCGATCCAAATTTTCAAAACAAACCAAAATACCCTTATTCTCTTTTCTCTCTCTTTTTTTTACGCTCTTTTTTTTTCTCTCCAACCTTTCATTGCCTTCGCGACCTTTCTCGACGGCATGCAATACGGCGGCCGGCCTTCTCTTCCTCCACCTTTTTTTTTTTTTTTCTCCGATTCTCCTCCATCGTCTCCGCGGTCTTCTACGACGGTAATGACAACGGCGTCACGTCCTCTTCCGATGCCGGCACTCGAGGAAAAGAATTCAAAGCGAGTGCAGATGAGAGCAGAACGAACGGAGGCGATAAAGTCGTGGTCGAGATAGTACTCACTGTTACTCGTGAGGGTGAGAACAAAAACGTGCCCGCGCTTCTTCAAAGAGCTCTTCCAGCATGGGCGGTGGTTGCGATAGTGTGAGGACTGAAAATTTGACAGTGTAGCTAAACTCGTTGTTGATGATGTTTTTGTGTGTATGTGACACCCCGATAGTCCCACATCGGATGGGAAAGGGATTGTCATTGGGTTTATAATAGACTTAGACACTAGTAATAATAACTGGGCTTAAGCATTTTGGGCCGGTGGTTGGGCCCAACGAGTTATTATTGCTAGTGGGCTGGGTCGTTACAGTGTAATTTAATTACATAAGCACTCATCAAGTTTCTGGAGAAAATGAGTTAGGATGGAGAAGTTACGCGATCATTACTAATCACTTAAAGTGAAAAGTAATCTCGGTTTTCCGGAAAGGCATCGCTAGTGGAGATACCTTTCGGACTCCGTTCATAGGACTCCAATAGCTCTTTTTCAATGGTCTGACCATTCTAGAACCATTGGCGCTGATGGATTTCAGATATGACGTACAATTTTCAAGAAAACTGAAAATACATGTTTTCTATGTATTGGTGAGTTGGTTTTGCCTATTGGAGAGAGGATGGGTTTCGTCACGAATCCGCGACCAAACCAGGCGAAACAAATTGTGGGTTTGATGTCTCGGCCGTGCTGATCTCACTGGTACGATCCGTTCGTAAATCTGACAGACGGATCTCCTGTTAATGCGTGTTGATCGAGGAGGGGTCATTCATGGCATAAACGGTAATTCTATAAAAAGTCCTACATTTTATGTACCGTTTTGCGTGAAATCGAATTATGCGTACGCATGAAATACACTCATTGGGAGGGACCTAGCTGAAAACAATCATCTTTGGAGGACTTTCCTGCAAATTTGCACTTAGTATATATTTTGGCTTTAGGGTTTCATGCATAAAACCCTAACGCTAGAAGCCATCTCCCTCATCTAACCTTCTAACCGTCATCAGCTCCTCTCACTCCTTGAGCGCGCACTTCGCCATGCAAGCGCCGCCGACAATCAAACGACCTTCTACATCACATTCTCTCCATCCACTTTATTTCACCGCACGAGATCAACCATGAAGAATCTCCCCCTCGAGTAGGGGTGGCAATCCAGCTTGCTGTTCGAAATAAGCTCGAGATCGAATCGCTCGTTTAGTAAACGAGCGGAACACGAGCCGAACTTTTCGGCTCGTTTATTAAACAAGCCGAACACGAGCCGAACTTTTCGGCTCGTTTATTAAAACTCAACTCTAATAGTTGAGTTTATATATATATATATATATATATATATATATATATATATATATATATATATATATATATATATATATATATACTATCCTATTAATAGGATAGGGACCCTTGTCCTATCAAGTGGTTTTTAATGATCGACACTCCAAATTGATAATCGGCACCGTTGAAATTGATCTACTTTATAAGAAATGTTTAGAAACTAAATTTTGTAATATTTAAAAATCATTATCAAGTTCATCTTAATAGTTAAAAAATGAACGGTCATAAATGAATAACCTTCTTAAAATAAAGGTTAGACTTTCTCAATTCATAATCAGAGTTATCAAACATTATCTAAATAGTATAAAGAATTTTCTATCAAAAATTCAAGCAATTTGGATTGCTCTACACCGTTAAACAAGCAAACATTTCATATAGGAAAATTGTCGATTTTACGACACTTTGATCACCATGTACATAATTTTTAAAATTTATGAAATTTAGTTTCTAGATATTTCAAATACTCTAGATCAACTTCAACGGTTCCGATCATCGATTCGGAATCTCCAACATCACTAACAATGTGATAGGACAAGTGTTACTATCCTACTAATAGGATAGTAGTATATATATATATATATATATATATATATATATATATATATATATATATATATATATATATATATATATATATATATATATATATATATTCAATCTAATCCTTTTAACTTATTGTTCGTTGCGGCTCATATTCGGCTCGTTTATTAACGAGCCGAACATGAGCTGAATTTTTTGGCTCGATACTTTAACGAGTCAACTCGTGTTCGGGGCCGTCTCCCTCGCCGCGGCGTGGTCTCGAGTGCCATCCCCCGGCCCTCGTCGTGCGCGTGCGCCGCCGCCATCGCACCTAGACGCGCGTGTCCGAGCTTGGTCAACTTGGGTAGAGCTCGAGGCCGGCCCTTAACTGCGGGCTACCGCCGCCTGGGGTCGGCCGCGCCGCTCCCCTAACCTCCCGGTGATCGGTCGTCGTCCCCCAATGCTCCCGACCGCCGCATCCCCGCCGTGCGTCGCTGCGGCCACCCTTGCATAGATGCGGGCTAGCACGGCCGAACGCGGTCGCCGCCTCTCTTGCCACCGGATCGTCGTCCTCAATGCCTCTCCGTCTGCGAGGAGGCCGCGCTCCTTCCCTAGCCGCTCGGGTCACGGCGTGGCAAAAGGGACTTGCCGAGCAGTCAAGCCCGTGCGGGCTCGGGATACCCCGTCGCCGCCACCCACTCGCGGCCGCCGGCGAGCGCCGGCTCCTCGCCGGCCGCACTCGTCCGCCGTTGGCCCCTCTCTTGGCTGTACCCGTCGTCGCCGAACAACCGTTCCATGTGTAACATACCGAAACCTCGGTAGTTAATATCGAACTTTAGCCAAATTGACTAAAGTACGTGAAAGAAATATTTGGACAAACTCTAATTACTATTCAAATAATTTTGGAAGGGTTAAAAGAGAGTCTAAAAGAGTTAGGAAGGTTTTGGCGTTGTTCGACGCGAAGTAGAGTTGAAACGACGCGAAAAACACAAGTCTGGGCAAAGTGTACCGGTACAACAATGATGGTTGTACCGGTACAGCCATTATAACCGAGATGGGGTAGCTCTCGGGTTTGAGAGTTTTTCTGAAGTGTACCGGTACAAATGCTGCGAAAAACCGAGAGTTGCTCTCGGGTTTGCCTCTGCGCCATCGTGTAACCAGTGACAGGTCAAAGTGTACCGGTACACTTTGGCTCTGGCAGCAGACTTGGACTGTTTCAAAATAAAAAGAATTGAGGGCTTTAGTTGCTATTGTTGCAATATATTATAACCCAAAACACTCCCTCACTCACAGCCAACACACTCACCCTCTCCCACTCATTCCTCTCACTTTCTCTTTCTAGAAGGCTCTCCAAGAGGTGGAGTTGGAGGAGAAGAAGGAGATTTAGAGGGATTTTGGAGGCTTTGAAGGTGTTAGAAGCTCTCCAACAAGGAGAACTTGGGATAGCTTTGGGCCAAGGTAAGGTTTCATGAAAACCTAGGCTAGGGTTTGGATTTCTTGCATGAAACATAGAGCTTTTGAGTTTCTCTCATATTTAGAAACATAGTAGAGGCTAAGAACACATGAAAATCCTAGTTTTCCTTATGTGCTCTAATGGTGAACTTCTAGGGTTTCAAGTAGAAGCCCTAGAACAGGTTTAGATGGTTGTAGATGAACTTCTAGATGATCAATAAGCTCTCTTTTGCTTGTAAAAGAGATCAAAACCTAGGTTGTAGCAAATGGCTACATTAGGGCACCCAATTTGAGGTTTTTGCCTAAGGTGGTTGTTAAGTCAAATTGACCTTGTAGAAATCTAATTAGGGGTGTGTTCGACGCGTTGGTGCGCTCGGTTCGTCGATCCGACGAGCGTACAAAAAGTTATGTACTAAACGTTAAAATATTAACAGATAGCCGCAGCACGCGGAATAGGAGTCAAAAAATCCCAAGAAATTCACCGGAGTATCCCTACAACCCTACGAGGTGGGTGGTGCATGCCAAGGACCTCGAACATCTCTTTATGTCTAAAGTATCATATTTTAACATATACATATATATATTGAGCATGTTGCATAGTAGGGTTAATTATGAATTTCTTGTTGCATGTTGCGAGTTCAAATGCATGTGAAATGATTGTGTGATGATTGAGAATCTATAAACCCTATGTATGCATGTTAAAGAGCGAGAACCTAGTGAACTTAGAAAACAAATGTGACATTGGATATGATCTTAGCGAGTGACATTGACGAGTCTAGAATACTTAGAAAACAAGTGTGGCATCAATGACAAAGAACAAGAACAAGTAATGTACATGACACTAGTAGAGGTTAAAGAATGCAAGTAAACCGGATTGGTGACATTATGATATTACAACCTTAGAGTTAAGGGTCATATGAGCATGGGTCTCCTTGAAGTCAAGGAATGAATTGAAATTGGAATCCTTTAAGTTAAGGATTGATCGTACTCACCTAGTAGTCCTGGCTCGAGGGCGGTAGCTCCGTCTCGAACGATGTGCTCCGGAGTTGTCATCACTGGGTCGTAGCGGTTTATCTCCCCAAAGGACGGTCACGTCGAGTCATAGCGGTTTATCTCCCCGACAATAGGGATTTGGGTAGGCGAGTTTGTTGAGGGCGAAACCTACGGGTTAGCCAAGAGATTGGGTAATGAACTTATGACCTTACATTCATCATGAGCATACAATTGAGCATAGTTCCTATATTGTTCAGGTATATTAGCTGTATTTGTTAGTTGGTTACTTTCTTACCTTTCTTCTATTATGCCTGATTTAGACCTAGTGGGAAAGTCGGCGTGGTTGGTTGCCGAACCCACTGGAAACTTTGTTGTAGTTCTCACCCCACTATTTCCACAGAGCCGGGACCGAGCGAGCCGGCCGAGGATCGCGGTAAGGGCATCGCACCCTAGGTAGAGACCGTCCGACATGGTTTTACTTTTTGTAGTTACATTTCCCTTTTATATCATCTTTTGTATTTGATGATTATAGATGCTAACTTTAAATGTATTAAAAGTTCATTTTAAGAAAAATGGGATGTAAAAAGAAATGATGCAAAGAATGTAAAAAATGGTAATCTTTTAAAGAAGTATGCATGTATGTGATTTAAATTAATCATAGTACTTGTATGATGTTTAGTTAGTACTTTCATGTTGGCTATTGCTTACCCTCGTGCAAGTCATTTTGTATGCTTCGCAAGTGCAAAATTTATACTCTATCGGTACTATTGTTGAGCCTTGGGCGGACAGAGGAGGCTCTGTCCGTTCGGCGTTTGTTTGAAGATCTCAAACCGGCCAAAAGGATCGGGCTCGGGGCGTGACACTATGGGTGGCTGCGGTTAGGGCATCATTGCTCGCTGCCTCCATCGCCTCCCATCGCTGGCCGATGAGCGCCCTTGCCTCCCTACGTCGCCTGCGCCTGCATGCCGCCGGTCTGCCCGCCGCCGAGCTGCCTGCCGTGATCATGATTCCCCCTGTAAGAAAGTGAATTCTCAAAATATGAGGATTGTACTTCATCCGGAATCGACTAAGTGTCGTAGTGGTGAGAATCGGAGAGATCGAAGCTGACTCTAAGCCAAAAAGTGCATTAGAGTAGACCCCGACCGCAAATGGTGCAAACTGCTCCATTCTGCAGTTTTTGGCCAGTGGAGACCGGACATCCCATGGAGACCGGATGCCACAAGGAGCCCTGCTGTGCAGGGGAAGAAATTCGGCTAAGTCCAGAAATACTAGCTCTCGGGATCCGGACAATGAGGAATGTCCGGACATCCATTGTCCGGACAATCCGTGAAGACCGAATCCGTACGTTGAGAAACCGACGAGGGTTTCGTAAGCCAATCCGTGAATTCTCGAAATTCGAGAGTTGCACCATGTTTAGAATCGACTGATTGTCGATAGGATGGACTTCGGAAAGTTCGAAGTTGATCCGAAGGCAAAAAGTGCCCCGGAGTTGCTCCCGGTGAAGTTCGAAGCCTTCGGGCGTTTTCGTGCGCATAGGCGCGAAAACGGAACCCGAAAAGCTATGTCGGGTCGCGAGCTAAATCCGACATTAGCGAGGATGAAAAGATGATGAAAACGTGTTCGAAAACATGTTTGGAAAGTCTCGGTGCGATTTGAAAAGAATCAGAAGCCAAACGAGCGAAAATGAACAAAAAACGGAAAAGAAACGAAAAACGATGAAATTTGGCTAAGTCCTTAATGTTGTGCTGAGGACACCCACCGGGTCGGGACAATGATCAATGTCCGGACATTGGATGTCCTGGACAATGGATGATGTCCGGACCCGAGTAAGGTGTCAAATGGGCAAAAATGGATTTGAGCCATTGTCCAGGACATTGAGGGGATGTCCAGGACCTATGACTCGAAAATGCCGGTTGGTGCAGTTTGAATTGTTGAGGGGGCTTTTGGCATTTTGTTACAATAGAGCCTATAGAGGGCTTCTCCTCTCTCCCTCATTGTTATTTCCCACACACACACAACATAACACTCTCCCTCTCTCTCTCTAGAAAGAAGAAGAAGAAGGGGAAGAAGGAGAAGGAAAGGGAAGGAGTAAAGGATTTGGAGAAGGATTGAGCTAGGAGCAAGCCTAGCATCATCTCATCTTCCTCTTCTCCACCATTGGAGCTTCTACTTGAGGTAAGCTTCAAGAGCTTTCATGGTAGCTTCTTCTAGCATGGATTTTATTCCTTAGAAACAATTTTCTTGGAACCCTAGCAACCTTAAGGGATGGTTTGCACAAGCAATTAGGGCTCTAATGTGGGATTTTGCTCGGGGCAAAATCCTAGGGCTCAAATTGGGGCTTTTCTTAGGATGAGGTTTTGATCTCTTTTAACCTCATTTCTAACATATTGTTAGGTCCACGAACGCGTGCGAGGCGACGGTTCGTCGATTCGGCGAACGGTTTAAGCGATCCGAGCCAAACAAAGGCTTTCAGCTTCGATTTTGGCCCGGGGAGTCAAAGTAGGCATTGGAGGCAATGAAAGCAACATTGTTGCTCCTGTGAACATCCCAAGAGGTGGGGGGTGTCTTACCGAAGCCGTTGGGCTCCCTTTTATGTCTAAGTAAATATTGGTCATATTGCATATATATGTACATATGTATATAGTATTCATGCATGATAGGGTTGGTATGATTAAATGACTATTCTAGTGTGCCTCCTTATCGTGCGTGACTATGGTGTTGCATTAGGACATAGGAGTATGCTTGCATACCTTCCTTATCGTGCGGCACCATAGGCTTGCATTTGGACATAGGAAGCAAAGGAATGAGTATAATGACATCGAACCCTAGAGACAAGAACTATGGTTTAGTTATGCATGATTGCCACCTAGAGATATATGAACCAAGTATAGAACTTGATGAATGACAATGACAACATGACTTTATGATATTGTGCAATAACTTAGTGTAAAGAACACTAGAGCTATATGAACCAAGCATAGAACTTGATGAATGACAATGACATATGACATAGTGTAGCGACACTAGTGACATGAACCAAGTAAACAACTTGACGACATTGACATGGAAACATAGTGTATAGAACACTTATGCATGATTCCCCTGTGTTGGATGCCCTTGTATGGATGCCCTCCAAAGTGAAGGAGATGATCATACTCACACAGTCTGCTCAGCGCTCGTGGTTGGTCGCTCCACACGAGTAGTGCGAGTCTCCGGAGGTCTTGGCACGTGATTCGATAGGGATAGCCTATGTGGGGTCCCATGAGACAACCCATTGGGTTGAATGGTGAGTTGTGGGCTTGCCTTTGGGCTAGCCATAGATTGGGTAATAACATAAGAACATAGAGAGTATTTCATACATACCTGATTGGGACATAGTAGCAGGATAGATATTCCATAATTATATCATGATCTTGTTGCTTCAGGCATAGCAGTAGCTGCATTCCTTATTATGCTTTACTTACAGCATTTACAGTTTTCAGATATATCTATCTATCTATCTATCTGCTTTTGCCTGCTTAGACCTAGTGGGGAGATCGGTGGGGTCGGTGGCCGAGCCCACTGGGAACTAAGGAAGTTAGTTCTCACCCCACTCTATTACAGGTACTAGTTCGCAGCGCCGCGAGGATCGTGGGTGCGGCATCGCACCTAGTTGATAGTAGCCTCCTAGTTGCATTAGAGCCTACCTTGGTACTATTTTGGAATGCAATAACTTATGTATTTGGAAAGAAAACAATATGTATATACGTGTTGGAGTTAAAGAGTTGAATGATGTATCTGTATTTTGAAGTTAAAGGATGTAATTGAATGTAAACAATGAATGGTTGAATGGATGTAATAGATAGACTTATCTCTCTTTATGTTACTTGTATGTTTTACTTGTACCTTGCTCTTGTTGTTGGTCGCACCTTTAGGTGCCTTGTTCTTGTCATGTATAATATAGAAATTAAATTCCTGGGCAATTCTTTGTACAAGACTAGTTGTCGAGCCTTGGGCGGACGGGGGAGTCTTTGTCAGTTCGGCGCGATCGCGTCCCGAACCGAACCAAATTGGTAGCGGTCTCGGGGCGTGACAGGTATTCTTTTGGTATCAGAGCAACTAAGAGCAAGTAAAGAGAGAGTCTAGGACGACCCTAGGGAACCCTAGGATGGTAAACTCTAAGGCTATAGGTACGTGAGCGGAACGTGAACCTATGTCAAGTGCGGAAGTTAATTCGATTGGGTCGAAGTAACGGTTGCGATGTCTCTAGTTGTGAATAGAGACGGATTCAAGGGTATTAGTTCTTGGCTTAAAGTGCTTGTGTTGGGCGGCCGACAACACGACACCGAGAGTCTAGAATGAGTACGCTTGTATGCTTCCGGCTAATTTTTGTCTTGAGTCATATAAACTCGCAAGCGTAGTCACATATGTGGGATAAGTTAACCGACCCACATGTTGCGTTTCGAGGAACTAATGCCTCCGAGACGCTACACACGTAGGACGGGACCGGCACCCTCGTCAGGAGCGCCAGGCCAGGCCGAGCCTCCTTCGGTGCCAGAGACGTCGGGTCCTAGCGAGGTTCAGGAGTTACGAACGCAGATGACTGCGTTGACGGGTCGGTTCGATCGGGTCCAAGAGCTAATGGAGCAACAGATAGCGGCGACGGCTGCAGCTGTGGACCACGATCCACCCGCGCCCCCGGCACGTGTGCCTGAGACGGCTGAGGGCGAGGGTGTGGCGGCGATTCCGGTGGTGGCATGTCCTCCGCCGGCAAGTGCACTTCCGGCGGCGTCGGGTTCGGCAACCCCCGATGCTTCGGCCGAGGAGACGGAACAAGGGCGACTGTTGACGGCCCTTATTCGATTCATGAAGTTCCACCCACCAATCTTCGAAGGCGGACAAGTGGAGCCGGAGATAGTGGAGTCATGGATTGACTCAATGGAAACGATGTTCGGGGACTTTCACACCTCGGAACAAGACAAGGTCTACTTCGCCACGCATTGTCTCGAGAAGACGGCGAAGGTGTGGTGGAAGCGATTGAAGCGAGATAGACCTTCTGATCTCCCATCTATCACTTGGGAGGAGTTCAAGAGGAAATGTACGCCAACTACTTTCCGGACACGGTAAAGCGAAAGTTGCAGGAGAAGTTCAGAACTTTGAGGCAGGGAGACCGCTCTGTAGCGGAGTTCGAGCAGGAATTCTCCCACATTATAGACTGTGTTCCGGAAGTTGTACGTGACGACCGAGACCGAGCGGACTGGTTCTTGCGAGGACTTAGGCCGAGCATATATCGGGCGGTGCAAATATTGAAGCTCACTACTTATCTTTGAGATTTTTGATCGTGCACCGCGGGCGAGCACGGTGACGCTCATGTGCGCGAGGAACGTGAGCTTATGGCGGCGTCCAAGGATAAGGGAAAGAAGCGATCGGGTGGTCCTTCGGAGAGACGACCAAGTTCCAAGAAGCCCCCGAAGAACCCCCGAACGCAGTCATGGAGTCGTGGACCGCAGAGGTGCACTATTTGTGGCGGCGGGAATCATCGGGCACATCAATGCAGACAGCGGCTGGGCAAGTGCTACAACTGTGGACAAGAAGGGCATATTAGCCGCAACTGTCCAGCGAGGGCCCCGCCTACCCCGTCAGTGGCATCGACTCCAGCGACGCCGGCTTACTATGGAGGAGCTCCACCTGCTGCTATGTCGGCTGGACGCGCGATGGCTCCGCGTCAGCCCGAGTTACCACGACCAGCGCCGAGCGGACGGGTATTCGCCGCTCTGGCCCAAGTGGAGGAACCTGCTGAAGCCGCACATCGTGAAGTTGTGGCAGGTATGGTTTTAGTTAATGGAGTACGCTCCAGAGCTTTGTTTGACACGGGTGCCACTAATTCAATCATAAGTAAATCATTTGCACGAGCTTATGATATAGATATAAAGGCTTGTGAAAAGGTGTGGCGAATGGATAGCCCCGGTCAGGTAATTCATATTTATAAATGTGAGTTGTTGGGCCTCATGAAAGCCCATGCAAATAAAAAAAACGGGCCTCATAAAAGCCCATTAAATATTATTATTTGAGCCCAATAAATTAATGTGGGCCTGATCAACGACGGCCCACACCCACACCCTATAAAATATCTATTCGAAATTCGATTTCAAATCACAACTCATTCAAAATTCGATTTCGAATTTCGAATTTCGAATTTCCAACCAATTCCCAAAAAAATCCTGCAGTTCGATTTCGAATTTCGAATTCCCAACCAATTTTCAAAAAATCCTCCAACAATCCATTCAAAATTCGATTTTGAATTTCGAATCAACTCCCAAAATATCTTTCGACCATCCAACAACCCATTCAAAATTCAATTTCGAATTTCGAATTTCGAATTTCCAACCAATTCCCAAAAAATCCTCCAATTAGATTTGAATTTGAATTCCAAACTAATTCCCAAAATATCCTCCAACCATCCAAAAATCCATTCAAAATTCGATTTTGAATTTCGAATTCCAAAATAATTTCCAAAATTTCCTCCAACCATCCAAAAACTCATTCAAAATTTGATTTTGAATTTCGAATTTCCATCAAACTCCCAAAATCCTCCAACAACCAATTCAAAATTCGATTTTGAATTTCGAATTTTCAACCAATTACCAAAAAATTCTCGAATTTGATTTCGAATTTCGAATTTCGAATTCCCAACCAATTTTCAAAATATCCTCCAACCATCCAAAAACCCATTCTAAATTTGATTTCGAGTTTTGAATTTCCAACCAACTCCCAAAGTATCTTCCATCAACCCATTAAAAATTTAATTTCGAATTTCAAATTTTGAATTTTAAATCTTCAACCAACTCCAACCATTCAGCAACCGATTCAAAATTCGATTTCGAATTTCGAATTCCGAAGCAATTTCCAAAATATCCTCCAACCATCCAACAACCTAATCAAAATTCGATTTCGAATTTCGAATTTCCAACTAACTCTTAAAATATCCTCCACAACCAATTCAATCAATCACAACAACCTATTCGAAATTCAATTTCAAATTTCGAATTCCTCAAAATATCTTTCACCACCCCTCCCATATAAATACGAGAATCCAAATCAAACGCCGAATGATAGACGATACGATAGACAAAGAAAAAAATTAGATAGATTGCTACACACGTTCTGACGTACAAAAAAATTGAAAGGAGGAGATATCGCCGAGCTACGAAAAAGAGGAGAAATCGCCAGCGAAATGCGAGAAGAGATCGTCGAGCGCGGAAAGGAGGAGAAGTCGTCGAAATTTGTTTCATCGTCATTTGATCAACATCTAAAGAAAAAAATGAAGAAGAAGAAAAATAATAATAATAACATAATGAAACGTTTAAAAATAAAAGAAAAATTATCTTCTTTGCCCATTTTCTTTTTTTTTTTTTTGGTCTGCTACGTAGTCATCATCTTTTGTCTAGATGACTTCGATGGGAGAGTGAAGGGAGCCAATGGCTTTTCGTTTCTTCGGACCTCTCAATACCCCATTCGAAATTGTTGATGATGGAATGAGTGATCTACATTGCCGCGACCATCCCAACATCGATGGCTTGATAGTTTCGAAAGAAGAGGAGGAAATATTTGATTCTCCGTTTCTTCGAACCCTTCAATATTTCTTTAAAAATGTCAAATCAAACTCGATGGCCGAACAGATCCATGCCACCGTCATCAACTTCACCGACGACATCTACAACATCGCCGGTTTGATACTTTCGAAAGAAAAGGAAAGAGAAATCTTTATTTCCCCGTTTCTTCGGACCCTTCAATATTTTTTAAAAATGTCAAATCAAACCCGACGGTCAAATAAATCCGCACTACCGTCATCAACTTCATCGACATCATCTACAACATCGACGATTTGATACTTTCGAAAGAAGAGGGGAGGAGAATCTTTGATTCTCCGTTTCTTCGAACTCTTCAACATTTCTTAAAAAATGTCAAATCAAATTCGATGGCCGAACAGATCCACGCCACGGTCATCAACTTCACCGACGACATCTACAGTATCACTAGTTTGATACTTTCACAAGAAGAGGGGAGGAGAATCTTTGATTCCTCGTTTCTTTGGACTCTTCAACATTTCTTCCAAAATGTCAAATCAAATTCGATGGCGAGCACGGATCCACGCCACCCTCATCAACTTCGTCGACGTCATCTGCAGCATCGCAAGAAGAGGGGAAGGGAATTTTTGATTCCCCGTTTCTTCAGATCCCAAATCAAAATTAAAACGGGGATTTCTTCAGACCCCAAATTGGAATTAAAACGGAGATTTTTTCGGACCCCGAATCAAAATTAAAATGGGGATTTTTTTAGACCCCGAATCAAAATTAAAACGAAAATTTCTTCGAACCCCAAATCAAAATTAGAACAGGAATTTCTTCGGACCCCAAATCAAGATCAAACGGAGATGTCTTCGGACCCCAAATCAAAATTAGAACAGGAATTTCTTCGGACCCCAAATCAAGATCAAACGGAGATGTTTTCGGATCCCAAATCAACTTGGAAAATCGAATCCAAATCGAGATCTAAAGGGGATTTCTTCGGACGCCAAATCAAATTGCAAAATCAAAAGGGGATTTCTTCGGATCGGAATCGAATTGCAAAATCAAAAGATGATTGCCTCGAATCCAAAATAGAATTGAAAAGAAAATCAAGTTCACATACGAACCCAAATCCGAATCAAGTTCACGTACGAACCCAAACCGAATCAAGTTCACGTACGAACCCAAATCGAATCAAGTTCACATTCGAACCCAAATCGAATCAAGTTCATATAGGAACCCAAAAACCGAATCAAGTTCATATTCGAACCTAAACCAAATCAAGTTCACATACGAACCCAAAAACCGAATCAAGTTCACATACGAATCCAAAATCCAAATCAAGTTCACATACGAACCCAAAAACCGAATCAAGTTCACATTCGAACCCAAACTGAATCAAGTTTACATTCGAATCCAAACCGAATCAAGTTCACATTCGAATCCAAACCGAATCAAGTTCACATTCAAACCCAAATCCGAATCAAGTGTAGTGACCCGGAGCACTAGCAGTTGAGGTTTGTCGACAGCTCTGGCGAGTGTCGGGACGAGTCCGAGTCGTGTTGGCGCGAAATGGACGCCAAACGGACTCAGTGGGAACGCAAGAGCAGTTGGAATCTTGAAAATCTGCGAAATAGCAGGTTTTCTGCCATGTGTACCGGTACAATTTCTGGAATGTACCGGTACAAGCTTGATGGCTATACCTTAGGTACAACCATCGGGAATGTATCGGTACGGTCTGCATGTGAGAAATTGCTCTCGGGTTGCCTATTTGTATCGGTATACTTGCCGTGTATCGGTACACTTTGGTAGGTGAGAGGGTAATCTATTAATTTCTCTCATTGTTTGTATCACCCACTCCCCACGCCTATAACTGCATGGAGAGAAGCTGAGGGAGGTCTTCTCAGCTGGTTTCTCCTCCTCTTCTCTCTCTCTAGACTTGATCTTAAGCAAAGAGGAAGCTCGAGAGGAGTGGTTCGTTGTCGACGTCGCGCCGCGGAGCCGTTCGAGCGTACGTCCGTCGTCGTGGTGCTGCGAGGAGGCCGGGTGAGTGCGGCTTTTCCCCATTTTCGACATTGTGCTGGTTCTAAAGTGATTTTCGAGGTGAGTGATTCATGAAATCCCTTCTGTGGCCTTTGGACTTTCGCAAATAGCGAGGTTCGAGTGTCTGAGGTGATTTTCGCGCTTTTCCACTAGTTGTGGAGGGTCGTCGACGGTGGTCCGACTTTTGGAATTGAAAATCTGGATTTTGGCTAAGTCCTGCGAGTTTTGACCTCGGGGACCAGACATTCCCTTGGATGTCCGGACATCCCAGAGGGTGGCGCGGCTGGTGGCCGTGGCATCCGGACATCACCATGGATGTTCGGATCTCGCGGGTGGTATTTCGCGAGAGAATGGCCCAAGACCGGACATTGGCTGGAATGTCCGGTCTTCATGTGCAAAGTCTTCGGGAGGAGACACTGCGAGGCCAGGACATTGCCCTCGATGTCGGATTAAGTGGGCAGGTTTATTTGGAGGGCCGACGGGACCGGACATTGGCACGAGGACCGATCTTGAGCCCCGAAAAATGCCCAGTTCGGGTTGTTGCACAAGTTGCATAGTTGAGGGGCTAGCTGGGATTTTGTTACATGGCTCAGCCTATATGGCCCTTCCTTTCTTCTATTCTCTCATTTCACTCTCTCTCACCCTCTCACACTTAGAAAAAGAAGGAGAGAAGGAGAAGGAGAAGGAGAAGAAGGAGAGGAAGAGATCAAGGAGCTTGCTTGTGGACCTTGGAGCTTCTTCCACTTCATCTTCCTCACCATTGGAGAGCTTGGAGCTTGGGTTTGGAGCTTTGTTAGTGGAAGATCTTCACTCCAAAAGGGATTTGGTCCTTGTTTGAGAGCTTTCAAGAGGTATAGATCAATTCTACTCCTCTATATTTGAGTTTGGTTGCTTCTTCATAGATGAAACCCTAGATTTTGGGAATTAGGGTTTTATTTGGGGTTTTTTGATTTGAGGCTTTTAGATCCCTTTTGAATGGTTTAGAACCTTTGTGTAGGTTGCCTTGGGAGGGATCTAGCTTTTGGATTTTTTAAAAGGATTTTGCACATTTTGGTGAGTTTTTTCTTACCATAACCTTGTAGCTTAATGTTTGAACTCATGGTTCATCGTTAGAGGTTGTAACTTCTAGGGTTTGCCTTGTAGGGTGCTAGGAGAGGGAATATAAGTTTAGTTAGCGATTCGGGTCATCGCTTGGAGCAATGGTGGGTTTGGCTTCACCTAGCACAATGAGAAATTCTCATTGGTGCTTATTTGCTTATGGTTGATTAGAAATTCATGCAATTTCATGTTAAATATATTATTTGTGAATTTTAGAATGCTTAAGATACATATGTTATGTATAATGCAATTTTTGCCTCTATATAGTAGAGCTGTATGCATGTGGAAGCTGAGTAGTTGTAGCATTCTAGTTGGGAACCTGACACTATATTGTTATAGTAAGTTTGACATATGTTTGTGAACATAGAAGCTATGCATGCCATAGGAGAAAAGCTAATGTCATAAAGCGGCATTAGTCTTGGCATCAAAATGGGACTTAGTTAGCTAATGTCATCAAACGGCAATAGGCACGTAATTGAACCTTGACATAGTAAATTCTAGTGTCATGAGTATTATTGTACTAGACCTTAGGGTTGCTAGTGACATTTGCCATGTGAGGGACATGAGGTGGATACTTGAGATTGGACTTTGCTTGTTGCCATTTGTGCTCTTTCGCACATGCTTGTGAGGGTCGCTCCCTACAAGCCAGCACTCCGGAGTTGGCCTTTGCGATTCGTTCGCGCGTGCGGTACTGAGGAACCTACGGGACCGTTGGGACAGACTCATTCCTTGCGAGAAATGTTGGGGCTATCACGGTACTTAGGTGGCACAAGCTGGATTACACTCGTGTAGATTCTGAAAGAGATTGGACAATGGCATTCAACGAGAAATGACATCATTACTAGATAGGACATAATAGTTGGATACTTGGACTTGGACATGCTTAGAGCCTACTTTGAGACATATAGTATACTTGATAGGCCATTATATGCATCATAGTATACTTGAGATCAAGGTAGAACATGTTATTATGTGTTGGTATATTGGGTTGGGATAGCTTATGCTTTTATCTCGCGTTCATATGACTTGGTAGTTTAGCATTTCATTATGCTTTTATTTCAGCAGAATTTATTACAGTTATTAACTTATCGCAGTTTTATACTATCTCTTTTGGGCCTAGTGGCGCATGAACTGAGGCCAGTGATTGCCCACTGGGAGCTATAAATTATAGTTCTCACGCCCTCTGTTTTCTGACTCGTTTCAGTGCCTTCTGCTTCTGGGGAGGCTAGGGATCGCGGCAAGGGTGTCGCTTCAGACTAGCGACCGAGGAGTCTCGCTAGGTGGATCATCATCTCATTTTGTTTGTGTTGGAGAGGATGAGAGTTTTGTACCCGTATAGTGGCTACCCTTTTGTACACTGTTATTGGATTAGATGTTGTTCCCACTTATGTTTGGTTATATTTCAGTTTATTTTTATTCTTCCTACTTGTTGTTAGATGTAGTTGTATGTGGCTCTGATATTCTTAGATATAGGCTATTATTGTTTTAATTCTGTTGTTTTTAGTAGACGCCTTATATGTGTTGACATATGGCGACGAAACTTGGCCCGCTGGATTCTAGACTTCGAGAGGAATCCACGAAGCCCAAGATTGCGAAATTTGGAGAAGGTTAGTTTGGTCGAACCTCTGTTTTACTCTATTGTTGTTAACTTGAACTTGAGTTTTCTTGGGTTCTTATGGTGTAAACCCTGAAGGGAGCTGGAATTTCGACCTAAACCTGGTGCGCTACCTTCCCACACCTGATTGGAACCTTGCTTCACCAGGCTTGAGGTTTGGAAGGTGAAGTTCGCATTACAATTGAGGACTTATAGCTTAAGTGCTGATTTTGGGAGGTTAATGCAAGTTTAGTGCTTTTGTGGTTCAGATCTTTCGAGAAATGCGGTTGTTGTTTGAAAGCGGAATCGACTGAGTTCTTGGTGACGCATGATTTCCTCGCTGCTAGAGATTTTCATCTTAGAGGTGGGTTTCATCGGTTTCGCTCCTAAGTACGTGTGTAGTTGACATGTATGATTTTCGGTTATTGAATATTTAATTATAGCTCAAATTCATTGATTGTAGCTTGTATAAATCTGAATTGGAAGTATGATTATTAATTAGTTAAATATACATGTTGGACTTGGAACTTAGGAGAAAACTACGAATTTAACCGTCATATGCATTTACTACCTATTTTAGCTCTAGGAGCCGTATTTGATTATATCGTTGCGGTGTCAGCGCGATGGATACTCAGGGTAGTTTAGATTGCACTTGCGCTCGTGCTGGGATGCCGAGCTCATTTTTACAGCAGAGTCTATGCGGTTTCGAATGGTCGGGTGCCGTCGGGGTTGACGGTGGACCCAGATTTCAGTTGTGGTCTCAGATTGTACCGATGGCACTTAGTTTTGATTGTTAGACCTGTTTAGACCTTAGCTACTTGTGTTTGGCTTGCTAGAGCCTGATTGAGCTCGACAGAGATACGCTGCATACTCGGTTGGGTAGCACCCACGAGTGCCACTCCGGAGTCGGGCGCTGTGCTTTCGCGTTGGTGTCGTGCATACTTGTGTTAGACTTGCTCTCCACTGATGGCTAGTGTGGAGGTAGCTGTACAGTCGCAACCGGGCAGGAACGGGTGTGTTCACAGTCCCAGAGACGAGTATGATTACAGTCCTTCTGAGATTGGGTCTGAGTTATCATGAGTCTATAGATGCGTGAGATTAGAGCATGATAATTAGTGATAGTTAGCTGTAGATATGTTCCAGCATTTATTATTATCTTTGCTTACCCCTGTAGACTTAGTGAGTGGACCGATGAGGTTGAGGGCGGCACCCACTGAGGACTACTTATTTTTACAGTAGTTCTCACGCCCTTTTGTTCCACTGTTGTTGCAGGGCCTTCTATTCCGGCTGCTGCTCCCTACGAGGCTGATCGAGGTAAGGGTGTTGCGAGATAACCCTGCCCCACGAGTTGCTGAGTTAGAGGATCCTCTACTGCAGATAGTAGTACTTTATTTTGGGAGTTTTTCTACATACAGCTGTTTAACTCGATTAGAGCGAGTATAGTTTTTGTATCTGGATATTGTTGTATGTATATAAAACTCGTTGTTGTTTCTACCTGCTTATGTAAACTTATTACAGCTCTATACTACTGGTTGTAATACTGTTTGTTTTACAGCTACGCTTCGTATATAGGAAAAAAAATTTTGTATACGGTGGATTTGTCGGTGTGCCCGGAGAACGTGAAATCCAGGGCGTGACATCATGTCCACAAATAAAATCCAAACCCAAATCCGAAATGAAAATCCAAAATTCAAAACCCAAACCCGAAAACTCAAATCAAATTCAAAATTCGAAATCCAAACCCAAAATTCAAAATCCGAAACCCAAACCCAAATCCAAAACCAAAATCCAAAATCCAAACCAAAACCCAAATCCAAAACCAAAATCCAAATCCAAAACCCAAACCCGAAAACTCAAATTAAATCCAAAATCCGAAACCCAAACTCAAAATCCAAAATCCAAAATCCAAATCGGAAACCCAAAACCAAAACCAAACTAAGTCCACATAAAAAAAACCTAAACCCAAATTCGATCAAGTCCACAAATAAAAACCCAAACTCAAATCTAATCCAAACCACAAATACAATCCGAACCCAACTTCTGACTTGGACTTATAAACCCAAATTTCTTGAATCATGAACCAAACCGAAACCCAAGTTCAAGAATCGAAAACCAAGGTCATAAACCCAATGAACCAAGTTCGTGAACCATGATCCAAAAATCAGAAACCCAAGTTCATGAACCAAATCTAATGAACCATATCAAGTTCATGAACTAAATCCCACATACCCACCCTCATGAACCATAAACCAAGTTCATGAACCAAATGAATCAAGTTCATAAACCATGAACCAAACCCCAATGAGTCATATACCAAATTCATGAACCATATTCAAGTTCATAAACCAGATCCCACATATTCCAAGTCCATGAACGATGAACCAAGTCCATACACCCAACCCTATAAACCATATCCAAGTTCATGAACCAAACCTCATGATGAACCGTACACCATATCCATGAACCAAATCTCATGAGTCATGTACTAAGCTCATAAATCATACACCAAACCCTAATGAATCATATTCAAATTCATGAACCATGAACCAAATCTCATCTACCAAATCATAAATTAAATCCATAAACTATATCGAAGTTTATGAAACAAATCCCATACACCAAATCTCATGAACCAAACCATATCAAACTCACATGAACCATGAACCAAGTTCATCGTCCAAAATCTATGAACCATAACCATACCTAAGTCCATGAACCAAATTTATGAATCATACCCAATCCCATGAACCATGAACGAAGTTCATGAATCATATCATAACCAAACCTCATAAACCATACACCAATTCATGAATCAAATCTCATGAACCATACACCATTCCCATGAACCAAATTCCATTAGTTATATACTAAGCTCGTGAACCATGAACCATACCCATGAGTCATATACCAAGCTCATGAACCAAATCATACCCAAATACATTAAATCTCATGAACCAATTTTCAAACCTCATGAACCATACATCATGAACTTTTTCTTTACTCTAGCTCATATATCTAGAGTAAAAATCAAATACAAAATCGACTACCCCTAATACATATACTTAGGGCTAAGTCAACTCCATCGCCTCAGCACATATAACTAAGGCAAAACCATCTACAAATCGACAGAGTTCTAAATTATACACTTAGAATTCAGCCAGAAATATATATCAAATTCATTCGAACTCTAATACATATACTTAGAGTTCATCCGACTAACCCTAACACATATCCTTAGGGTCTAGTCAACCTCTTACTCTAGCATATATACCTAGAGTGGGAGTCAAACCAAACTCGACTAGTCCTAACCCATATACTTAGAGTCTAGTCAGCCTTTTGCTCTAGCATACTTACCTAGAGTGAAACCCGTATCCGATCGAGCTCTAATACATATACTTAAAGCTCATTCAAATCAAATCCGACGAACCCTAACGCAATACCTTAGGGCTTAGTCAGATCCTCACTCTAGCACATATAACTAGAGTGAAAAATATGTTAAACTCGGTTAATCCTGATACATACACTCAGGAATTAGCCACTCTCTACTTTCGGGTAACATCAAAGCTGACCTACCTCACTACATATACTTGGAGTTTGGTCACATCTTCACCTTAGATCATACAACTAAGCTGAAACCAAATATAATCGGACTCTAAATCATATGCCAATTAAACTCTAATACATATACTTAGAGTTTAACATCGACTATGTCTTAACACATATACTTAGGATCTAGTCAACCTCAAATCCAATTGAATTATAATACATATACTTAGGATTCAATAAATCAAGATGCAATCCATTCCATCCTCCCTATGAAGGTCTCTTAATCGAAAGTGCCCCAATGCCAGGGGGTAATTAACAATAGATGCTTGCATCTATTGGAAGCCATGGACCCGCAATACCTGATACCCATACCCATATAAATACTAATCTGAATCATGAATACTACCCTACGGGTTAGAAATTCCATCGACCGTGCGAGGTGCGTCATTCGTGGTGACAAACAACGCTCCGTGGCTGCTGTGGGCCATGTGTGCGGACAACGAAGGACCTCTGGACTGGTTGTCCAAGGCCCCAAGCCTTTTCGAAAATCGGATGTTGATTTTCGGTGCGTTTTTTGGCGAAATCCGCCGACGAAATTCGATTTCGGTTCAAAATTCTTCCAACGGTGCATCATGGTAAATTGTGTTGTCGCTGAATCTTGTTGGCTGGTCACTCGCGTCGTTTCAAGAGTTCAGAAACGTCGGGTGAGCGACAGTGGGTTCTGGTGTCGAATTTGACACTTTTGGGAACTAGAATCGGAACGGTTATTCGACGATAATCGTTTCAATGTTAGGATGTGTGTTTGTTGCCAAATCACACGAATAATTGGGTTTAGTGGAAACGTGTGACTCGTTGCATGAGTCGGTAAGTTCCGAGACAGTTCGTGGGTCCCGATGGAGTCCCGGTGCGATTTTCAGGACTTCCAGCATATTATGGTAATCGGTTTTGGAAAATCGATTTCCATGGGTTTACAGGTGGGTTTATGAGTTAGGATTGTGTTATATATATGGTTTGGATTCTAATCCGGTGGACCCTTCGTAGGTCCAATTGATATTCTTCCATAGTCGGGAGACAGTGCTACGTACGTACATGTGGGTACTTTGACCTGAAGTCAGTACAGTAGTGCACTCTCGGTGACATCCTCTCTATCCCTTATCTTTTATTACCTTGCATATCATGTTATCAGCCTAGCACCCTTTGACTTCATACTTATTACTCTACTTGGTTACTTGCTGTATTTATCATTATGATGGTGGACTACCTGTGGTGACCTATTCGGTCGGTTCTATAACTCTTGTCGTTGATGATCTATGAGGTCGGTATACCCTGAGGAATAGAATTGTTGGTTAGTTGCTGATGAGTGATTATAGATTACATTGATCAATGATTTGACATTCTTGTGACAGATGTTGAGTTGTTCCATCCTAGTTGACCTGAGTGGTGGGTAATTGTGTTTTTTATAGTTCGATGACCTATTGGTCGGTGTGCCCCGAGGGGCGGTGATTGTCGGCTAGTTGTCGACGGTTGGCTATTAAGCATATCAGCATCGATCGCCACATACTCGTTCGCATTTCACGAACACTAGCGGTCTGATCCACTGTGGCCAGATGTTCTTTTCCGAAAAAGTTGTTGAATGTGCTAGCCTGTGAGCCCAGCGGTTAAAACTGGGTTATATGCAGCCCGTGTGCCCATCGGTCAGAACTGGGTTATTTACAGGTAGAGTGGCAGTGGCATAGGCTTGAGGTTTGCGGACTGTCATGCCAGATTTCTGATTCGGTATTTTGGGGCTGATCGTTCGATTGATGCATACTTGCATTTTGTTCTGTTTTACAGTGGCGGCTAGTTATACCCCTATGTGCTGTTGTTTACCTATGCATCATTGCTACTATAGTTATGATATCCATGTAAGCTTTCTGTTCTATTTAAAGTAGCTGTAGTTATATGTTCTATTACTGTTACCTTTCTTTCGGGCATATTAGCTACTGTATTTGTGATATCTACCTATGACTTTGATGATCTTTTTCCACCAGTGAGTACTACTTGCCTTCATCCGCTTGTAGTAGCCACTAGGAGGGGAGACATGTGTACATGTTCTCACCCCACACCACCCACCCTACTTTCAGGTGACATTGCCGGTCTGAGTTAGGACGGTACGCGAGGCGCATGATTAGTGGTCATAGAGCTATCGACCCGGTCCATCGGTTTAGTCCCCTATCTTTACTATTTCTGAATACTAATTTAGTTACTTTATGATTTAGTGGTTTCATTTAAATAAATGTTCGTGGCTTTGTGGAGTTAATTAAAGTACTGGTGGTTTTCATGTAAAAATATTGAATATGATTTTCTACCTCTCGTGGTAGCGTTTTAAAGGAAAATGTTTATGTGTGGGAAACAGTTTTAAAAAGAGTTTTTTTGGCTTTCATAATTTTAGCATTTCAAAATGAGTTTTCGGGTGGAAAACGTTTCAAATTAATAGATGTGGATTTATTAAGAAAATATTGCAATCTTATGATGAAATGAATGCGAATGGATCTTAGTGATGTGGTGAATGTATATGGTTGTTTATATATTATGGTTATATCTTATACTTTTGCGACGCCGTATAAATACATGAGAGACTCTATCTGTGTGAACATTGGGTTTCCTGTATTTGTGGCGGATTTGGCATTCCTTGGGGTCAAAGATTTCAAAAAAAAAAAAAATTTAGGCACTTTCGTATTGGTTTTAAAAATCAAAGGAGCCCCAGGGCGTAACAAATAGAAGGTGAGGGAGAGGTCTTGACAAAAAAAAAATGTAAAGGAAAAAATCAAAAATAATAAAAGATAAAACTATTTTTTTTTCTTATAGGAAAAACAAAAAATCATAGAAGAAAGAAGAAAAAGATAAAATTGTAGTGTTAAAATAAAGTTACATTGTTTTAAAAAAATATTGTATTGTTTTATATGAAAGTTGTATTATTTAAGACAAAAATTATATTTTATGAATTGAGAGTTACACTCTTTAGGCACAAATTGCACTCCTTTGATAAAATTTACACTATTTTTCTTTCTCTTTATCTTTTTCTTCTCCTCCTTTCCCTATGCTTTTTCCTATTTTTTTATACCCCTATCCTGAGTCGGCGACTTATGCGGTGGAGGTGGAGGAGAGCGCGACGACACCAAAGAAAAGGGTGGTGGAGGCGGAGGTGGCAGCAGCCTGCCTCGCCTCCATCCTGCAGGAGGTCCACGGCCGCAGGCAAGGACTCCTCGCCTCGCCTCCGTCCCAATCGACACCACCACCTCGCCTCAACACTCCACTACGCCCTCACGCGTCGGTGGGGGCGAAGGCGAGGCGAGAGGTGCACGAGCGCGAGTAAGAAGTATGGGCAGTATGTGTGTCATGCTCTTGCTCGTGCAACCCTTGTGAGGACGAGGCAGGGTGGGGAGTCCCCGCCCATGTTCACGCACCCACTATCCGTGCACCTTTTGCTGGGTGAAGGCACGGCAGGCCACCGTAACCTTTGCCTTCGCCGCCCTATTCTTTGATGTCACCGCGCACTTTTCCGCCTCCACCGCGCGTGTCGCCGGCTCAGGATGGACGTATAAAAAGTACGAGAAAGCGGAGGGAAAGGAGGAGGAAGAAGAAGAAAAAGAAAAATAGTATAAATTTTATCCAAATAGTGTAATTTTTACCTAAAAAATGTAACTTTAATATCAAAGAGTGTAATTTTTGTCTCAAAAAGTTTGAGATTTTAATAATATGATATTTCTTTATATAATTTAGTTTTATAAAATTCAATTTAACTTTTTTTTTATGATTTCTAATTTTTAATTATATTATATTTTATTTTGTTTAGAAAATATTTGTAACGCATAGTTAACTTGACATTAGATTAATCGAAGCCGTAGAAACAGCCTACTACCTCCACCTTAGCCTACTACCTCCACCTTCACCACAGAGGGGAGAGGACGAGGATATATACACGCCACATGCATTTTTTTTATCTTTAAATATAAAAATGTATATATACCACTTCAACTATAAGCAATTATGAAATAGCATCCTCAACTTATTTTTATTTGACTTTTTTAGAAAAAAAATGCATGTAGAGATCTTACCCTATAGGCCATTCTAAATTGATCTCTCTAATGTTTTTATTTTTTATTTTTTGCTGAGATCCTCAATTTTTACTTTTTTTATTTAAATTTTATATTTACTTCTATTAAAAATATATCAAATTTAATAACTTTATATAATAATTAATTATTAATTGGTCAAGGGCTTATAATCTAAAAATGCTATTTATTTAGTTGTGAAAAAAATATTATTTATTTAATTATTATTATATAAATTTAATATTATTTAATATATATATATATATATATATATATATATATATATATATATATATATATATATATATATATATATATATATAGAGTTGAGCTAGAATACTTTCAAAAGCACCATTGAGGTGGTGCTTTTGAGTTTTTAACCATTGGATGGGAAGATGTAAGGTTGAGATGATGGTGGTAGGTGGTGGTTGATGGGATAGGTGGTGGTAGGTGGAATAGTATTAGATCCAAAGGCTATTAGTAGTCAAAAAGTAGATCCAATGGCTAGAACTTAGAAGCACCAAAAGTTGGTGCTTCCAAAAGTATTCTAGCTCAATTCTATATATATATATATAGAGAGAGAGAGAGAGTCCCATCTTGTACTATTATTATGAGTACAATCGCTTCGTACTTTTAAGTTGTTTTCGATGATAGATCTTCCGAATCGGCGATCCACACCGTTAAACGTTATTTACAACATTTAAAACTTCTAGAAATTAAATTTTATAATTTTTCAAATCATTTACCTTACGATCAAGATGTCACAAATTTGACAATTTTTAACGGCCGGTATAGGATACTTGCTAGTTTAACGGTGTAAAAGAATCGAAATTTGTTGAATTTTTGATAAAAAATTCTATTCACTACATAGATAAAGATCAATAACTCCGATCTTGAATTGAAGGATCCGATCATCGTTTTTTAGAACGTCGTTCGATTTTGACTATTCATTTTATGTTCGCTTTATGGACTTTATTATGATTTCGAAAATTTACGAAATTTATTTTCTAGAAGTTTCAAATACTCTAGATCATATTTAACGGAGTGGATCGTCGATTCGGAAGCTCCATCATCGAAAACAACTTATGAGTAGTAGGTCTCCACTACTCATAATAAGATATAATAAATTTTATATATATATATATATATATATATATATATATATATATATATATATATATATATATATATATATATATATATATATATATATATATATATATATATATATATATATATATATATATAAATTTAATATTAAAATAATTTAATATATTTTTAATTTAATATGTAAATTAATACGTGCAGCGCACGTGTAATTTGTATATATAAAAAAAAAGTAAAGGAAGAGAAAGCGGGTTGCTCTGATGCCATTGATAAAGTCCACGGAGGCAGTGGAGTGTTGAAGAGAAAAAATAAAACATAAGAAAAAAAAAAAAGAAAAAAGAATAAGAATATTTTGATCGGTGTTATGAAAATTCGAACGGAACCAGCAAAATCCAAAATAGAGGCTTAGTTTTGCAAAAGCTGCTTTGTTTAGTTAGGGGATAGGAATAGGAATAGGCCCTTATCCCGTCTTTATATCCAAACGCTAATTTTTTCTTTCGAGAATAGTAGTTACCGATTATCACTGACAACAATTTTTATATAAAAACTATATATATATATATATATATATATATATATATATATATATATATATATATATATATAAATTTAATATTAAAATAATTTAATATATTTTTAATTTAATATGTAAATTAATACGTGCAGCGCACGTGTAATTTGTATGAATTGGCCAGAAAAAAAAAAAAATAAATAGTCATACATTTTTATTCCAAAAAAACGAAAACAAAGAGCGAAGGTCCAAAACACCGGTTCGAACCGGCGCTCTCATACCAAAAAAAAAAAAAAAAAAAAGAAAAAAAAAAAAAACACTTCTTCCCCCTCCCGTTAGAGCGAAAGAGCGAGCGAGCGAGAGAGAGAGAGAGAGAGAGAGAGAGAGATGAGCGGCGATGGCGATGCCCCGACGATCCCTCCCAACATGACCATCTACATCAACAACATCAAAGAGAAGATCAAAGTCGATGGTACCCTCCCCCATTTCCCCCTTTTTTTTCCTCTTCGCTTTGGTATTTTTTGGTTTTTCCGTGACGTTTAATCCCTTTCCCGCTCCGAAACCCTAGCAACACTTCCGCTACGTCGTTGTTTGTCGCTGAATGACCCGTCTCTCGTTTGGGATTTTTGTCGAACATCTGAGCTTCACATAGGGTTTAATATGTTATATGTTGATATTTTCTTGTGCTTGTTCTCTTCACTTGTCTCGCTCTCTAATACTAACAATTAATTGTTTCTACATGGCTTTACTTTGCGTGGAAAACTCTATTTTATGCTCAACATACCCATTTAAGTAATAAAAATCCTTCCTTGCCTCCTTTTTGTTCGAGTTCTTCGCGGTAAATTGTAGACACCTGTGTTGGTTCGATGCTTTAGTGAAGGCCAATAGATACTCGCGCATTTTTAGGTGGAGTGGTTTAAAAAGGAAAATATTGGTATTTGCTGTGAAGGATGAGCATTGGCTTTTTCGAATGATGACTCGATGAACTGTTGCGCAGCAGTAGCACACATCAATTGAGGCTTATGTAACGCTACAATGAGTAATTGCTTCAAAAAGTGATTAGATATAACGATACCGAACCTATCATTTTTGTGAAATTGTCAATTAAGCAATTCCAATTTATGTAGTGCTAACATATCAACTGAAATTTATTTAATACTACAAATGACTAATTATTTGGAGCAGTGGTTAGATATACCAATATTGAGCCATCATTTTCCGAGAAATTGGTAAATTAAACATACGAACAATTGGTTGTCTGCCTAAAAATTCCTGGAAGGTGGATAGTTGATTAGGATGTATTCGGTCTGACTGGCAGCCTTGATGGCCTCAGTGCTCCAAGATGGCTGAGGCTGCTATTCACTCTCCACTATAAAAGGGTGCAAACTCGCTGCTAATATTTGTTTTTGAATTTTACTCTGATAGAATTGTGCTCACTTGAGTTTCTGGTCATTGTAGACTGCCGAAAAAAAAGCTTTGAAAAACAACGCATATTATATTAGCTGTTGCACAGAAATTCACAAGACACAGTAAGTCCAATAGTTGCAGTGACATGGCATGCCATATATGTTGTCTGCCACATCCTACCTTCTTAATGATACTAAAAGATAACATAGCATATGCCATATGGTTTGAAATGATTGTGATTACATATCAGGTTTTGACATCGACTAATATGCAGTGCATGAGATCTTTGCCCAACTATTGCTAAAAGGAGTGAGTTTTGTTACACAACTTGAAGGCAGTTAGTGAACCTAAAGGTCTAAAACTTCGTAAGACTTTAGATTTTCTTAGGTGATTAATAACTTCTTGAGCTTTTCTTCTATTTAGGAACCAAATGTTACTGAAAAAACATGTAGCTATTTATACTACATATATATAATGTTGTTGATTTCTGTGTCGTCATTGTATTTTAGTTTTAATGATTCTTTTTTTTTCCTTTTCAGACCTTAAGAAGTCGCTGCGTGCTGTTTTCTCTCAATTTGGGAAGATACTAGAAGTCCTTGCTTTTAAAACATTAAAACACAAAGGACAAGCATGGGTAGTATTTGAGGATGTTTCGTCAGCAAGTGAGGCTCTTAAGCGGATGCAAGGTTTTCCCTTCTATGACAAACCTATGGTAAGTTCACTATATTGAAACCAACTGTAATATATTTAGCGTTAGTGTTACAAACTTTTTGGTTATTTAGGAATTTGAATTGGAACTTTTTGTTAGGTGTTAGGGGAATGTCCAATCTAGTCCAGGTGTTGTGGCCTGTTGAGATTCATAGCTATTGAGTTGGATGTGTCAATATTCCTTATGTCTAATTTGAAGCTACTGAAGTCACCAAAAATCTTGGAAAGCAAGCATGTCATCATCTTCAAAATAGATTGACGGTCAGATTTGGAGTTTCTTCTCCTAACATCCTGATTTTTATGTAAATGGTTGTTTGAAGCAAAAGTGTCTCCTAAATTTGGATGAACTGGTGAACGCTTTTATAATCTGGATGAACTGGTGAACACTTTATAACACTTAGTATTTGGTTATCCAAGTTCCTTTTATTGTATTGTCCTGCACTCTTGCTAAACTGAGAGCAGTTGTCTTGCATTAAAAAAAAAAAAAAATGGTTTGAATGTTTTTGTTGATTACAGAGAATTCAGTATGCTAAGACCAAATCAGACATAATAGCAAAGGCTGATGGAACCTTTGTCCCTCGAGAAAGACGGAAGAGGCATGATGATAGAGGTCAGAACTAGAACTATTTACTGCTATCTTTATTGTTATTTAGTCAAAGTTCTTCAACATTATTTAGCATGGTTGGAGAAGTATTTTGTCTTCTCCTTGCTTTTGAGTAATTTTATGTGTAAAAGTAGACTAAGTATGTGGTTTTATTTTTTGAGGCTTGTGATGTGGTTGTATTTCTTGAACTTCATAAGCTGTTTTAGCTCATTAAACTTGTATCTTTTACTGATATTTTATCCACGTCTAAATTTTTGGAAGACATTGAGACAGCTAGAGCATTTCCTTCCTTCCTTAGGAAGGAAATGCTAAGGAAATGCAAATAGGTAAATGAACTTGGTGTTTCGACAATATGGATGTTTTCATGGTAGACATTGAGATAAAGAGCAAAAATATGTCGTGTGAATCTCTGTTAGTTATGTTCAGCCCCAAATTATATAGCTGATCACTTATGTTGATGTTACTTCTGTGCCCAAATGATCTGCTTTATGGAATAGCTTCTCCATCTTGAGAAACAACTGGTAGATATTTGACAAACAAAGAATCTGGAGGTTTTGCTATGCCAGAAAGTTACAATGAGCTTCTAAGTGTGGAGAACAAAATGCCTAATTTGAGAATATCACAAGCTCTTTGAGATATTTTAATGACAGTTATTAATGTTGCTTCGAATAACTCTACTGAAATGCCAATCTCGCAAAAGCTCCATTCAGGCCAAACAGGCCCTGGTTAAAATCTAGCCTTTTTGCTGGTGTTATGTTTCCAAGGACCAAAGATGATGTGTCCTACTGCTTTTCGAATGCGCCACTTCATCATTGCTAAGAGCACATCATATTTGATTTCAAGTGTGTATTGTCATTAGGCCTCATTATATGTAAATCTACATGTCCGTTAACACTTATTGTTGAACGCACACTCTGTATATTTTCTTGTCACGTCTTTCAATCATGTTGTGTGTTTGTCCAAGTGAGTTACTCTATTTCTGATTGTTTTTACTGAGTTGTTAGTTATACTTGCATGAACTTTTAGATGTCTAACTTATTCTATTCACTCACTTTACATCACATATTTGTCTCTTGTGTAAAATGAATGAGTGGTTTTTTAAATGTCTAACTTATTCTATGTTTGTGCAAGTTAAACTGGATTAATGTGGTTAAGGCAACTCATTGCTTTGTTGGTTCTTGTATAAATACAGCTGAAAGAAAGAGGCGCGAACAGCACCATGATGCCAATCAAGTTGGTCTGGGTTTGAATTCCTCTTATCCTGGTGTTTATGGCGCTCCACCTGTAAGTATTGTTTTTATTTAATATCTTATTTCGTTTGAACTTGGGCATAAGATCTGAACCAATCATCTTTAAATTTACAAGGAACTTAAAGATTTTTCTTTATTATGTTTACCATTTTTTGCAAATATGCAAAATGTGTTCATCTTATCTAATCCACAAATCAAAGTAACATTACCACGTGCTTTCACACACTCAAATAATAAGAATAGAAAAGGCGATGAAGCTACTTGTTATGCACTACAATATGCTGCAAAGAAATTCATTGTAGGACATGAACATTACATCATTGACTACTTTCGATAAACTCAGTGCTACAAAACGCATAAGATCCCCTTTTTCTGTTTCTCTTTTACATGCGTGTTTTATTGCTTATGATCTTGCTTGTAGATTATAGCACTTGTTTCTTTCAAGGGATAAACGCCTCCTGATTTATCATGCTTTTAAAGCTTGTCATTTGTCACCCAAACTTTGAGAAGTTAACAAATGTACCTGAGCAACCTTCCCTTTTACTGTCATTATCTATAACATCCATTGGTAAACATGAAAACCAAATGATTTAAATGCACGTAAACTTATTTTAGCATGGTGAAAAACCGAGCTTTTAAGGGTCATGCGATTCGTGCGGTAGTCACGTACTCACGTGCTAACTTTTGTTGCACAAGATTGAGGAAAATAAAAGATAGGTGGTTAGTAGCAACTGGCTAATTGTTAGTTTTTATTTTTTTTCCTACTTCAGAAAGTTGGGGTTGCCATCTGTAGAAGTATGATAGTACATGGGGGTCCTCTGCATATTTCTTGTTGTTGAATTTTTTTTTATTTCCACTTATTCTATTTCTTTCTACGGATTGAAAATATAAATGTTGCAGCTCTCTCAGTTGCCATACTCTGGAGGTGCCAAGTCTATGCTTCAGGAAGCACCAGCCCTTCCAAACAATATACTTTTCGTTCAGAATCTCCCGCACGAAACTACACCGATGATGCTCCAGATGCTCTTCATACAGTATCCTGGCTTTAAAGAAGTGAGGATGGTCGAGGCAAAACCTGGGATTGCTTTTGTCGAGTATGGGGACGAGATGCAGGCGACCGTTGCCATGCAGGGCCTTCAAGGTTTCAAAATCACGCAGCAGAACCCGATGCTTATTACATATGCAAAGAAGTAGGGAGAGAGAATTTTAAAGCCCTTTCACTTTAGGGGTGTACATTATCTTTAGATTATGGAACACATTTTGCCTGCTTTTTGTGCCTTCTTTTTTGATCAGATTAGTGTTCATGTGGGACTATATCATGTAGAACTTTCTACTTTCTGAGGATTCTGTGTGTTCTTTTCTATGAGAAGCTAGGTTTTATGATATTATGCAGAAGTTGCTAGAGTGTTTCAGGAGCTTGATTTTATTATTTTCTTCTCTTTCTGGTTTGTATTGGCAGACTGGCAGATGGTTGAAAATTTTGGCAGATGGTTGAATTTGTTAAAATATTTGAAAGATGTGTTTAGATCCACTGTTTGTCCCAATCAAGATGCTTAGGAATCATGATGCATGTAAGAAAATTTTCAGTCTTGGGGAAATTCTCACTCATGCAGGAGGTCAAATAAGCACTAAAATTATTTTCACTAAAATTCTCTTTAACAGCTTCTCAGTCAAGCAGAGCTGGGGGAGCTTAAATTTTTTAAGCCCAAAAATTTATTTCAGCTGCATTTCTCACAATAGAATAGTTCTCCTAATCTAAGCCCAAATAAAAAAAAAAGGTTAGCAAACGACAGAAACAGCCAACCTAGTTGATGTATAGGGTGTCACAATTAGTGTTAGAGCTAATCAATAGCAAAAAGTAAGGAATGAATCTCAACTGAACTAAAATTATATAGCGGGCAAAATGCAACTCCCCGGTTGACGATCGTTGCGGATGAAGTACCCGTCGGCACGGGCAATATCCACCGTGCCGTACCGTACCAACAAGATGCCGGTACGATACAGACCCCGTACCGATGGCATAGTTTAAAATCCTCTATTTTTTAAATTAGTGAGTAATTTTCTCAATAAAATTTAAAAGATATGATAAAAAAACATAATAAATAGTAGAATATTTTGTTGCTAAAAAAAATAAATATTTTATACTATTATGTGTCGGCACATATAAATTTTTTTGACCAGCACGCATCGTGTCAGCAAGTTTCCGGCAAGACCCGTGCCAAGATACTTAAATCCTTGGTTTCCGCATGGTTAGTTAAAACTAACAAGACAAGTCTGACATTATTTGATATTTGTGAGCTTCTTAATCTCGTTATAATATTTTAAGCAATAGTTAGTTTCAAAAGATTAAGCATGTTAGAACTCGAATAATTTTAAAATAAATGACCCTCCAGAGAGTAGAGGGTCACAATTACATTTGCACCTGTACAATATAAACAAACCCCCAATTCTGTTCACATGCTTGGTTCTACAAACATGCTGCTTTATTCTAAGCACTAAAAAAAATGTCTTGAAGGACACTAACACCAGATAAAATGAGTCCAGACTCAATAAGTTGGATCTGTGCTCACCAACAATTAAGTACAGCAGTGTTATAACCATGTAAACACCAAGAAAAGAGAAAGGTGCCCTTCTAAGCTCAGGTAAGGAACAAAGAGCTATCACAACTGTTTACAATTTTTCCAACAAGATCAGCAAAAGAGAAAAAAGAAGTAAAACTAAAAATGATCTGGAGCAGAGAGCTTTGTGTAAAACTAGATTCCTCGGTGGAAATACCAACAGACCAACCTGATCCAAGTCCTAATGCAGAAACCAGATTTCGATCCTTAAAACTAAATGGACATAGCAGGATACAAATTTGAATCCAGTTCTCTACAAAGTGCGCATATACCCCGTCCCGATCGCAGAATTTGTAGCTTCTAGGATCAGATTTGATTTAAGTAAGAGAGCTTTGCTTCCGCCAAGAAACACCATTTAACATGAGAACAAGTAGAAATACTAAGATGTGGAGAGTGAAAAAAAAAAAAAAAAAAAAGAGTACACTAATTTTCTGGAACTTCTATCCCCTCGGATTAGGTGACCGCTGCTTGGCTTTTTCTTCCAGCCTCCGAGCGGTGCGAAGGATAGCCGCTTGCTTCTGCCGTTGGCTATAGCTCTTCCTTTTGCTGCATATGCAGAAAGGAATATGCGTATTACATCGTGCTTTCATAAGAAAGAAAAACAAAAAGAAACGAATATCTAGTAATACAACTGTACATTTCTATCAACTGACCAATAGAAAGAAAAACTACGAAAACTGTACTTGCTTTGTCGCCAATAATCTTTCTTTAAATTTGGTTTGAACAAGACTGAATCTCATGGATTAGAGATGATAAAACATGCCATCAATCCCAAAGCAAATCCAAGCTTAGCCCTCATCGGTAAACTCAATCAAACTTCTTTCAGTTAGGTCGATATCATTAATTTGGCACTTTGACAAAGAAAATAGCAGCAGTTACTGTGATGCTCTAACCATATAGCCTTTACCTTTTACCATCCGAAAAGAAGCTTCTCTCATGAACTAATATAATTATTTGTAAAATTATTGGTGCCATAGATATATATTTAGGGTTCAAAATGACAAACCTGATAACAAGTAGCCCTGCAGTAAGCACCAGTCCTCCAACTGCCCACGAAACCTTTTCGCTAAACGGCATATCCCTCAACCATTGTTGAAAGTCTTCGAGTAATATAGAGTTCAAAGCGGGCGAATCCGAACGAGCTTGTGAAGAAGCCCTCCATGAATCAGAGATCGAATGTAAGCTTGCTTTCCCACCATAGCAGAAAGGCTCATCAACACTCTCAAAGCCAGTATTATTATTAGCCGGTTGCACAGCAAAACCCGCTAGGCGACAGAGCTCCGTACCATTAGAGACCCATTCGCTCGCTCTACCACAGACAATGTCGTTTAAGCCACATGGAGACAACAACTGAGAAAGTAGGAACCAAAATCTATTAGAAATCGTCTCCGAAAGTTGAATCTGTGAATTCGCTATATATGAAGGATATGTAAAAATAAAATATAGAAAACCAGCCACAAGGTTCACAAAGCTCTTAAAAAGCAGGGTTTTTCCTCTAGGTGTATGCATGATTATGGAAATTTATATGAAGGCTCTCCCATTATTCAGACAACTTTAGGAAAGCACAAATTTTATGTTCTTAAATACATCCATCCCTTAGCTTAAAGTTTTTCTTTCCTTTAAAGACCCCACAAAGCATCCTTAAGAGGAATTTAATAATATGCTAGCCCCAGTTGAGACATTTACCCCTTTATTATAAACTTAGTCATCTAAGCTTCATAAACCTGCTCGATTTAGATCAGAAAAATAGAGCAATGTTCATCAGATTGGTAAAATTTTAGTGAAGTGATACCCATATGAACTTATGAAGTTTACTGTTTTCAAAGGGAAAAGTACAAAAAAGGAGAAGGACAAGTTAAAACTCCTAACTGGGATGTTCTTCGATCACATGAATCAGCAAGAACTTTTATTGGAAGGACAACTTAAAAGCGACGGTTTATTTAAAAAGGCTAAAAGTAATGGGCATTCTTGAACTTTTCTGAACAATAAGGGGCCTCCATATAAATCATCATTAGCCAAATATAGAAATATGGGTAGTGAGCTAAAGGACAAAACAGCTTGTTCATCCTTGTGAATACATCTTAATCAAACGTAAAAATTTAAAGTTATTGTTACCTGATTCTTTATATCGACAGAATAATAGGCATTTGAACAGGCCTCAAAAACCATATCACAAAAGGAGGCACATATTGTAGGTGGCCCGGGCCGAATTCCTACTTGTGGATCACAAATGGAGCACTCCAATAGCTCCCATAAATGTAAACATTCTTTGCTTCCCTCTCCAGTTGAAGCCAGCTTTCTTACAGACAACAAGGCAGGATAAGTCTGCGTTACATCACAACATGTACTTTGCCGGAAAACCCTACAGAGTGTCAAGTCTCTTGGTCCTTTCGGAGCTCTTCTAGGAGGCTTCCCTTCGTTTGAAAATGGAGGGAATCGCCCCCCAGGAGCTGTACATAGCCCTTTCATTTGTCCTGCATTATAATATATCAAATTCCTACTATGAGCAATTTTTTTATGTATTAGAGGAATGTACAGAAATTAGTTCGGCAGGTTGATCAGAAACTCCGATTCATTCAAGTCTCATACAACTTCATGATGGCAGAATTGAGCATCACAGCATCAAGGAGGACATTAAAGATTTATAGCCAATTGAGCTGCTGGATAAGGGCGTGAACCATCTAATTTTAAAAAGAATGAAAAGTATGAATATATATTAGATTGCATAAATATTTTACAACCATCATATTTTCTTCAGGTGTGACAAACTAATAATCAATGTTCGAACCATACTTATGTAATCAACTACAAACCACAGTACGAGGCTCTCCAATGGATCAGGTACCCAGTACCCAACTGCTAAACACTAATCCTAAGGATTTCGGCAGCAAGAATCTTCAGTCAAAAAGGGTAGACTGATAGGAGAGCACACCAACGAAAGCGGCGGTGGCTCCATATGGTATAGAACTAGTATGGGACCGACTTTTCTATTAAGTGGAACTGCCTAACGGCAGAACTAGTATTTGATTTGGATCTAAAGACAAGTATTTGACTTAATAATGACACACCACCGAAGGAGAAAAAACAGTGTCGTAGGAAAGGCAGGTAATGGCAATGGATGGAGGTGTGCATGTCTGTCTTTCCTGAGCTAGTGGGCATATCGACAATCTGAATATGCTTCTCCATCAGCCACACTCGTGCTGAGACACATCCCAAACACCTACGGGAGGCAAAAATGGGTACTTTTCTGCAACAGGCGAAAGCATGACAGAGCAATGCCAAGCTGCACACAACCGAAAAAAAAACAAAAACAAAAAAAAGAAAACAACCAATACTACTGGAAAGAACAGTTTCAATATTGCCCATACATAATCCTTTGCTATGCGTTAAGGCGGATGGACACTAAGATAGAATAGGCCTGCGAGCACTATAATCCGACAGACGGACCTAGTGATAGGAAGAGATTAAGAGAACGAATAGCTCGCATATCGTAACTGGCGAGGGATCGATTGGGGATTGATTGAGCGCCCTATTAGAAAAGGCCGCCCAATATCTGAAGAAATCAATAACCAAGGTTTTAAGTGCCCGCCAGCACGGGCCGTATCCACCGTGCCGTACCATGCCAATAAGATACCGGCATAATACAGACACCGTGCCGATGGCACAGCTTAAAACCCTCTATTCTTTAAATTAATAAGTAATTTCCTCAATAAAGTTTAAAAAATGTGATAAAAAGACATAATAAATAGTTAGAATATGTTGTTGCTAAAGAAAATAAATATTTTATGCTATTATGTGTCGGCACACGAGAATTTTTTTGACCGGCACGCATCGGCACGACTCGGCACGCACCGTGCCGTACCATGGCGGCAAGTTTCCGGCACGACCCCGTGCCACGGCACTTAAATCCTTGGTAGAAACAACTTCCGAAATGAAGGAGACTAAACAAAAACAAGACGGATCCACTGAAGAAGACCCTTCCCCTTGTTTGGACGAGCCTACCAATCCTTTCTTCATACTGTATGAAGAAGAAATAATGAAAAACCCCTTATGCACGGGAATCGTGCCAAAGCCAGTTTAAATCATTAAGAAGTTGATGGGCACTCCATTAATATATCTTAAACTATTTACATAAAGTAGATCACTAATGACACAATATGCAATTCTTTTACAAAAACTGGTTCAACTATGTAGATCGCACACTTTCTTTTTAATACTTGATTATTCTAGACACAGGGTTTTGTCCTTAATTTAATTATTTTTGTTTAAAAATAAAAGATCACTTCATCCTATTTGACCAGTGGTTTGGTTCAATTCTGATAACACCAGTCTCATCCACAATTTATTTTAAACAAGATAAAAGGGTTGATGCTGATGCATCTGCATTGTATTACCTCAATAAAGAGACCTTCACACATTTAGTTGTCACAAATTTTCAACAGAATTAAACTTAAGACTCTTTAATGCCACACTAAAAAAACGTACCACGAAATTTCAAATGAAAGACCCATCCCAGTTGCATTACTAGATGCATACCTGATTAATGGACTGGATGATAGTTAATTTCTTGTTTGGATATTAAATCAGAAAAGCAATCTAAAAAACTGAATTTGACTTCAAATAAATCAAAATATTTGAAATTAATCTTATTTCAGGAATGAAGCATTTAAATACTACAGGGCCCTGATTGTAGAAATGGATAAAGTGAACTACTGGTCTCAGTGTTTTACTTTGTATGAATATGTGTGGTTTGATATGACCCTGGCTTCTATTTCTGGGAGTTGCAACATTCAATAAACAGGTTTATTACTCGCATTAGTCTTATGCATACATATTTCAATAAATTGGCTACTTAGTTCACTCTAGTACTGTATTTTTTTTTTTGAAGATTCCAATATTTTAATCAAATTATGAGGTGGCACCATGGTTTTCAAAGAAAATTCCTTACATGTATAAATAAAAGTGCAAAATTCTAGATCCAGCCTCAACTGGAGTCACTAAATCTATATGGAAGATAGTCTAAAACTAGAACCACATTAAAATTGCCGCGCAGCATTTATACCCATTTTCTCATAAGATTCCTACCAACAAAAATCACAACTTACAAAAGGCATAAATCTTCGACATTTTTTGTGATGCCAAACATCCAAGGCCCAAATATAGTTTCTACAAGCCACAAGATAAATTGGAACTGCACTGCTGAACCTAGCAAGCATCCTCATCAACACCTAAAATACCAAGAAAGTCTACTCACACACTTAACCATAAAAATCACAAACTGATAAACAACTGAAAAGGCAACAACCGCCTGATGAATGGAGCAATTTTTTTACCAAAACAAGTGGATGTTACAATTTCCCCAAAATTACTGTTTGCAATTTTTTTTGCTGTAAGTTTGACAATACTAAAAGTATCCAAACAACCATTATGTGAAAAAAATAAAAATCCTGTACTGTTTAAAAAACAGTGTATTTAACTCAGAACTCTGTTTTTTAGGGTTGCCAAACAGGCCCTAAGTTCCTATCTGCTTAAAACCACAAGCACTTGCAATAATTTCCACCATTCATGCCAAAATACCTCAACTGTGGCAACTAATTTATGATACTTAAGCCAAAATATAGAGATCCTGGACTCCTTCCCCCAGTATGTTTAGCCTCATCACCACTGCAAAATCTCTCCTTTGGATTCCTATCTACATAAAGCTACAAATAATTACAAAAAATTCAAGCAAAAAATGCAAGGAAAAAATACCAATCAAAGATCAAAAAACCCTATTTTATTTTCCTTATTTTTGAAGTGCAAACACTGAGGCTGAATTATGTTTAGCCCTTAAGGCCTTAACCATTGCAAAATCTCTCCTTTTAGGTTCCTAAATGCTTAAAAGCATAAAAAGTTACAACAATTCAGTAAAAACAAAAGAATAACCAATCAAGTAATCAAAAAACCCTATGCATTTCTTTATTTTTAAGTGCAAGAACGAGGATGAACTCAAAATCTCTCCCTTTAGGTTTCTATCTACTTAAAACCACAAATACTAACAACAATTCAAGCAAAAACAGAAAAAATAACAAATCAAGTAATCAAAAGACGCTACTTTTTTTTTTTTTTTTTCAGTGAAAGAACAGAGACCAAACTCAAAATCTCTCCTTTCAGGTCCTATCTACTTAAAATCACAAGCACTAACAACTATTCAAGCAAAAGCAAAAAAAAAAAAAAAAAACAATCAAGTAACCAAAAAAGTCCTTTTTTACTTTATTTTTGAGTGAAAGAACGGAGGTCGAACTCAAAATCTCTCCTTTTAGGTTCCTATCTACTTAGACCCGCAAACACTCACAACAATTCAAACAAGACCATAAAAAACAACCAATCTAGTAACAAAAGAGAAACCCCTTCTTTATTCTTATTTTTTGAGTACAAGAACTGAGGCCGAACTCAAAATCTATCCTTTTAGTTTCCTATCTAATTAAAACCACAAGAACCAACAACAATTCAAGCAAAAGAAAAAAAAAAACTAATCTACTGATCAAAAAAGACCTTTTTTCGTTTATTTTCACTGAAAGAACGGGCGTCGAACTCAAAATCTCTCCTTTCAGGTTCCTATCTACTTAAAACCACAGACACTTACAACAATTCATGCAAAAACAAAGAACAACCAATCAAGCAGTAAAAAAACCCTATTTGTTGTTTATTTTTTAGTGCAAGAATACAAAATCTCTCCTTTTTGGCTCCTATCTACTTAAAACAACAAAAGCTCACAACAATTCAAGCAAGAACATAAAACCCAACTAATCTAATAATCAAAAACCTTTTTTCCCCCCTTATTTTGTAAGAGCAAGAACTAAAACAAATGGGTTCCTGGTGTTCTTGCAAAATCAAGAAATGGGAAGAAATGGAAAACTGTTGTAGATTATAATCCAGTTAGGGTTAAATCAGTACAGAAGCGAAGCTTCTAGAGATCCAAGATTAGGGTTACAGAGAGAGAGGGGGGGGATTGTAATTGTACCAGCGGAGGCGGAGATTACGGAGTGGGAGGAGATGAAGAAGAGAAGGAGACGAAGCGCCATGATATGGTATCCCATCTAATCTCTCTCTCTCTCTCTCTCTCTCGTTGTGTTGGGGAGCGAGGGAGCGAAAAGTGGAGAATTGGGAAGGAAAGGGATTTTTTTTCGCATTTAGACCCCTCACAAAACCCTTTAGTACGCAGATGACTATTAACATAAAAAATTTAGGGAAAACTTCAAAAACCCTCTCAATGTTTCAATTTTTTTTTTACTTTAGTACCCTGTGGTTTAAAATGTATTAAGTTAGTACCATATGATTTCTCACTTTATCGCTTTAGTACCCTGTGGTTTAAAGTGTATCAAGTTAGTACCCTATGGTTTTACACTTTATTACTTTAGTACCCTGTGATTTTAATTTTGTATCAAGTTAGTATCCTCTGGTTTTTTAAACTACAGGATATGAAAGTGATAAAGTGTGAAACCACAGGGTAGTAAAGTGATAAAGTTCAAAACCATAGGGTACTAACTTGATACACTTTAAACCATAGGGTACTTAAGTGATAAAGTGAGAAGCCACAGGATACTAACTTGATACACTTTAAACCACAAGGTACTAAAATGAAAAAATGTGAAACCACAGAGGATTTTTGAAGTTTTTCTAAAAATTTATAAATGTGAAATGGCCCTAAGGAATAGAGGTGGCAATCCAGCTCCCTTTTTGTGAGCCGGCTCGTGTTCGGCTCAAAATGAGCTCGTGATCAAATCGCTCGTTTAATAAACAAACCAAACACGAGATGGAATCATGTTCGCATTTTATATTTATATAATTTATTTAATTTATATTTATATATATAAATAAATAATTATATATATAATTTATATTTTTATTATTTAATTTTTATCAAAATAAAAATATAAATGCGAGCTTAATTATAAAAAAAACTCATTTATATATAAAGTTTCAACTATTATATCAAAGTCTAATAGATAATATTTTATAAATTTATTTTTTATATATATTCAATATAATCCTTTTAATTTATTGTTTGTAAAGTGGGCTATTAACGAGCCGAACGCGAGTGAATTTTTTGGCTTGATACTTTAATGAGCCAGCTCGTGTTCGGCTTATTTATTACCGAACCGAACACGAGATGAATTTTTTATCTCGATACTTTAACGAGCCAGCTCGTGTTTGGCTCGTTTGCACCCCTACTACGGAGGGTGAGCAACATCAGTTCAAGCTTTTTTTCTTTTTATCTCACAAAAATTTTTAAACCGAAAGGTTCATTGTATATAGATTATAGCTAGCTCTATGTAAGCTATCGAAAAGCAGATATATTGTTACAAAATTAATTTTTTATATTTATTCCTACAAAATTTTTTTAGTGTTTTTAAATATGCCTCCGTTGTCAGAATTTGATAGAAAAATATAGTTAATCATAGATAAAATGTTTAACCTTAGTTAGTAAATATGATAAATTTACTTTTTTACCCTTCTTATATTATTTGTGATGGTAGAAAGAAAAAATAACTATTAGAAATTTTTTGAAGGATATTTCTATATAATATTTTTAGAGGGATATATTTGTGATGGCAAAAATATCATTTCGCTTATCTTTTGTTAAAAATCGCCGGAGTCCTAGGAAGTCGGCGCAACCGCTTATGGGTGGCGGCGGTGCGTAGGCCACAACTAGGGCTGAGCTCAGTCCCAGCTGGGTTTGGCTGCCCATGCGGAGCGAGGATGGTGCCGACGGTGGGCGTGGGCGGGGGCCGACCGGGATCGGCGCCGGAGGTAGGTCTCTGCTAGAGGAGTGCGATCACCACTAGTTAGGATGACTTCCAGAGGCTGACAACCACTGTGATGGAGACAGGTGGAGGAGGAAGTTGAGGGGGAGGTTTTTTCGATGGCCGGAGCAGCTTGCCGGCGGCCGAGGCGCGAGCACAACGAGGGCAGGGAAGGGCTGAGGTCAGCTAGGGTTAGCTGGGGGGTGATGGGTCAGCTAGGGGTAGGTTTTGTGCATGAAAATTATCTTAGCTGCCCAATTTATACAAGGTGTTATTTTGTAGAATAACCCCTCATAGCATAATATTTACAGTCCAACTCTCGACAGCACGTGCACTTTGCACACCCGCATGTCGACGTTCAAAATCCCGCGAAACGGTCCATAAAATATTGGATCTTTCGCAAAATTTTTGTTTTTGCCAATTCGACCGCTCGGTGAATATCTCGCTATTTCCGAAGATCCATCCGTTGGATTTCTAAATGGATCACACCAGTGCGATCAGCACAACAGAGACATCGAATCTACAATTTTGTTTCACCCTGTTTGGTCACGGATTCACGACGAAACCCGTCATCTCTCTAACTAATCCATATATCACACATAGACCTATGTGTAAACCCAAAAACCTTAAATTCAAATTCGAATTTGAATTCCCTACCACCAGTAGGTACCAGAAACATCTCTCACCCAACCCCAGGTCACAAGCACAGAGCACGAGAACTTTATAATGCAAGAACAGCAAAGAGCGAAAATCCTCTTTTCGATAAAACTCTTTATTTCTCGAAAACCATTCATCAAATCTAAAATCCGTCAGCGCCATTGGTTCCAGAATAGTTGAACCGTTCAAAACAAGCTATTGAATCGCTATGAACGGAATTCAATACGCGCCAGAAACCAACTCTACTCATCAGCCTCTCCGAAAAACCGGAGTTACTATTCACTTTAAGTGATTAGTAATGAACGTGTAACTTCTCCATTCTAACTCATTTTCTCCTCTCCATTCTAACTCATTTTTTCTTGAAACTTGATGAGCGCTTATGTAATTAAATTGCACACAGAAATATCGTCAACAGAGAGTTTAATTGTATTGCCAAAATCTCAATCCTCACACAACCAAACAAAATTGATTGACGATGATGATTCAATCCAACAAAATAAGCAAATGGCATGTTGTACTTGTTAGTTTTGTATGTTGTGTCAAATGTAACAACATCACCAAAATATTCGTAAGCCAAACGAGATTGAGCATCCACCAAAATAAATTTACCAATCGAGCTTCACAATCACATTGAATAGCATAAAAAAATTCAGATTCTCAGCCTGTTTCTTTTTAAAATAACTTAGGACTGCTTGTGCATCTCCATTATCTAAGTTCTTTCTTCTTCAGTTTCTAAGATGGTTCCAACAATCCCTATCAGGGAATTGTTGCTCAACATTAGAAAATACTGATGCAACTGTGCCGGTGGGAATTCCTTCTTGCTCAAACTTGTCAACAAGACTTTTAACTGTGAAAGTCATTTTTTCTATGACATCTTAGATAGGACACACTCTGAGGGCTAATCATACTATGATTGTGCTCATTTTTGAATAATTTTACAACCCAAGTTGTACTATTCTTTACTCGTGCTACCTTAAATAGTGCCTCACAACCAGCTCTTATAGTTGAACACCTTCTTCTCATTTTTTCCTCATATTTGTACTTTCTTTGTCACGCCCCGGGTCAGTTTTAAAGTACAAAAACAGCGAAAATTGGTTAAATTTTTTTTTTTGAAAACCTGACCCCCAAGGATATGTCAGATCCGCCACAAATACAGAGAGACCACTGTTTACTCGGACAGAGTCTCCCCTATATTTGCACGGCGTCGCACAAGTACAAGAAGTAAATAATTCCATACAACCACAACCAAGTGTAAATGTAAATATATTAACTCACATGCATACACATTCACACCATTCACCACAGGTTCATCCACAATTGCTCATTTACACAATCATGATCTATCTTTTGAAATGTTTCCTACTCGGAAACTGGTTTGAAATACTAAGTTATAAAATCCGTAAGAAAACCCTTTTAAAAATTGTTTCCCACACGGAAAACTTTTTTTTTTAAAACGCTACCACGAGGGGTAGAAACCATTTTATATCATGAATCCAAAACCATTATTAAATCCAAATCCAAAACCACATGATAATTTAATATTCCAAACATAAGTAGAGAACATGAACCATATATAAGTCTAAGTTTCTTTCATATTTATTCTAAATAAAGCAAACTAGAAAGTAAACAAAGTAATATGCAAACCGCGGGTCAAAAGCTAGAACGTGTGCTAGGTACGCTCCTCTCCAGCTGTCCCACTCGGACCAACAGTCTCACCTGAAAAAGAAGGCGGGGGGTGAGAACATGTAAACATGTCTCCCCTCCCAGTGGGTACCCCAAACTGACGTGGGCGAGGGGTACTCACTAGTCACGGAGATAAACAAAGTAGAGCTGATAGTAGTACAGTAGCAACTATAACTGAGTAAAGAGATATACATAAGTATAAACCAAACGCTACTGTAAGTATGCGTCAATAGGACGATAAGCTCAAAAGTACCCAATCTGAACCAATGCTCTCTTGGTCAGCACTGCAGACCTCAAGCCAATGCCCATACTACTCTCCAGTGCATATAACCCCTCTAGGGCTCACGGGTCGACCTCTGCAACCACTTTTTCGAAAAAGAACACCCTCAGACGGTGGATCAGACCGCTGGTGTTCGTGAAATGCGACGAGTATCGGGCGATCAATGTAGATATGTTCAAAGATCATCCATCGGCAACTAGCCGACAATCCTGCCCTCCAGGGCCTATCGACCACATAGGTCGTTATGTATCCAGAAAGACCAACCAGGTACTAAGTATAGAGTGCAACTGACCAAATAGGTCCCAAGTATAGAATGCAACTGACCAACTAGATCACAAGTACAGAATGCAACTGACCAACCAGGTCCCAAGTATGGATATAAGCTGATAAAAGCTACTCTACTCCTACAGGTAGTACTAACCAAGGAAACTACTGAGCAGAGTAAGAATAAAGGTAATATGGTGCAAGGGTATATAATAAGCAAAGTAAGAGTAAGGATGAAAAGAGCATCACCAAGCGTGCACCACTGTACCGACGGCAACCTGTGATACCCACCTGTGTATACATGGAAGTCGATCCGCAAGCGCTAAGCACCTACGAACCTACGAAGGTCTCTCGGGTTAGAATCCAACCCACCAAAGATATATATCTATATATATCGTTACTTACAAATCCGAATAGTAAACCCACGAAACTCGGTTTCCCAAAACCGATTGCTAAAACATCTAGAAGTCCCGAAAACTGTATCGGAGCTCCGCCGGGACCCACAAGTTATCCCAGGACTTCCCAACTCATAATATAAGTAACCCGTTGTCACTAAATACCAATTTTAGTGCAACCTAATAGCGGCGATGATATCACACCTCGAAACGATCGATGTTGAACAACCGTTCCAAATCTGAGTTCCCGGAAGCGTCAAATTTGACACCGGAACCCTCTGTCGCTCACCCGTCGTTTCCGAACCCTCAAAACGACGTAGGTGACCAGCCAGCAAGACTCAGCGACATCGCAAATTGTAACGACCCAACCCACTAGCAACAATAACTCGTTGGGTCCAACACCGGCCCAAAATGCTTAAGCCCAGTTATTATTACTAGTGTCTAAGTCTATTATAAACCCAATGACAATCCCTTTCCCATTCGATGTGGGACTATTGGGGTGTCATAGACTCCCCACATTAAGGCCCTGACGTCCTCGTCAGTCCAATCACACACACAGCTCAAGATCACCAGGCTATGTGAGACTCGTCTCGCTAGCCCGTCATCCAGACCCTGGCTCAGCCGAGACTCGCCACACATGTCTAGCTGTGACACCCCAATAGTCCCACATCGGATGGAAAAGGGATTGTCATTGGGTTTATAATAGACTTAGACACTAGTAATAATAACTGGGCTTAAGCATTTTGGGCTGTTGGCTGGGCCCAACGAGTTATTATTGCTAGTGGGCTGGGTCGTTACATTTGGTATCAGAGTCGGTTCACCAGCTGGACATGTGTGGTGAGTCTCGGCTGAGCCGAGTGCGGATGACGGGCTAGCGAGACGAGTCTCACATTGCCTAGTGATCTTGGGCTGTGTGATTAGACTGACGAGGACGTCAGGGCCTTAACGGGGGGAGTCTGTGACACCCCAATAGTCCCACATCGGATGGAAAGGGATTGTCATTGGGTTTATAATAGACTTAGACACTAGTAATAATAACTGGGCTTAAGCATTTTGGGCTGTTGGCTGGGCCGAACGAGTTATTATTGCTAGTGGGTTGGGTCGTTACACTAGCTGGTGAACCGGCTCTGATACCAAATGTAACGACCCAGCCCACTAGCAATAATAACTCATTGGGCCCAATTACCGGTCCAAAATGCTTAAGCCGAGTTATTATTGCTAGTGGGCTGGGTCGTTACACAAATACCCTCTAAGTATTGTCGGAAGAAATCCGAACCGTAAACACATTCCGTCGGCTAATTTCGCCGCAAAACACTCCGAAAATCTTTTTTTGATTTTCGTAAATGCTTAGGACCTTGGACGATCAGTCTAGAGGTTACCCACGGCATGTACACGCTGCCTGCAGCGACCACAAAAATCACAATTGCATAAAAGCCCCTATTGATTCATGAAATCACACTATTTTATGTGATTTCATGGCATTTATGGACCGTGCATGCAAACCAGTGCTCCATAAATTGAACCATCCCATTCGCTGGAAGGTTTCGACGTTTCGGAGATCGTGCTCACCTTTCGGAGCACTGTCGGCCTCCGTGGCACGCGCACGAGCGATGTGAAATCTGTGAAATATCGCACGCAGCGCGTAAAGTGCAGCTATCCCGCTAATCGGGGCATCAAAATTCTCAACAGAGGTGAGCATCGCATTCAGCACGAAATTTCAATGATCGTGCTCACCCCACGAGGTCAAAAAGACCTATCGGATCATCGAAACAATGATCCGAAACCCAAGACAGTGCCATGTAATAAAAATACATGGCTTACCTGTGAGATATGAATCCCTAAGATCTAAAAGGTAAATAACACCTAGAGGGGGGTGAATAGGTGTAAACGGCAAACACAACCAATCTCAATGCTTAAAAATAATAAAAGCGAAAAATAAAATCAAACACCGAGATTTAACGTGGGAAAACTCCAAGCCGGAGAGAAAAACCCACGGGACCGATCACGCAAAACAATCCACTATAGAAAAATCAAGTACATGTGATTTAATCCTAAACACAACTCGATTTTACCGAATCCTCGTTGTAGATCGTCTCCGTTGGTCCTCGATCGATGGAAATCCTTCTATCGATCTCGCTGCAAATCCTCACAGCATCCACGTCTCGAATCCACGAAACGCCCACCGAATCTACGGTCTTCATGCGAAGTCCACGCGCCAAACTTCCTCCGAAGTTCGAATCTCTTAAAACAACTTTGCGGTGATTTTATGAACTTAGAAAGAACATATGAGATGAGGAGCGAAAACCCTAGATGTTCATCATTAAAACGATTCTTAAGAATATTAAACTTTTTCAGAGAATCGTTTCAATGATCAAAACCAAAAAAGCTTGATTTTAAAAACTATTGAGCGAAGAAAATCATCACAAGTTTTCTAGGGTTTTTCACATTATATCTCTCTAAGTCTTAAACATCCAAAAGTCCATCATCTCATATTTATAGGTTTAGAAGATATCTAGAAAGATTTAGATATAACAGATTAGATTTTTCAGAAATTTCGGGTCAAGGGACCGGTCCTCCAAGTCGGAGACCGGTCCTCCCTTGCGCACACAGAAATTAATCAGCGAGGGACTGGTCTCACAGATCAGGGGACCGATCCTCTGTTGCGTCAAGGTAAACCTTAGTCTCTGGGACCGGTCCGTTAGAAATGGAGACCGGTCCTCTGTGTAGGTTAGCACAGAGTAAGCTCTCTGGGACCGGTCCTCTTGATGTGGAGACCGGCCCTCTATACAGGTTGCGCAGAGATAACTCTCTGGGACCGGTCCTCCTGATGTGGAGACCGGTCTTTTGTGCAAAGTCACACATACAGAGCTCTCTGGGACCGGTCTTCCCAGTATGGAGACCGGTCCTCTATACTTGTTTAAGAGGATTTAAAAACAGTTAAAGTTCAAAACAAGGTTTTATCAGCTCTAATGTCTTCTAAACACAAATTTATCATTTAAACTCCACCACAAAGTGTTCTAATCCATACCTGAGTTATCAAACTCCATCGGGTGTTGCTTTTGATCTTGAATTGTGATTTACGAGCTTGATCTTCATCTTCGTCTCCAAAACCCCTTTTAAAACCACAAAACTCGCCAACCTAGACAAATCCTTAACAATCTCCCCCTTTGGCGGTTTTGTGACAAAACATAACCCAATAATACATAGAGGAATAAAGCTAAAAAAAAATTAAGGGACCGTTGAAAATCACATGGACCGTTGAAAATCACCAAACAACGTCCCTTCGCATGAATGAACCAAGAAAGATAAAAATACACTTTCACAACCTTAAAACAGACTCTATGACTTATTTTAGACAAGGAGTTTTGAAGTCTTGAAGGTACCTGCAAAAATTCTCAATGAACTCATCACGATATGCATCACATCTATTACATCAAAAATCATCAAAGTAACACATAAAATCCAAGAGTAAAAGTGCACGAAAGTCAAGTAATCATCAAGTGAGTTAAGTACCAGTTTAGTGTAAACATGAAGCAAGTCAAGTACAAGTAGAGCAAGTATCAAAAGTAAGCAGATCAGATCAAGTATCAAAAGCACATCAAACATCAAAAGAAAAGTAAATGCCATTTCCCTATTCTCTCATCATCATCTAAAAGTGTGTCATAAACTTCTCCCCCTTTTTGTCAATAAAACGCCAAAATGATCCAAGGGGGGTCAACACTCAAGCGGATCCATCACCAGGCGGAGGCGGAGGAGGAGGAGGAGTTGGATCAGGTAGAGCACACCCAAGCTTGTCAAAGATAGCTTGGACCATCCTCCGTAACGCGGCAACCTCTGCAGAGAGACGCGTGACCTCCTGAAAGATAGCATCACGGCTCTGAGCAGGCGTGAGCTCAGTAGAACTAGCAGCAGCTCGTGACGAAGTAGGCTTAGTCGACTTCTCACTTCTTTGAAGACCCACAGTAGGTGACCGTCGAGTGTCCGACTGAAGTTGACCAAGAGATTTCGCAAGCGTAATCTCGCTAATCACCCCCAACGGAAACTCGTACGAGCTACAACGCCAGTCTACACCGAATTTGCATAGAAGCCTCATGATGAGAAGCGGGAATGGAAGTCGCTCAGTGAGACTCGAAGTCTTAATATCCTTCGCCATGCGGCGCCATATTAAGAACAGAACATTCAGATTAATGTTCCGACTCAGCACAATGTCCGGATGGCCAAGTAGGTACATGTACAGCATTCGATCCCATCGGACTACCTTCGTGTTTACCAACGGCATCACATTATAGCACACTATGAAATTTAGAAACCGATACTCCAACTTTAAATCCTTCGACATCACTACCAAACCATTTGATTCAGTGTTCGGTAGCGTAAGTCCTTTCATCATCACAACCAATCCCTCACCGAGTCGAAGCACGAGTCAAGATAGTCTCGCCCTGTCGAGCCTCCATGTCCAAAACCGAAGCAACATCGGCAGGAGTAACCGTGAAATCGTAGCCTCGAACTCGTGACGTGAAGCTATACGGACCTCCTTCGGATTCGATCAAAGATCCGGCTCGCATATAGAATTCACGGACTAACTCAATTCCGTACCCCGTCTTCTCTTGAAAATTACACACATCGTGAAGATCGCCAGTCTCGATCAATGACTCAAGTGCGGGCGCATGCTTGTATAGTTGTTGAGCGGTAACAAAGCGTTCACCAATACATTGCTTTGTCGAAAATAATGATCGCCGCTTCGAGTCAATCGGCTCCTCGGTATAAAATGGGACAGAGCTCTCCGAAGATGACAAATCCGGGTGTCCACGAAGTTTAAAACCGGTAGGCTCGTTAAACTTGATACCCGTAGGTTTCTTTCGAGCACTCCGAGTGTTAGGTGTCTGCGACACTCTCTGAGTCCCCGCTTCTGTAGCCGATAACTTCTTCTTTCCTTTCTCCTTCGCCGTCACTTTCTTCTTCCCTTTCTCTTGCGCTGTCACTTTCTTTTTCCCTGTTTCTTTCGCTGTCACTTTCATCTTCCCTTTAGCCGTGGTAGATGACTTAACGCCTCTCTGTTCACCAAGTACTACTTTGTCTTTGCCCTTTGCTTGTGTCAATTCCTCAAGCGGCAAATTCTCCCAATCCTCGGCCTCACTATCAGGTTCTTCGTCATCAGGGACGTAGTCACTACCGACATCCTCAACAGGAGGTGCCGGGGTCGGCGAAGTGGGAGATCTACGACGCTTGGTACCTTTTCCACTACCAGCCATCAGGAACACTAGTACTAATAATATCGAAAACATGTTGAAAGTCGAAGTTCCTGTAAACATGTAAGATAGCACAATTGAGTCCAATAATACAGAGGACTACGTATGATCATATAGAACTAGATCATCCTAGGGCCGAGTATACCATGAATGCAAATGCACAAATGACCAACAACCAAAACATGCTTCCGAAGACAAGATATCAGAGCTGACGTTACAAAGAAGGAAAGCAACTAGCCAAGATATCAGGAACAAGATGAACACAAGTGGAGAAGACATCGCAACAAGATGAAAAACGCAAGTCTCGCAAAAATTCAAAGCACATTGTGAAGAAAATTTGCAAGAAGCAAGAAGAAACACGATGAATCAAGACAAAACCTCGTTGAGAAGATTTCCTAAACATAAATCACAAGATTTATTCATGATTTCAAGAACAAAACAAAAATCCGAAACCATATGCATAAACAAGAACTAGAAACCCTAGATTTTCGAAAAAAAACTAAAATCTAGGGTTCTTACCGAAAATGCGATGAGAACGAACCAAAAACCCGATCACGAGGCTCCTGGAGAAGTCAGAGTGTAGAGAGAGAAAGCTCCAGAGAGATCGAAACACAATAGCGACCGAACCCTTGTGCCCCCTTATATCGGTTCGGGCGGCGGGACCGGTCTCCCTATGTGCGGGACCGGTCCCAGAGCCAGAAAAAAAAATGCACAGAAAAACACAAAAATAAAAATAAAAAATTTATGTGATACCCTCATGATTGTAAATAGGAATTGTCATGAAAATAATTTCACGAAGTCAAATTTTATTTTTAAATAAAATATAATGTCCAAATTTGTCAAATAAACAATCCGTAACAAATTTCAGATGAGTATTGTGTGAAAATCCACACATCAAATAAGAGCTGAAAAGTGAAAGTGTTCATCCATTATCATATTTGCCAAGAGTAAGATTACGATAGTCCAAAAAATTGAAATTGAAATAATATGGTCAAATTGAATTATGCACAAAATTAGAAAGGAGTGGCTCTTTGAGCATCTTTTATCCGTAACTCCACCTTATATCACCTTGGAGATACATCACCAAATTTTATGATCTCCTATGCATCTTATTCCCAAATCAATAATAAAAATTATTATTAATTTAAATTTTTATACCAAAGTCCCCTTTTTTTTTTTAGATGCATTTCAATACATGTGGTAGCTTCACACACATGCCGGACGACCGGGGTGGTAGCTCTTTCCTCCATGTGGTGGTAGTTTTCACACTTCCGAGGAATGTAACTCTTTCCACATCTTTTTATTTAGATACAACCGCCGGACAGACTCCCCCTAAGAAAGTGCAACCTCCAATATGACGATAGTATGATAATTTCAAGAAATTGGAAAATCATTATTCATATCAAGACATATAATCAAACAAGACAAGCACATTGTTGTTAAAGATCAAAATAAGATGTATTGATTTTAACAGCATGTACTCAAAAGGAATTTAATCCATCAAGTCAATCAACAAACAAGACGTCAAATAAACATAAAAATAAACTTGACTTAGTCAAATATTTTCAAGAACCAATTAAAGTCATGTGAAGGATATCACAATTTATACCAGAAAAATAAATAAAAAAAAAACGCAATGAGACACCTTTATATGCATAAACTATGGCCCATAGAATAAATCTAGACTATAAGATTCATACCAATTGCCTTTCGTAAATCTAGAAATCGTTTTTGATCTAAAGGTTTTGTCAGAATATCTGCTAGTTGATCATCAGTGGAAATGTATTCAAGTTGAAGAATATTTGAATCAACTAATTCTCTTAAAAAGTGATATCGAAGTTCAATGTGTTTTGTGCGAGAATGTAAAAGCGTTTTTGGAAATATTAATAGCACTTGTATTATCACAAAGAATTGTCATGGTGGTAGACGGAATCCGATAGTCACTCAACAAGCTTTTCATCCACAATAATTGAGTGGAGCAACTACCGGCTGCAATATACTCTGCCTCAATGATCGAAGTGCAATGCGATTCATTTCTTCTTGTGCCAAGCAACCAGTCAGTGTCCCAAATAAAAACATGCTCCGCTCGTACTCTTACGATCATCCGCAGAACCAGCCCAATCTGCATCGGAGTATCATAATAATTCTAAAGACGTTCCCTTTGGATACCAGATACCATGTTCAGACGTGCCTTTAACATACCGAATTATTCTCTTAACTGCTTTGAAATGAATCTCTTTCGGATCAACTTGATATCGGGCACAAACCCCAACACTAAAAGCAATATCGGGTCTACTCGCAGTCAAGTAGAGCAAACTCCCAATGATGCTTCGGTACTGTTTTTCATCAACACTCTGTCCTTCAGAATTTAATCCGAGTCCTTTGTTACTAGTACCCATTGGTGTATCAAAAGCTTTTGTACTATCCAATCCAAATTTCTTAACCAACTCTCTCGCATACTTGGATTGACATAGATGAATTCCATCTCTACTTTGTTTAACTTGTAACCCAAGAAAATAAGTAAGCTCCCCTGTGACATATCGAACTTCTAAAGTCTTGAAGTTACGAGGTATGTTGGCTTAGAAGGCCATAAGAGTGGTTCCGGTGAAGTACGGAAGCTTTCGGGTGTTTCGGTGCTCTAGGTGCGAAAACGGAGCCCGAAAGGCTACTTTGGGCCGTGAGCCAAATCCGGCACTTGCGCGGATGAAATGACGATGTGGACATGATTTAAATCATGTGTGGAGAGCTCGGTTCAATTTGAAAAGAATCGGAGGTCAAACGAGCCAAAAGTGAGTTGGAACGGAGAAGAAACGGAAAAAGGCGAAAATTTGGCTAAGTCCTTGGAGTAGGTGATGGTCCACTGGGGGAGGTCCACTGAAAAGGAGGCCAGGTCCGGAAGGCTGTCCGCGAAGCGAGCTCTGCAGGGCCGGTCTCTTAAGGGGACGGTCTCCGGTGCGCAGTGGCGCAAGGCTCTCGGGGACCGGTCCTGGGTTGGGGAGACCGGTCCCTGAGCCCGAAAATGCCCAGTTTGGGCTGTTTCAAATATTGTAAAGTTGAGGGGCCTTATAGCAATTGTGCAGGGGGTTAGTTGTAAAGAGAGGGATAAAACCTCTTATCTCTCTCTCTCTCTCACTCGATCGCTCCTCCCTCTCTCTCTGTCTTCTCTTTTCGACAGCAAGAAGAAGAGAAGAAGGAAAGAAAAGAAGAAGAAGAAGAAGAAGAAGAAGAAGAAAAGGAAGAAGGAGATGGAGAAGAAGATGATGGTGATGATGATGATGACCATCTCCTCCTTCTCCCTCAAGTGGGCAAGCTCTTGAGAGGTAAGCTTGAGCTCTCCCTCTCTCTCTCTCATGGTAGATCCCCTTGTAGTGGGTCTTAAACCCTAGAGTTGGGATTTATGGAACCCTAGCATGCTAGCAAGATGAATATTCCCCATTTCGTAGATCGATTTGGTGAATTTGGCTATAGTAGCATCTAGGGCATCCAAATGGGGATTTTAGAAATAGATGAGATTGATCTCATTTGACCCCATAGAAACCTAATTGGGGGTGCAACGAACGCGTTGGCGCGCTCGGTTCGGTGATCCGACGAGTGGTTGCAAAGATATTAATATTTTAATATATTCATACCAGATGTCCGCAGCACGCAAGATAGGAGCCCTAAATTCACGAAAACGGAACTGGGGCAACTTGAAGAAGTGGGGCAACGGCACGAAGTCTCAGATCGAGATTCGGAGATCGTTCGGTTGGTCGCGCACGAGTCGAGCCGAATCGGGTCCCGGGTGCGCGGGCGGCCGATTGCAAGTGTCGACGAGCAATCGGAGAGCAAAAGCAATTGGGTGCGTGTACCGAAGCGACTAGGTCGCCTATATGTCTAAGAGTTACTTAACTCCTGTTGATGCATGTTCAATAACGCATAAGAAGAAATGCATGCTAGTGATATATATAATAAATGCTAAGTAAATGCATGAGAATGAATGAGTGAAATGCATGATAGGGTTGGTATGGCCAGATGACTTTCCTTGTATGCTTTCTTATCGTGCGGAGCTATGGGCGTCGCATTAGGACATAGGGTGTCTGCTTGCACACTTCCCTTATCGTGCGGCACCATAGGCTTGCATTTGGACATAGGAAGCATCAGGATGAATATTGCGACACTGAACCCTAGAGATGACTTAATTATGTATGAGTACCAAGTAGATAACTTGATGAATGATATGTGCAATGACATAGTGTAAAGAATGTTGCAAGAACATAAGCCTAGCATAAAAGAAACATGCATATGAGTAGATTGATCGACATAAGAGAGCCAAGTAAAGAATGCCAAGTAAAGAATGTGAGTCATGGACTAAATACACATGTAGATCGAGTGGCATCTAACCTAGTGTTAAAGAACATAGGTTATAGTAAACCTAGAGTCAATGGACCTAGGAGTGTGGCAACCTAACCTAGTGTAACAGAACATAGGTTGAGAACTGAACCTAGAGTTAAGACAACCTAGGTTATGTGACAAGGAGTGAACCCTAGAGTCAAGTGGACCTAGGATGTAAAGAACAATGGACCTATTGGGTCGACTCTTGAGGGTTAAGGCCAACCCTCAAGCAAAGTGGAATGGATTCCGGACTCCCAGTAATTGTGAGCTCGATAGTTCTGGTTCCGCGGGTGTATGCGGCATGTTCCTCTCCCACCGGAAGAACTTCGAGGATTGTGACTAAGCAAGAACAAAGTGAGCGCTAGGGTGTATGCGGCATGTTCCTCTCCCTATCAGGGAATCTTGGCTATGGGTGTATGCGGCATGTTCCTCTCCCGCTGGCGGATCCCTGACCACGGTGCACGGACCTTCGGGCGGACCGTTGGGCGATGTGGTTCTTGGCTTGCGGTGAGGTGTATGTGACAGGTCCTTCACCTCGAGCCAGGCAAAGTGCGGATTATCCGCTATTGATTGACTCGTGGCCGAGTCGGGTGGCTAGCTGGAATCAGGTAGAAAGAACCTTGAGAGCTAGTGATATGTATGGTGAACCTAAGGTAATAGACACCTTAGAAGCAAGTTGGACTTGAGATGGAAACCTAGGGTTATAGAAACCTTGGAAGTTAATGACATGAGCTAAGGTAAGTAGAAACCTTAGAGTTACAACTGGTATGAGTTATGAATAGCTAAGTAAGAATGAAATAGCTAAAGTACAGAATAGCGAAAAGGTAAAGAAAAGCTAAGAGCTAAAGTAATAATTTGCATGTTGCACTTGTGAGGCATGTTTTTATGTTAGTTGCAAGTTATATACCTATATATGTTTTTGGACTAACATATTTGCAGTGCCTCCTTGGACCTATTGGCCGAAATTTGTTCTCTTGGGTGACCGTACCCACGAGAACTATGGACAATAGTTCTCACCCCGTGTTGTGGTTTTGGGGGTACGGTATACACGTGAGCGGCGCGAGCGGCGCGAGGCAAGGCGTAGATACGTAGATAGCGCCCTACCAGGAGACCGAGAGGTAGCAGACTCGAGGCCGTTTTAATAGCGGGGACTAGAGGGTAGTGAGCAAAATGTAACTAACTGGTGAAATGATGTAATAATGAGTAGATTGTATTTGGAAGTCTAATGTAAATTAATCGGTGATGTAAAATGAATGTGGAATGAATGTAATAACATAAGATGTGTTTATGTTGTTTGATACCTAGCTTCCTTATGCAATCGTTGTATGTTGAATACTGTTCCCAGTTGGAACCTTCTTGTAATTATCGATTGCGACGCCTTGGACGTACAGGGGAAACTCTGTCCGTTCGGCGGTCTGCCGGCGCGCCGAATCCGACTGAATTGGCGGGCTCGGGGCGTGACAGATTAGTTGGTATCAGAGCATAAAGTAGAGAATGGGACAATGGGTTAGGTGAACCTAGGAGACTCTAGGATAGTAAACCATAGGAGAATAAGGCTCGTGAGAGACGAGGACTTGTGACTATTGGCGAAAGGTTAATCGATTGGGTCAAGAGTTAGAAACCTCTAAGACGGATATTAGAGGTAGACTCGAGGTGTGGTTTATTCTTAACCGAGGGTGTTCATGTTGGGCATACACAACATGAAACCGAGTGATGAGAATAGATGCCTGTATGACTTTCGCCGATTTGAGTCAATGTTAAGTTGTTTCGTGCTCGACTGTGGTGGAGAATTAATCGAGTTGTCTGTTTCAGAAATGATGGCACCGCGTAGGCGATCTTTATTCCGGATCGACGCGGGAGGGAACAAGTGGTGTTCCTGAGCAACCCGAGGCGAGTGGAGACCCGGTGCTCCGCGAGCAGATGAGTACGCTCATGGGCGTAGTGCTGCGACAGGAGGAGCAGATCAAGGAGCTCCATGAGTTGTTGGCACGACAGGCTGCGGCGGCTGCGCCGGTAGCAGCGGGCCGTGTGCCGACAGGAGTGGCGATGGATTCGGGGGCAGCAGCTCCTGGTTCTGTGGAAATGGAGGCAGAGAAGGAACGGGCATTGGCGGCCCTTATGGCCTTCAAGGAGTTCGATCCGCCTATCTTCGATGGAGAGAACGTCGATCCATGGATCGTAGAGATGTGGATTGACTCTATGGAAACGCTCTTTGAGGAGCTACACACCTTGGAGCGGGACAAGGTACCTTTAGCTGTGCATTGCTTGAAGCAGTCAGCGAAGGCGTGGTGGAAAGGCATTCGACGAAATCGATCGCCTAGCCTCCCTCCTATGGCATGGAATGAGTTTCGGGGGTTGGTATTTTCTACGTACTTCCCCGACACTGAAAGGAGAAAGCTTCAGGACAAGTTCAGGAAGCTGCAACAAGGAGACCGCTCTGTGAGAGAATACGAGCGAGAGTTTTCTCGTATCGTGAATTGTGTCCCGGATGTGGTGCGGGACGACAAGGAAAGGGCCGAATGGTTCCCTGCATGGACTTCGGCCAGGGGATTTACAAGAAGGTGCAAATCCTTAAGCTCACAACTTTTGCGGAGGTGTTGGACCGGGCATTGTGGGCCGAACATGGCGAGGCTTTCGTGCGTGAGAGCGCGAATCTCGTAAGCATGAGCGAGGAGGGCGAGGCCATCGTTGAGCAATTTGGGTGGTCGATCAAGTTCTAGACACCACTCAAGGTCGTCCTCTACCCGATCCTCCTCTGGATGCGTGATCTGTGGTGGCTCCCACCAGGCGCGGCGGTGTGCGCTGCGTGACGGAATGTGTATTCGTTGTGGGCAGCCAGGCCATATGCGGGATGAGTGCCCGCAAGGCGAGAGTCATACCCTGATGATGGCGACGATGTTCTCCTCTCCCGGACAACTTTGTGGACGTGCGGCCTTTGGCACGGTGCGGAGAGCGGGGTGTGGTGATCAAGCACCGGAGGGTTCGCGGCGGCGTCAGCGGTCCACGGACCTACGACCCGAGGTTGTGGAATCTGCTGATGACTTCGGGCGGTATGAGTTAATTAAATCAGCGAGAATTTACGCATGATTTTAAGTTAATGCATTGCATGTATTCATTGAATGGTCCGTTGCTACTATTGATACATCATTATAGTAGGGACCTAGTGACGGGTGAGAGGAGATACCCGGGCATGCTTGCAGTGTGAAAGTGTGGCGCCTGCTAGAGCAGGTAGAAAGCCAAGTGGCACTAGCAAATGGCTAGTTGCGACTCGTGGTAGAGACGAAGTGGTGCGGCGACTCTCAAGGCAACGAGTAGTGGATTGCGAGAGTTAAGCCGTGATACTTGAGGATACCCGAGTAATCCGAATGTTTCGGATGTAGTACCGATAGACCAACGGTGGAAGTAGAACAGCTGTTGAGAGCATGATCGACTAGTTGCCGAGTACGCGCGTTTGAGGCCAAGTGATACCTCGAATTGAGGTGGGCGAGTGGTGCTCGTGCATAGGCCGAGCGGCCAGATGCAGCATAGTTAGAACCACTATTGAGGAAATAGTTGGTTAGCGGCGAATTTGGCTTTGTGGGCCTAGCGATACCTCCATGTGGGGTTAGAAAAGTTGCTTAGTAGGCGGTGCGTGGGCGCGATCCGCCAAAGTGAGACTTAGCGTAGAAACGCTACGGGCGTGGAACGCCCGAGTACAGGTACTCGTAGAGTGCGGTTTCGATTCAGCCGAGAGAGTGGATTGGCAGTAGCACTTTAGCGTTGCTAAGTGTGAAGCGGGCCATGGATCACTCGTGGGGCTGATGGCTTGCACTAGGTGCCAAGGAGTCGATAGATTGCGTAGCTCTATAGAGCATGTCGTGTAGGATGACGTTAGCGGGTAGTGCTTGGGGACGACCCGTGCCTGGACCATTTGTGGATCGTGGAGCACAGGCCCATTGGGCGCGGCGTCACCGCGAGAGGCGGCCGTTGATGTTGGCGAGAGTTTTGGTCAGGACGGTAGTCCGAGCCTGGACCCGAGAACGTGAAAATGCCACGTGTTGGATCTTAAGATCGATAATGCGCCGAGAGTGCGGTTGTGACCCAATCCGAGAGTTGAGTGTGGTTTGGGGTCTTGATTGCTCCTGATTGGAGTGTGTGTGAATTCCCAAGTGAGAATTTCGCCGAAAGTGCTGATTGGGTCTACGCTATTAACGAGAGAACGCTAAGCGTAGTTGAGACACGTCTAAGCGATAGGCTGACGTAGAGTTGGCGACCATTGGTCCACCCGTAGAGACCGAGGTAAGCGGTGAGTTGATAACTCTAACGAAGAGTTGACCGGGATTCGCGAGCGAAGTGTTCGTGTAAGTGATCGCAGCTAAGGAGCCGAATAAGTCGTGGCAATTGAAATTGAAGCAAGTGGTCTCTAGGAGACACTTCGATAGAAGAAGCCACATGACAATTGAGGATAATGCTCTTTTACGGAATGGAGGCGAGATGCGCCGAAGTGTACCATCTCACGATGGAGCAAGATTCGGTTGATATTGAAGCACTCACCACTAAGTGATGCTCCTAAGATGTTGCTTTAGGCAATGTGGGTGATTGGATCTGAGTGCGCTCGAGAGATGAGATGAGTAAACGCAAGGTGAAGTTTCTTGCAAAGCTGTTTGCAAGTGATGTTGGAGCGTGAGAGGTCGTTGAATGTCGACTTGCGCTTCCACTAATGTTTATCGGAGTTGTAATGCACTTTTGAAGTTGTGCTTAGCAAATGTGAATGAAACTAGTCTCACATTCTTCGTGATGGGCCTGTGAATGATTCTAATTAGTGAAAGGCCGCTCCGAAGAAAAAAAAAAAGTGCATTGGAATCTCCTAAATTACTCGATAAATTGAATTGGATTGTGAGTTGATGGAGATGAGTAAGTTTCGCGGACGAAACCCTTTTAAGGAGGAGAATGTGACATATCGAACTTCTAAAGTCTTGAAGTTACGAGGTATGTTGGCTTAGAAGGCCATAAGAGTGGTTAGGTGAAGTACGGAAGCTTTCGGGTGTTTTCGGTGCACTAGGTGCGAAACGGAGCCCGAAAGGCTACTTTGGGCCGTGAGCCAAATCCGGCACTTGCGCGGATGAAATGACGATGTGGACATGATTTAAATCATGTGTGGAGAGGCTCGGTTCAATTTGAAAAGAATCGGAGGTCAAACGAGCCAAAAGTGAGTTGGAACGGAGAAGAAACGGAAAAAAGCTGAAAATTTGGCTAAGTCCTTGGAGTAGGTGGTGATGGTCCACTGGGGGACCGGTCCACAGAGGCCGGTCCGGAAGGTATCCGCGAGAGCGAGCTCTGCAGGACCAGGTCTCTTAAGGGGGAGACCGGTCTCCAGCTGCGCAGAGTGGAGCAAGGCTCTCTGGGACCGGTCCTGGGTTAGGGAGACCGGTCTCTGAGCCCGAAAATGCCCAGTTTGGGCTGTTTCAAATATTGTAAAGTTGAGGGGCCTTATAGCAATTGTGCAGGGGGTTAGTTGTAAAGAGAGGGATAAAACCTCTTCTCTTTCTCTCTCTCTCCCTCACTCTGATCGCTCCCTCTCTCTCTCTCTCTTCTCTGTTCGACAGCAAGAAGAAGAGAAGAAGGAAAGAAGAAGAAGAAGAAGAAGAAGAAGAAGAAGAAAAGGAAGAAGGAGATGGAGAAGAAGATGATGGTGATGATGATGATGACCATCTCCTCCTTCTCCCTCAAGTGGGCAAGCTCTTGAGAGGTAAGCTTGAGCTCTCCCTCTCTCTCTCCTGGTAGATCCCCTTGTAGTGGGTCTTAAACCCTAGAGTTGGGATTTATGGAACCCTAGCATGCTAGCAAGATGAATATTCCCGATTTCGTAGAACGATTTGGTGGATTTGGCTATAGTAGCATCTAGGGCATCCAAATGGGGATTTTAGAAATAGATGAGATTGATCTCATTTGACCCCATAGAAACCTAATTGGGGGTGCAACGAACGCGTTGGCGCGCTCGGTTCGGTGATCCGACGAGCGGTTGCAAAGATATTAATATTTTAATATATTCATACCAGATGTCCGCAAGATAGGAGCCCTAAATTCACGAAAACGGAGGCTGGGCAACTTGAAGAAGTGGGGCAACGGCACGAAGTCTCGGATCGAGATTCGGAGATCGTTCGGTTGGTCGCGCACGAGTCGAGCCGAATCGGGTCACGGTGCGCGGCGGCCGATTGCAAGTGTCGACGAGCAATCGGAGAGCAAAAGCAGTGGGTGCGTTTACCGAAGCGACTAGGTCGCCTATATGTCTGAGAGTTACTTAACTCCTGTTGATGCATGTTCAATAACGCATAAGAAGAAATGCATGCTAGTGATATATATAATAAACGCCAAGTAAATGCATGAGAATGAATGAGTGAAATGCATGATAGGGTTGGTATGGCCAGATGACTTTCCTTGTATGCTTTCTTATCGTGCGGAGCTATGGGCGTCGCACTAGGACATAGGGACTCTGCTTGCACACTTCCTTATCGTGCGGCACCATAGGCTTGCATTTGGACATAGGAAGCATCAGGATGAATATTGCGACACTGAACCCTAGAGATGACTTAATTATGTATGAGTACCAAGTAGATAACTTGATGAATGATATGTGCAATGACATAGTGTAAAGAATGTTGCAAGAACATAAGCCTAGCATAAAAGAAACATGCATATGAGTAGATTGATCGACATAAGAGAGCCAAGTAAAGAATGCCAAGTAAAGAATGTGAGTCATGGACTAAATACACATGTAGATCGAGTGGCATCTAACCTAGTGTTAAAGAACATAGGTTATAGTAAACCTAGAGTCAATGGACCTAGGAGTGTGGCAACCTAACCTAGTGTAACAGAACATAGGTTGAGAACTGAACCTAGAGTTAAGACAACCTAGGTTATGTGACAAGGAGTGAACCCTAGAGTCAAGTGGACCTAGGATGTAAAGAACAATGGACCTATTGGGTCGACTCTTGAGGGTTAAGGCCAACCCTCAAGCAAAGTGGAATGGATTCCGAATCCCGATTGTGAGCTCGATAGTTCTGGTTCCGCGGGTGTATGCGGCATGTTCCTCTCCCACCGGAAGAACTTCGAGGATTGTGACTAAGCAAGAACAAAGTGAGCGCTAGGGTGTATGCGGCATGTTCCTCTCCCTATCAGGGAATCTTGGCTATGGGTGTATGCAGCATGTTCCTCTCCCATGGCGGATCACGACCACGGTGCACGGACCTTCGGGCGGACCGTTGGGCGATGTGGTTCTTGGCTTGCGGTGAGGTGTATGTGACGGGGTCCTTCACCTCGAGCCGGGCAAAGTGCGGATTATCCGCTATTGATTGACTCGTGGCCGAGTCGGGTGGCTATGGAATCAGGTAGAAAGAACCTTGAGAGCTAGTGATATGTATGGTGAACCTAAGGTAATAGACACCTTAGAAGCAAGTTGGACTTGAGATGGAAACCTAGGGTTATAGAAACCTTGGAAGTTAATGACATGAGCTAAGGTAAGTAGAAACCTTAGAGTTACAACTGGTATGAGTTATGAATAGCTAAGTAAGAATGAAATAGCTAAAGTACAGAATAGCGAAAAGGTAAAGAAAAGCTAAGAGCTAAAGTAATAATTTGCATGTTGCACTTGTGAGGCATGTTTTTATGTTAGTTGCAAGTTATATACCTATATATGTTTTTGGACTAACATATTTGCAGTGCCTCCTTGGACCTATTGGTCGAGCTGTTCTCTTGGGTGACCGTACCCACGAGAACTATGGACAATAGTTCTCACCCCCGTGTTGTGGTTTTGGGGGTACGGTATACACGTGAGCGGCGCGGCCAGAGCGAGGCAAGGCGTAGATCTAGATAGCGCCCTACCGGGAGACCGAGGAGGTAGCACGAGGCCGTTTTAATAGCGGGGACTAGAGGGTAGTGAGCAAAATGTAACTAACTGGTGAAATGATGTAATAATGAGTAGATTGTATTTGGAAGTCTAATGTAAATTAATCGGTGATGTAAAATGAATGTGGAATGAATGTAATAACATAAGATGTGTTTATGTTGTTTGATACCTAGCTTCCTTATGCAATCGTTGTATGTTGAATACTGTTCCCAGTTGGAACCTTCTTGTAATTATATCGATTGCGACGCCTTGGACGTACAGGGGAAACTCTGTCCGTTCGGCGGTCTGCCGGCGCGCCGAATCCGACTGAATTGGCGGGCTCGGGGCGTGACATCCCCCATCATTGACATCTCAAATTCACTGGTCATCAAATTTGCAAGTTCAGTAGCATCCTCATCTCTAGTTGCGCCAAAAACAATATCATCCACATAAATTTGAGCCACAATAAAATCATTTTTCGTATGTTTTACAAAAAGAGTTCTATCCGCTCCCCCTCGGTTGTAGCCTTTATTTAAAAGAAAATTTGTTAAGCGTTCGTACCATGCTCGCGGTGCTTGTTTAAGTCCATAAAGTGCTTTTTTCAGTCGAAACATATGATCGGGAAATTTTGAATCTATAAACCCTTTTGGTTGTTCTACAAAAACTTCCTCCTTTAAAAATCCATTTAAAAATGCACTTTTGACATCCATTTGAAAAAGAGTTATTTTAAAATGACAAGCAATTGCAAACATAATACGAATGGATTCTAGACGAGCAACCGGGGCGAAGGATTCATCAAAATCAATTCCTTCAATATGAGAATATCCCTTAGCAACAAGTCTTGCTTTGTTTCGAATAATGGTACCATCTTCATTTTTCTTATTTTTAAAAATCCATTTTGTACCAATTACATGTTGTTGCTCGGGTCGTGGCACTAATTCCCATACATCATTTCGAGTGAATTGACCAAGTTTTTCTTGCATAGCATTTATCCAAAATTCATCAAGAAGAGCTTCGTCAACATGTTTTGGCTCAACTAGGGATACATAACATGCAAATTCACACTGAAGTTGTCTCCTAGTTCTTACACCAGTAAGAGGGTCTCCAATCACATTAGACAAAGGGTGATCTTTCACAGGTGTCAATTCAGTAACAGTAGAGGGTTCCGATGACTCATGTGGTGTAACAGTTTCAGTTTGAATGGGTTTGTCAATAATAAAATTTCCATCATCCACAGGTAAGATAAAAGGACTATCATTATCATCATCAATCAAAGTAGTTGAAGTATCATTCAAAAAAGAATTTGCAGAAAAGGCTTCATCTACCTTTATATTACTTGATTCTATCACCGTCTTAGAATGTAAATTATACGCACGATAAGCTCGACTAGTAGTAGAATAACCAAGAAAAATTCCTTCGTGACTTCGGGAGTCAAATTTTCCAAGATTTTCTCGATCCCGAAGGATAAAACATCTACTCCCAAAGACACGAAAATAATTTACATTTGGTGTTCTACCGTTCCACAATTCATATGGAGTATTTAAAGTACCCGGGCGTAAATAAACGCGATTAATAACATAGACCGCCGTGTTAACTGCTTCAGCCCAAAAATGAAGTGCAATTTTCTTACTATGAAGCATAACACGTGCCATATCTTGAACAACCCGATTTTTTCGTTCAACGATTCCATTTTGTTGTAGAGTATAAGGAGCAGAGAATTCATGTTTAATTCCTTTTGAAACACAAAAATCAACGAACTTCGAATTTATAAATTCTCCCCCTTGATCACTCCTAATGCGTATAATATTATCATTACGTTCGGTCATAAGACGAAGACAGAGTTCAGAAAAAGAATCGAAAGTATCAGCTTTTTCTCTCAAAAATGCACACCAAGCAAAACGAGTAAAATCATCAACTACAAGTAAGATGTAACGTTTTCCCCCAATACTTTGAATCCTAGAAGGTCCCATCAAGTCCATATGAAGAAGTTCAAGAGGTTTAGATGTCCCTAAGTGATTCAAACTCTTGTGTGTGGATCTAATTTGTTTTCCCGGTTGACAACCCTCACAAACAATTTTCTCTTTAAAGTCTATCTTAGGTACTCCTCTAACTACTTCCTTTTTCGTTATCTTAGATAGTTCCTTAAAATTCATGTGACCTAGACGTTCATGCCAAAGAGTCTCAGTGTCCAAAGTCGCTAGGTTACAAATTTCAGTTGAAACACTAGGAACTACATAACAATTATTCTGTGACCTAATACCTTTTAAAAAGAAAGAATTATCATCATTCATCACAGAACATTCTTTTGCTGAAAAATTTACTGCATATACGTCATTACACAATTGACTTATGCTTATGAGATTTGATTTAAGCCCTCAACATAAAATACGTCGTTCAACGTAGGGCCATCGAGAGATAGTATTTGTTCCTTTTCCAATAATTTTAGATGACCGGCCATCTCCGAAAACAACAAATCCTCTGGAGGTTTTATTTAAAGAATTAAAACAATTTTTATCACCGGTCATATGGCGTGAACAACCACTATCTAGATACCATGAAGAAGTATCATAAGCATGAAGAGAAGTGTGAATGACAAGACATGGAAAGAGTTCACCTTTGCGCACCCAAACCTTTCGTGTTTTAGGGTGCGTCGGTTGACTTGATTGAGACATCTTTAGCTTGTCGACGAATTTGGTTATATACTTCTTGGATCATCCGACTTTCGTCTCCAAGTTCGTCTTCTTCTTTGGATTATCCATCTTCATCCATCGGGTAGTACCTTCATTCTTTGGTTTTTGCATACAGAATCTTTTCACATGTCCTGACATACCACAAGAATGACAAATTTTGTTAGCAAACGAATTGTTAGGGGAAACAAACTTACCAGAAATCGTCGGTGCCGGCTTCATCCGTTGTTCGTCTGCTTTCTTCATCACTTTGTTGACAGGGGTCCTCTCATAACTAAGTCCAAACTTATTGGTTTGACCAAGTCCTATCATTTTGTCAAGTTTGCTAGATCCCGACGAAAATTTGTTTAAATCAGATTTTAACTGAATAATCGTCTTAGTAAATTCCATGTTTGATTCTCTAGCTTCTGTGTATTGCTTGGTGAGGAAATTAATATTTTCAATATTTGTTTCCTTTTCCTTCTCAAGCAATTCACATTTATCTAATAATGAATTATAGGACTTAATCAAACCATCTCTCTCTTGTTCTAGACTCCCTTTAATGACTCTAATCTTGTGTTTTCTTCTCCCAATTCGAATAATCTTCGCCGCAACTTCTTGTTGTGTTTCGCCATCTTCTTCGATTCAACAACAAGTTGGTGATAGGCGGCGGCCATTTCATCTGCATCCGACTCTTCGTCCATTGAATGTTCCGAGGCGGATTGTTCATGTAAAGCAGTCATAGAAATAGAGTCAGTAGATGATAAACACACAAAAGAAGAATCACAAGCAATAAGTGCAGTGGCATTAACGTCCTCATCACTTGAGGTTGACTCCTCAGCAGAGGAATCATCCCAAGTAATTGCTTGCATCGCTTTCTTTTTCAAAGAATTCTTATTGGGACAATCCGATGCAATATGACCAAATCCTCTGCACTTATAGCATTGAATTTGACCTTCATTATTCTTCTTTTCTTTTGTTGTGTCCTTAGAGTAATTCTCAGATTTTTTAGATTTTGAAGATGAAGAGGAAGAAAGAAAACTCCCTTTTGATTTATTCGACTTTGAGAAGTTCGGTTTTGAATATTGTCTCTTCCTAAAGTTTCGACGAAACTTCCTTGTTAATAGAGCCAGTTGCTTTTCGAACTCCTCCAATGTCACGTCGTCATCCGAATCCGATGAAGATGTCAAGTCGTCTCCTTTTGTCGATTTCAAAGCCATACCTGTAGACTTAGAAGACAACTTGGAAGAAGATGAATTAGTAGGAAAAGTCATTTCATAAGTTTGAAGTGCACCGACTAATTCTTCTACTTTAAGTTCATCCGGATGTTTTACCGTTTCTATGGCCGCAACCTTTGGACGAAAACGTTCGGGAAGGGTTCTTAAAATCTTTCGAACAACTTTAGATTCAGAAATCTTTTCTCCTAAGTTAGCACACGTATTAACTATATCTTGCAAACGAGTATAATACTCGCTAAAAGTTTCATGTTCTTCCATACGAATAGAATCAAATTTACGCGTAAGCATTTGCAATTTTTGAACTTTTACCAAGCTTGTACCCTCGTGTGTAACTTGTAAAGTATCCCATATCTCCTTGGCGCGACACGAGAAAATTCGGTTTGATTTAAAGAATTGAATAAAGCATTGATACCTTTCCCATTAAACGATGATAGTTCATTTTCATCCTTCGTCCACTTATTTCTAGGTTTAGGGCCGCTAACATTTTCGACAACCTCAGTTGGATGTTTCCATCCAAATTCAATTGATTGCCAAACTCGCTCGTCGATGGCAATAAGGAACGCTCTCATACGAACTTTCCAGTAAGCGTAATTAGTGCCATCAAAGAGCGGAGGTCGATTAATGTTACCACCCTCGGCCATAGATTACAACCTATACCCGCTCTGATACCAATTGTGAGATATGAATCCCTAAGATCTAAAAGGTAAATAACACCTAGAGGGGGGTGAATAGGTGTAAACGGTAAACACAACCAATCTCAATGCTTAAAAATAATAAAAGCGAAAAATAAAATCAAACACCGAGATTTAACGTGGGAAAACTCCAAGCCGGAGAGAAAAACCCACGGGACCGATCACGCAAAACAATCCACTATAGAAAAATCAAGTACATGTGATTTAATCCTAAACACAACTCGATTTTACCGAATCCTCGTTGTAGATCGTCTCCGTTGGTCCTTGATCGATGGAAATCCTTCTATCGATCTCGCTGCAAATCCTCACAGCAGCCACGTCTCGAATCCACGAAACGCCCACCGAATCCACGGTCTTCACGCGAAGTCCACGCGCCAAACTTCCTCCGAAGTTCGAATCTCTTAAAACAACTTTGCGGTGATTTTATGAACTTAGAAAGAACATATGAGATGAGGAGCGAAAACCCTAGATGTTCATCATTAAAACGATTCTTAAGAATATTAAACTTTTTCAGAGAATCGTTTCAATGATCAAAACCAAAAAAGCTTGATTTTAAAAACTATTGAGCGAAGAAAATCATCACAAGTTTTCTAGGGTTTTTCACATTATATCTCTCTAAGTCTTAAACATCCAAAAGTCCATCATCTCATATTTATAGGTTTAGAAGACATCTAGAAAGATTTAGATATAACAGATTAGATTTTTCAAAAATTTCGGGTCAAGGGACCGGTCCTCCAAGTCGGAGACCGGTCCTCCCTTGCGCACACAGAAATTAATCAGCGAGGGACCGGTCTCACAGATCAGGGGACCGATCCTCTGTTGCGTCAAGGTAAACCTTAGTCTCTGGGACCGGTCCGCTAGAAATGGAGACCGGTCCTCTGTGTAGGTTAGCACAGAGTAAGCTCTCTGGGACCGGTCCTCTTGATGTGGAGACCGGTCCTCTATACAGGTTGCGCAGAGATAACTCTCTGGGACCGGTCCTCCTGATGTGGAGACACTACAACACGATGGTTAATTGCTGGCAGATACATGCTGGCAGATGTAGTGAGTGCCAGCGCAAACACAAGTTTCCTGGCAATTTTTGTAAAGTGCCAGCATTTTATTATTGCAGGATTTAAAAATTTCAAGTTAAAAATAAAAAAACAAAAACCTTCGCGCGGGCGAGAGATGCGAGCGCGGGAGAGCTAAAATTTTTTTTTCTCTTTGGCGCGAGAAACTAAATAAGCCCACCTAACCTCTTTTTCATCCCTTTCCTCACAATCTAAAAAATCTTTCTCAATCCCCTTCCCTCATAATCTAAAAGCCATGTTTCCCTCTTTCTCAGCCCTTTTCTTCATAATCTAAAAGTCCTATTTTCCTGCTACCATCTCAAGCAGGGCATCATCCAGCTCGGCATTGGAGGCTTGTTATCCATCACGGCAGCAGCAATCACTGTGCGAAGCTCGTCAATCACCGCAAGAAGTCGCCAGATTTGCTACTTCCTCGACCTCAAATTTCTCGCTTCGTTCACCACAACGTGAGAGCACAATCCCTCCTACAAATTTCATAGCAGTGACCATATTCATAAAATTTGGGTAACAATTTTGCATTTGGATTGATGTGTGGACAAGAACTTTGTTTAGGGCTTTTTTTCTTTGTGAAATTTGTTGTGATCTTTGTTAACGGCAAATTGTATAAAATGCCCCGTTTACGATCTTTTTCCAAAAAATCAGAATAAAAATGTTTTTTTCCCCTTGCTCAGAGTATTCGCGAACGGTTTTGCCGAATTATATTTCTAAAATTCGGATTGAGCACCGGTGGAAACATGAAATTTTTCAAGAAAATTTGGATTGGGCGGCTACGGAAAAGTGAAATTTCTTGAACCGTTGTCGCACGACCACCACTCGGCAAATCCGTGCACCTTCTAGTGAGCAGTCGAGCAACCAAGCTTCCCTGTTCAATTTTGAAGGAATCATGGAGATGAAGCGGGTGGAGAAGCGAGGAAGAAAGGAGAAGGTGCTAGAAGCAAAAATCGGTGTATGCAGTTGGGAAACAGCGGGGTCCACAAGGCTACACTTAGCCTCGTGGACCACGCAGTGAGAGGTCCACCGTGTGGACCTCTCACTCTCTCCCCACTTTGTCTTTTTGTGTGTGATTCTATATATATATATATATATATATATATATATATATATATATATATATATATATATATATATATTAGTTTATTTTTATATTTATAAAAATTATAATTATTTATGATGATAGTATAAATCTAAAGAAAAATTTTAATTTAATAGATGAATTTTTATTCTAAATTTTTAATGATAAACGTAAAATTCTCGTATAAATCGTATATATGAATTATTGACGAATCCGATTTTTAAACCGTATTTTTCAACGAATTTAAAAATTAAGATACGAATTTTATTCGTATTTTATCTCTTGAATTTTTACCGTATCCAAATTAACTACCTATGGCTGTGATTGGAGAAGGAAAGGGTGTTGGGATTTTTTTCTTTTAAAGCAAAAATATAAAGGGATGCCTTCCACTGCTAATAGTTTTTTGTTTATTTAAATCTGATTAAATTTTAATTATTTTTGTTTGAGTTTCTTTTTATAGATTAAATTAGGGATTCAATAACCAGTGGCTTTAATTGCTAATGAAATCTACAAGTTCAAAGTTGAAAAAATGTGTTGGACATATAAATAAAATTATGCATTTAAACAAACCAAATTTAATAATTACAATTTCAAGTATTTTCATTAGAGAAAAGAGAAGAATAGATGAGGGAGGATTTTCTTTTTTTTTTGGCGAAAGGTAAGTCTATTTTATAATGGTCGATTGCTGGGATTTATCTTGTTGTGAGTTTTCTGATGTATTAATCAGAAATAGATATCAATTGAAATATGAGTTAAAATGACAGGGGATGCATAAGATTATAAAACTATAAACGCATGAAGTTGTAGATAAAGTTAGAAACTTGCAAAGAAACTTTTAAGTATATAAGCATTTCTATTTATGTATGCATCATGCACAAAAATGATATTTTGTGGAGAAAAAAGAATTTTGTTTACATATTGTTTTGTTGAATACTATATGCTAATATTGGCATGTTTTTTTCTAAAATTTTTGACCAAATTATATATATAATAATCTCTTTCTTAATTTGTACTCTTATTGTAGATATTTGTGGATATTGGATCAGAGAAACAAGATGGCCTTACTCATTATCCTTGTTGATCGAAACCTACGGCCACCAGAAAAGATGGGATAAAACCTGCAGCCACTTCGCCAATTAAATAGCAATTTTTTTCTAGGTTAGTGATGTGATTTTAAATTATTGTGAGAAGAAATTTTAAATTTTTTTTCAGCAATTTATGATTTTAAATTAAATTTTGAGATGGCACCCATGCAAGATCGTCGATGACTTTTGATTCCATCTTCGATGCTTTATTTTGTGGTTGTTAACTTGGTATTGGAATTGTTTAATCCTCTAATTTTTATTACATGCTTGAGATTTGTATTGCTATAAATTCTAGTTTTAGCCTTTTGTAACATGGATACTCTATTGCATATTTTAGTTTGTTTATTTTGTTGGGTAATGCAACTAGTTGAAAGTTTAGAAATTCCATTACAATTAAGAAATAAAGGTCAAGAATTTATCTTCAACGGAAAATCTGTTTTTTGGTTTTTGACCTCAATGAAAATTGAAATTACCACTCATCTTACCTCCAAATTGGTCCAAACAAGATTCTAACTACTAGAGGATGAAGTGAAGATCACTTGCAACCCTTCCAAAACTCAGCTCCTATAAGAAATTCAAATGAATTTTATCAAAATCCAAAGCTGATCCAGTTCAGTCTTGAAAATCAGCATTGCACCATTTTTTATCAACATGAAAATTAGAGCTAGTAACCTGATTTTTCAGCTCAAAGCAGGTATAGACAGCATCCCAACATCCCCCACACAAATGCAAGTCTTCAATTTTGAAAATGGAGTATAAAATCATATCAAATTAAGCTCCCAAACTTAACTGACTTGCTGCCAGAGTTGTTGGCTGCTACTGTTGCTATGACCAATTAGCAAGAAATGAGCAACAAAAGAGGGAGAGGGAATAAGAAAGAAGATACTAAGGTTGATCTTAAGTTCCTAACTCTGTAAACAACCCATAAATAATAATCAAACCTAGTACAAGAAGTTGGAAAGGCTCAAGAACTTAAATCCATCAACAATGCTGAAATTCAGCTTCCAAATCTAAAATTACACCATTCCAAGTAAAACTTACTTCAATTTCCAGCTAGGAAGAGCTTCAAACCAAGCTTTACAAATTTCTTCATCTTATAATCTTTATCCATTTCAAAATTGAGCTATACTTGCATAGGATTGAGACCCTCCAAAGCCAACTAATGCTGCTGCCAGCCCTGCTGGTAATGGTGTTGCCAGCTGACATTGTTGTAGTTGCTGCAACTGCAGCCTTGCTACTATGGTTGCTGCAGAGAAGGAGGAGGAGAGGGAAGAGAGGGGGGAGATGGATTGAGAAGAATAGGAAGATGAGTAGGAGGGAGGAGATCCTAGTATTCAGCAGCTGAATACTAGCTGCCAAAAACCCCAATTAAGGGTGGTTGGGCTTGGTTGGAAGTGCCATTGGCACAACTTAACCAAAATTGCATCCATGCTGAAATTAAGTGATGTTTCAGATTTAATTTGCGACGTCAATTTCGTGTCCAAATTAAATCCGACTCGACCTGACACTTTTTCGACGTGTTGAAAATCACGGACTATAATCATTCCAAAAAAAACAATGTTTTAATATTTCGGGACACTACATTAGATATGAAAATTAAAACTCTGATGGTTTAATCATCAAATAAAAATTTACTATAGTTCACATCAAGTTAAAATTTGCCATTTATTAAAGTTTGTCTTTTTCCTACTTTTTACTTTTTGCTCTATATATGTTTGTGATTTGTATTTGTATGTCAAAACAACATAACAAAACATCTGTATGTTTTAGTTTAAAATTATTTTTAGAATTTGTTAGAGTTTTAGTTTGTGAACTTTTGGTTCAATAAGAATTTGGCCATCACATATTTAAACCTTGCGATTAAGGATATCTAGTGTAATAAGTACAAGAATCGAGGTACTCTAATTCTTTTAAATGGTAATGATCGAGTTTCTTTATTTGTTTTAACTTATAAAAGTAGAAAAACGTGAGAGATATCGATTTTTTAAGATAAGATTTACAAATAATTAAATCTCTAGTCTTTTTTTTTTTTTTTTTTGAGAGATAGGTAAGACGCTATTTCGCTTCGTTTATTTCTTTTAGAATAAACTTAGCTAAAATGTGAATCAACTAAGATTCGAACTTGGGACCTCGGGTACCAACCATCAAGCCTTGTTACTCATCATACTTAGGTTAGAACTTTACTGTATATTACTGTTACCATATTTTGCACTTGAAAGATAGTCATCATTTACAACTATATTTTATAATTTAATTTCAGCTAAAAAGCTAAGCAATTGATTGAGGTCTTTAAGTTATGGTGGATAGCTACATATTTTATTCAAAAACCATTCATAAGGGATATAGTGTTAAAAAACTAATAGACATCCAAAGATATATATTTGGAAGACGTGTAAATATGTACAACCAAACAACAGAGCAAAATCAACATTTACTAAATGGTCAACATATAGAAAAAGTTAAAGAATTATATATAGTATTCAAGTCCTCAAGGATATTTTTATTCATTTCATATTCTCAAGTATATAACAACCTAAGATAGTAAATATTGGATATAAGGGAATTTTAATTTGTATTTAAATTTGGATAAAAGTTTTGGATTATTGGTGTATTATTTATTATAATTGTAACTTGCTAGATATGTGCAGGTGTAACTTATTAATACTATTGTGATTCTCACAAGCCAAACTAGCTGTCAAAACATGGATAAGAGTTGGATTAATAAGTCGAGGTAATTTTTCTAAATTTTTAAGAAGTAGCTATTCTAAAGTATTTATTATCAAGCTACTCCACTAATTTGGACTGAATAAAATGTAGGATGAGTGATGACTACCAACAAGGTTTGGATCTATTTCTCAAATTTGCATTTGAGAATGCATCAGAAAATAATATGATTCTATGCCCATGTAAAAAATGTGCTAATTGCTTTTGGAGGGAATATGAAGTTGTCTATGAACATTTATTATGTGACGGATTTATGCGAAGCTATACACGATGGATTTTTCATGGAGAAGAGAGTTTTGCTTCAAAACCTATTCATGGGTCTGGTTATGAAGACAAAGAAAAGGAAACTGATGAAATTGATGAGATGATACATGATGCATTTTATTTTCCAACTTCAAATATGGAGTTGGAGAATTCAGAATTTGATAATTTACAAGAGGAGCCAGATGAAGAGACAAAAAAATTTTTTAGACTAGTAAAAGATGCTAATCAAGAGTTATATCCAGGTTGTAAGATGTTTTCGAAGCTCTCTTTTATTGTACGTCTATTGCAGATCAAATGCCTAGGGGGTTGGAGTAATAAAAGTTTTGACATGTTGCTAGAGTTATTAAAACAAGCACTTCCAGAGGGAGAGACATTACCGGAAAGTTTCTACGAGACTAATAAAATTATGAAAGATTTAGGTCTTGGATATGAAAAGATTGATGCATGCCCAAATGATTGCATCTTATATAGAAAGGAGTTTGCCAATGCATCGTCATGCCATGTATGCGGTGCTTCAAGATGGAAAACAATTGAAAACAAGTCGAGTGATAAAAAATCTAAATCAAAACGTAATCATAAAGTTCCAATGAAGGTCTTGCGGTACTTTCCGTTAAAACCTAGATTACAAAGGTTTATGTCATCAAAAACAAAGATACGAAATGAGATGGCATAATGACGGGCGAACAAAAGATGGAGTTTTAAGACATCCTGCTGATTCACTAGCGTGGAAAGATTTTGATGACAAGCACCAACAGTTCTCATCTGATCCACGCAATGTAAGACTTGGTTTAGCAAGTGATGGCTTTAATCCATTTCGGATGATGAGCATTTCTCACAAGACATGGCTTTGTTGTTTTGATTCCATACAATCTACCGCCTTGGATATGTATGAAACAATCTAATCTCATCCTTTCATTGCTTATTCCTGGCCCATCTGCACCTGGAAATGATATAGATGTGTTTATGCAGCCATTGATTGAAGAGTTAAAAGAATTATGGATCAATGGGGTTAAAACATATGATGTGTCGTCCGGTCAGACATTTCTAATGCATGCGGCAATATTGTGGACTATAAGTGATTTTCCGGGCTATGCGTGCTTGTCTGGTTGGAGCACCAAAGGCCATCTTGCTTGTCCATATTGCAATAAGGATACTTGCTCCAAATATTTAAAGCATGGACGAAAATTATGTTATATGGGACATCGTAGATTTCTTAAGAGAGGACACAAGTTTCGTCGAGATGCAATTTCTTTTGATGGTACATGCGAGTTGAGAGAAGCCCCGCCTCTACTTTCCGGACATGATGTGTTTGAACAAGTAAAGGATATTAATATTGTATTTGGAAAGCATAGTAAAAATACAAAGTCCAAAAAAAGTGGGCAAGTTAATGTGATGCAACCACCATATAACTGGAAGAAACGAAGCATATTTTTTGATTTGCCATACTGGGATACTCTTTTGGTGCGTCATAACCTTGATGTCATGCATATTGTAAAAAACATTTCCGATAATGTACTCTATACATTGCTTAATTTTGAGGGAAAATCAAAGGATAATTTTAGAGCTCGTCTTGACCTTCAAGAAATGGGCTTAAGATATGATCTTCATCCAATTGAAAAGGGAAGTAAAACATATCTACCGCCGGCAAGCTTCTTGTTAAGCAGAGAAGAAAAGGAGATTTTCTTTAAGGTATTGAAAGGAGTAAAGTTTCCTGATGGCTATGCAGCTAATATTTCAAATCGTATACGGGCCAAAGATAAGAAAATTCTAGGGCTTAAGAGCCACGATAGTTATGTGCTAATGCAACATTTGCTCCCACTAGCTATAAGAAGAATTTTGCCAAAAGATGTATGCTCACCGCTAATAGAACTAAGCAACTTCTTTCGGGAATTATGTTCAAAATCGATAAAAATAAAGGATATGGAACAATTGGAAGACCGAATTGTTTTGATATTATGCCATCTTGAGAGGATCTTCCCACCAGCTTTTTTTGATATCATGGTGCATTTGGCAATTCATCTTGCTACGGAGGCCAAAATTGCTGGACCGGTGCAATACCGTTGGATGTTTCCAATTGAGAGGTTAGTTGTTGCTATAGTCAATTTTTACTAATTCAATCAACAATATAATCTTTAAGTATCTTATAACTTTATGACTATATGTTGTAGATCACTATTGAAATTAAAAATGAGTGTCCGAAATAGAAACCGTCCAGAGGGTTCGATTGCTGAAGGCTATTTGGTTGAGGAAAGCTTGACATTTTGTTCACGTTACTTGCACAATGCTGATACCAAATTTAATCGTCCAAGAAGAAATGATGACCACTCTAGCATCCAAAGTCAAGTGCAGCCTTTATTTCCATATATTGGTCGTGCATTGGATGATGGTGAGAGTATTGCGTTGGACTACATAACGTGGGCACAAGCTCACCGATATGTATTATTTAATTATCATCCTATCAGTCCTTATCTTACGTAAGTTAATCAACTAACAAACTTTAATTTTTTTTCACGTTCATTATTATTTTTATTCTATAATTACTATCCCTTTCTATTGTACACGCAGAAAGCATCTTCACGAGATTAAAGTGCATAATCGTCGAGCAAGAAAGCATGATATAGAGCGTATTCATAATGAAACTTTTCATGAGTGGTTTAGATCCTACGTGAGTGAAACTTTTCACCAATTTACCTACAACTTACTAATTTTTCTAATTTGCATATAGAATAACTTTTCCTGTTGCTATATATAGGTAAACAAGTTAATTAGAGAAGAAAATGAGGAGTTATCAGAAGAAATCAAATGGATGGCAGCAGGTCCTCTTATGAATGCTAAGAGGTTTAAAGGTTATCTCATAAATGGATTTAGATTTCACACAAAAGATATTGAAGAGAATAGAAAAACACAAAATAGTGGTGTTGTGGTGGTCGCAAGTACCTCAAGTTTTTCTAGCGCGAAGGATCAAAATCGCCAAAGGTGATGTTGCATACTATGGAGTTATAAGAGAAATCATTGAGTTAAACTACAGCGGAAGAGCAAAAGTTGTATTATTTCGATGCGATTGGGCAGATGTGCGCTCGGAAGGTAGAGGAATTAAAAAGGATGAATATGGATTCACACTTGTTAATTTCAATCAATTATTATATAGAGGCGACCATTTGTCGAATGAACCCTTCGTATTAGCATCTCAAGTTGAACAAGTTTTCTACATCAGAGATCCTATAGATGAAGATTGGCATATTGTAATTGGTACAAAACCTAGGGACTATTTTGATATGTCTAGGAAAGATGATGATGATGAGATGGAGATATACTATCCTAATGGCTCAGATGATAACCTCAATGCAAATAGCACCACAAGCAATGATTATGATATTATAAATTGGATGAGAACAGATGTACCTGGAATAACCATTAATTCACCTTTAGTTGTGAATGTTGCAAGTAATGTTGTGCATGGCGATGAGGCATATTCTAGTGAGGATGATAGAAATGAAAACACACTTATCTAAAATCAGCTCAAGGGTAATTCACTAAATTGAATCTTCATAAATATGTTCTTGATTTCGTCATACAAATGCTCTTTATTCTCTAGCTATAGCTGGTTAGAATTCTAATATTCTAAGTTTTTGTTTATCTGGTTGTCACAACACAAGACTTGAAGTCAAATTAAGTTGAATCTAATTGGTGGACATTCTCAAGTGTAGTATTTAATTACAATTATTTATTTTGCTTTATTGTAACTAGTCATGATTATACATCTTTATAATATTATATTTTTGTTTTGGGGTTCACTTTAATCATGTGGCGTTCCAACACACAAGCCAGACATCCTACATCGATCCTTCACATCCCACAAGTACACATAGAGGACCTATGCAAAAGCCTCCATCATTTGCCTAAGCAATTCAAACCTCGAGGTGTCCAATCATCACTTGATGAAACACAACCTATCTCGAGGCAGCATGAATCTCGATCAAATAGAATGCAATTATCTAGTCAAGATCATTTGTACAACAACCGCCCTTCATCCAACAGTGAGCTAGAAAGAATAGTAACTGGACGCATAGTTCGACCACCTTCTAAACCCTCAAGGCCGCACCTAATGCAACATCAAGTTTATTCAGAAAATCATAATGCTTTACAAGATGATCTGCATCCTAATTGTAATGAAAATCATTCTGAAGATGACATACACGTGGTTGAAAATGAACCAAATCCAGGTAACAAATTTGTGTTATTATGTTTCTAGTAAGCTTACACTTGTGATTTAGTAAACTTTTCATATATTGTTATGCTTCTAGTAAGCTTAGTTTTGTGGTTCTTGTCAACAGATTCTACTAGAAAATCAAAGAATAGAAGAGGTCCTACTCGAATGCTAAAAATTTGGGCTACTCGAGATGGTGAACTTCTACCACAAGAATTCAATGAATTTGACCAACCAATTGGAGATGATGCTACAAAATTTACAAATTTCTTAGGCACAGTGGTGAGAAATGGAAATGATGCACCACTTGTATATAAAGATTGGAGGCAAGTACCATCCGAGTATAAAGAAAAATTGTGGAACATAGTAAAGGTTTGTATTTAGACTATTTAATAAATTGCCTATTTACAAATATTATTTTGTACTGAAAGAATAGTCTATTATCTTCTCTTTTGTAGTTAAAATATGATATCGAAGAGGATAGTATGTCTTGGGTTATGAAGGCGCTTGGAAAGAAATGGAAGGACTTCAAGTGTGAATTGAAAAAAAAAGCACTACAACACTCATGTCACTTATGAGGAGCGTTTGGCTGATCGTGATCCACGGGTCCTTCCTGATCAGTGGAAGTATTTAATTGATTTCTGGAATAGTGAGGAAGGAGAGGTGATTAGAAAAATAGTAAATTCTAAATATTTTAACATTATTTTTTTTTGTATTTGTCTTAAAATGTTTCTCACTAATATGTTGTAAGCTTAGGGTCGTAGTGTGAGGAACAGGATTAATCGTTTACAGCAAGCTACTCTGCATACTGCGGGATCGAAAAGCTTCGCTCGTATTCGTGAAGAGGAGGTAAGCGCCTTATGCCCTTTAGCTTTTCTATACTTGTTGATTGATTTCTTATTTGATGATCTACTATAGTAAGACAATCGGTAAACAATAGTTCAACAGGAAAGTAGATTCATAATTTAGGAAACTCAAACATATGTATCTCATACCTAATAAATTTGCCATTCTTTTATTCAAGATAGTAGTTGTAAGCTATATAAAAATTCTGAACTTCTAAGTAATAATTGTTGAAGTAGAAAGAGCACTATGTGCAAATGGTCAAAGAACCATATACAGAAGATATAGCATATATAGTAGTTAAATCTGATTAAGAGTACTTTAGAATCAGCAAAATAAACTTGAAGGATAGTTATCGTGCATTAGAACTCAAAAGAGACAAATTATGTAGCATATCACTTCCCCGTAAAGCGTGCCGAGTTCCGTCGAAATGAGCGGAACGCGGAGTGAGGTAAGTAACACGAGGTTCTAAGAGTTTTTAGACCTATGGTAAGTGAAAACGGGACCCGAGAGATCGAAACTGCAATTCTGGAAAAATTTCAGAGTTGGAACTCTTGGGGACCGGTCTCTACAAAGGGGAGACCGGTCTCCCCATGCGCGGAGGGTGGACAAGCTGAAAATCGGCTAAGTCCTGAAAATCGGACGTTTTTGTGCGCAAAGGCGCGAAAACGAAAACCGAAAAGCTATATTGGGTCGTGAGCTAAATCCGGCGTTAGCGCGGATGAAAAGATGATGAAAATGTGTTCGAAAACATGTTTGCAAAGTCTCGGTTCGATTTGAAACGAATCGGAGGTCAAACGAGCGAAAACGGACAAAAAACGGACCCCGAAGGTGAAAATGCTGAAAATTTGGCTAAGTCCTAAAAGGCTGGAATTCTGGACCTCTCTGGGACCGGTCTCGCAAATCCAGGACCGGTCTCCTATATAAAAAAATTGGCGAAAAAGCTGAAAATTTGGCTAAGTCCTTAATCGTTTGGTGAGGCTTTACGGGACCGGTCTCCATATCCCAGGTCTCCAGCTGCGAAATTTGCCCAGTTTTGGCAGATTATAATATTTAGGGTTTGGGGGACTTATGTGCTATTGTAGCAACACCATATAGGCTTGGGGCCTTCTCTATTCACAAAGACACTTCATCCCTCACTCTCTTTTCTCACTTTCTCTCTCTAGAAAAGCCCTAGAGCTTGGAGATCAAGGAGAAGAGGAAGAAGAAGGTGACATTGGAGGGCTTTGAAGGATCTTGAAGCTCTCCTACAAGGAGGCTTGGGTTGAGCTTGCTACAAGAGGTAGGTTTTTGCAAGTTTAACTCTAGGGTTTGGGTTTTCTCTTAGATTTTGGGATTTCTAGCTTGTTGCTAGTGTTAGAGAGTTGGGTATACCATGAACTCCATGGAAAACTCATGAGAGCTTCATGAGCTCTAATGGTGGCTTAGTAGGATTTGTAGTAAATGCCTTAGAGATGGTTCTAATGGCTTTAGCATGGTTCTAGAGAGCTTCTCATGGGTTCATAAGCTTTATTTTGCTTGTGTGTGAGATCAATCCCATGAGAATGCCAAAATGGCATTGTTAGGGTTTGGAAATTGGGGCTTTTGCCCTAGGGTGTTTCCAAGGCTAATTGACCTTGTGAAAACCTAATTGGGGGTATTCCCGACGCGTGGGACAACTCCGTTCGTTTAAACGAAAAGCCGATATAGGGGCTCCTGTGTAAATCGGCCTGATTTAGAATCTGTTTAACGCGCAGTCGCAAACTAGGGATCGGATAGCCGTGAAATTCGAACCACAACTCCACCATAATTTTTAGAGGTGGGGGGTGCATTCCTAATCATCGAATTCCCTTCTATGTCTATTTCACCTTTTTGAGCATATTATATTGTAGAATACTCATGCATGATAGGGTAGTGAGTAATTATAAGTATGATTGTTCCTTTATGTATTGCTATAATGTAAACGAACTTAGCGAATAAAATGGAACATAGAAATGAGAACAAGAACCCTATGCATGTGTGAATGTGAGAATGACTATGATCTTAGTACACAAAGGTGACATTGAACATAGAAACAAGATTACCATCGAGATGACATAGAAAGACATAGAGAATGACATGAACAATTAGGTAGAAACCTATTATGACATTGACATTGGAACTAGAGTTTATGGTTTCCCAAGTTGGGAAATTGATCGATACTCACACTTGGCTTGTGGGAGGTAGCTCCTCCACAAGTGGTGTACTCCGGAGTGTAGACACCGCGGGGAAAGTACCCCGTCGACGAGCTCTCGGGCGATAGCGCCTTGAGCCTTCCCTGGTAGACGGGTAATGAATCGCGAGTGGTGGGGTTAACTTGGTTAACGGGTAAGATTGGGTAAAGAAGCAAGTAAAGTAAAGAGCATGCATGCATCGTTAATTACAGTCAACTATCTATCCACTAATCTTTCTTTTGCAGGCATGGTATTTTAGCATATAGTATGGTTACCATTTCCTTTTTTTTGCAATATTTTTGCCTAAATGGACCTATTGGGTAAGTCGGCGGGGTCGTCGAGCCCACTGGGAACTTCGTTGTAGTTCTCACACCACTAACCCTACAGGTCCTAGCCCGAGTGCGGCGGCGGAGGACCGGGGCAAAGGGTTAGCGCCATAGCTAGTGGCCACCGGAGTACATCATAGGCATTCCATTTTGGGTATACTTGTATCAACTTGTTTTGTTGATCTATAGCGATTAAGTTGTAAACATTCAAGTTTATTTTGGTGGAATGGCAAATGCAAGAAAATATGATGTATTGAATGGAAAAGATTGTAATAGTTTTAGTTTACTTGTATTTGGTTTAAATGTAATCAAATATCTTGTATGTGGTATCTATTAGCTTAGTGTTTCTACTTCCGCTGTGTTTGTTGCTTGCCCTCGTGCAAGCCTTGTATAATAGCAAATATCCATTGATTGCCTTATTATACTCGTAGTTGGAGCCTTGGGCGGGCAGGGGAGGCCCTGTCCGTTCGGCGTCTGTTGACGTGGCCCGAACCCGACCAAATAGGCGGGTAGCGGGGCGTGACAGATAAAGTGGTATCAGAGCCTAAACGGAAGTAAGCAAAGGTTTAGGATGGACTTAGGAACCGTAGGAGTGGAGACCTTAGGGACTTAGGAAGCGGTTAACGTGGACTTGGTAATTGCGAAAGCTAGTGGATTGGGTTGACATTAAGACTTCTCTAGATGGAATTAGAGATGAATTCAAGTATTAATTTGTTTCTACTTGAGGGAATCGCGTGGGGCGGCCGACCACACGACCCCAAGAGTTGAAATTCGTTTTTACTTATTTGCTTTCGCTTAATTGGGTAGTTATACGGAACGTGTAAGTGTCACGTGTATCGAGTATTAATGTGTGTGCTACGTTTCAGGACGTGATGGCACCACGAGGACGTCCTCCTAAGACGCGATCCACCGTGGCACCACCTTCTCGAGGTGCCCGAACAATCGGGATCGAACGATGTACGCGAGCCGCGGGCCCGTATGGCAACTTTGGCGGGGCTATGAAGCGAGCGGGAGCGCCTTAGCAGGCTCCAAGACTTGATGACTCAGCAGGCGGCGGCGGCGCCTGTACCTCAGGACCCGACGCCACCTGTTGAACCTACGGCACCACCTCCTGTGGCGGCGACACCGGTGACGGTGGTGCCTCCGCCAGCTTCGGGTTCGTCGGCTTCTGATCACGACACCCCCGAGGCGGAGCGAGAACGGGCGGTAGCAGTGCTGACGGCCTTCAAGCGGCTTAAACCACCAACCTTCAGCGGGGAAGACAAGGACCCGTGGGTGTGCGAGGCGTGGTTGATTGCCATGCAGTCCTTGTTCGAGGACTTCTATACCCTCGAACGGGATAAAGTACATTTGGCGGCCCATTGTTTCGAGGGATCGGCGCGCCTTTGGTGGAGACAATTGAAGAAGGATCGTTCTTTGGACGATACTACAATGGCTTGGGAGACGTTTCGGGTGATGCTATTAACGGAGTATTTTCCCGAGAGCGATAAACGGAAGATCGAGGAGGACTTCCGCAAGCTAAGGCAAGGGAGTCGCACGGTGCGTGAGTACGAGAGGGAATTCACACACATGATCAATTGTGTGCCGAGCTTGGTCCACGGTGATGGGGACCGGGCGAAGACGTTCGGGCGTGGGTTGAGGCCGGATATTTTCAAGACAGTAGCTGCCTTCCGGCTGAAGACCTACGAGGAGGTTTTGGACCGTGCGCTTTGGGTGGAGCGCAGCAATGCTATTGCGCGGGAGGCGCGCGAGGCTTTTGAGAGGGACAAGGATAGAGAGACGTCCAAGAAACGGGCATCGGTTGGGTCCGCGGGGCAGTCGCGTTCCAAGCGACCCCCGCGACCACAGCGATCACAGTGGCGAGGTGGCAGGAGCCCGTCGAGGAGCCAGGCAACTTCCTATACGTGTGTGATTTGCGGCGGGACTCATAGGCCCGGGGAGTGCCCTCAGCGTGAAGGGAAGTGTTATCGATGTGGCCGCGAGGGACACATGAGCTGGGAGTGTCCGGGTGGTGCGTCATCGGCACCATCATCGCCGATCCAAGACACTCCGCGATGACACTTGCGGGACTACCACCCGCTATGTCCGCTGGACGATCGTCAGCGCCTCGACAGCAAGAGGCACCTCGAGCACCTAGTGGACGGGTTTTTGCCACTCGGGAGGAGCGCCGACTCCGCCTCCAGCCTGGATGATGTGGTGGCGGGTATTATTCGATCCAAGGCACTAGAGCCGAGCATTATTTGATACAGGTGCATCTCATTCATTCGTTAATGCATCATTCGCTAAGGCTCATGGACTAGAGGTTGTGTGTCACGATGACCAGTGGTGGGTCAATTCTATCGAACACTCTTTTGTTGTGGACGAGGAGTGCAAGAACTGTCCGGTACAGATTGGAAGCTGGATTATGCCGATCGATCTTCTAGTAGTAGACCGATTGTCGGGATTCGACGTGGTCTTGGGAATCAATTGGCTCTCCAAGTACTACGCAGTCATCGATTGTGATAAAAAGGTTATCACTTTTCGTGAGCCTAACCAGGAGGAGATGGTCTACCAAGCGTGTAAGGGCGCGCGCTTTGCGGCAACCATATCGTCAGTAAGGGCGAAGAGGATGATTAAGGGTGGTTGCAAAGCCTATTTAGCGACCATTGTAGATACCCAAAGGGAGCACCGGAATTGGGTAGCATTCGGGTGGTATGTGAGTACCGGATGTGTTTCGGCATGAGTTACCGGGATTGCCACCGGACCGGGAAGTTGAGTTCGTCATTGACTTAATCCCCTGGGCGGCGCCAATCTCGAGGGCCCCGTATAGAATGGCACCGGTAGAGCTAAAGGAACTTAAAGCCCAATTGCAAGACTTGCTCGATAAAGGCTTCGTGCGGCCGAGCGTGTCTCCGTGGGGAGCTCCGGTGCTATTTGTAAAGAAGAAGGACGGCACACTTCGACTGCGTTGATTATCGCGAGTTGAACAAGGTCACGGTTAAGAACAAGTACCCGTTGCCGAGAATTGATGATTTATTCGATCGAGGGTCTAGAGTATACTCGAAAATCGACCTTCAGTCGGGGTATCATCAATTGAAGATACGGCCCAAGGACGTGTATAAAACGGCGTACCGTACGCGGTATGGCCATTATGAGTTCACAGTCATGCCATTCGGGCTTACTAATGCCCCGGCAGCCTTTATGGACTTAATGAATCGAGTCTTCCGTCCGCTATTGGACCGGTGCGTCGTGGTTTTCATTGACGACGTATTGGTATATTCTCGGACCGAGGAAGAACACGAGGAACACTTGAGAATCGTGTTGGAGACACTCCGAAGAGAAAAGCTTTATGCCAAACTGAAGAAATGTGAGTTTTGGCTATCGGAGGTTACTTTCTTGGGTCACGTTATATCTGGAGTTGGCATTTCGGTGGACCCGAAGAGAGTTGAGGCTATTGAGGATTGGCCTTGCCCGACAAATGTGACGGAGATCCGAAGCTTTTTGGGCTTGCGGGTTACTATCGGCGGTTCGTGGAGGGGTTTGCCAAGATAACTACTCCACTGACGCGCCTTACGCACAAGGGGGTAAAGTACAATTGGAGCCCCGAATGTGAGCGGAGCTTCGAGGAGCTTAAGAAGAGATTGACATCGACTCCGGTGCTTGCCTTGCCGACACCGGGGGAGAAGTATGTTGTGTACAGTGATGCTTCCTATGTTGGACTCGGGTGTGTCTTGATGCAAAGTGACCGAGTCATAGCTTATGCTTCGCGCCAACTAAAGAGCTATGAGAAGAACTACCCGATCCATGATCTTGAGCTAGCGGCGGTCATTTTCGCGCTAAAGTTATGGAGGCATTACTTGTACGGTGAGCATTGCGAGATTTATACGGATCACAAGAGTCTCAAATACTTGTTCACCCAGAAGGAGTTGAATATGCGACAGCGGCGGTGGTTAGAGTTGCTCAAAGATTATGATGTAACTATTCTATACCACCCCGGGAAGGCAAATGTCGTGGCCGATGCTCTGAGTAGAAAGTCGGCGGAAAATTTGGCGACGACAATTACGCCTCAACCGGCATTGCACAAGGAGATGCAGCGATTAGGACTTGAAGTGGTGGCGCCGGGAGTACCGGCCACACTCGCTATGTTGATCGTGCAACCTACCTTATTGGAGAAGATAAAAGAATTGCAAGCGTCTGATTCGTACCTCCAAAAGGTGCGCGGGGAAGTCGAGAACGGTAGTGCCGAAGCTTTTGGCATTGGGCCCGACGGTGCATGCGATAGAAACCGCCGGTGTGTGCCTAAGGACGAAGATCTCCGGGATGGCGATTATGCAAGAAGCGCACCAATCACCCTATAGCATTCACCCGGTGGCACTAAGATGTATCATGATCTAAAGCTTCATTATTGGTGGCCGGGTATGAAAAGGGATATTGGAGAATTTGTGGCACAGTGCCTCACGTGCCAACAAGTAAAGGCTGAGCGTCGTTTTCCGGCGGGAAAATTGCAAAGTCTACCAATACCCGTGTGGAAGTGGGAAGACATCGCTATGGACTTTGTGACGGGCTTGCCTAGATCTCAAGGCGGACACGACGCGATTTGGGTAGTTGTGGACCGGTTAACGAAATCGGCTCACCTTTTGCCGATCCACACTACTTGGTCAGGAGACAAGCTGGCTCAAGTTTATCTTGACGAGGTTGTGAGACTACATGGGGTTCCGGTGTCAATTGTATCAGATCGAGACCCCCGGTTCACATCTCATTTCTGGAAGAGTTTGCAAGATGCATTGGGTACACGGCTCGACTTTAGTACGGCATTTCATCCTCAAAGTGACGGTCAATCTGAGAGAACCATTCAGATACTTGAGGACATGCTTCGGGCGTGTGTACTCGATTATAAGGGCGGATGGCACGATTTCCTACCGATGGCGGAATTCGCATACAACAATAGCTACCAAGAAAGTATTGCGATGGCGCCATTCGAGGCCCTCTATGGTAAGAAGTGTCGCTCTCCAATTCATTGGAGCGACGTGGGCGAGAGAACTGCTCTTGGCCCCGATGTGGTGCGAGAGGCGGAAGAGAAAGTCCGCCTAGCCCGACAAAGACTCAGGACGGCTCAATCTCGGCAAAAGAGCTATGCCGACAAGCGAAGAAGAAACCTAGAGTTCGAGGTTGGAGACCGCGTGTTTTTGAAGGTGTCACCGATGCGCGGTGTAAGGAGGTTTGGCGTTCGGGGAAAGCTAAGCCCTCGTTATGTCGGACCTTTTGAAATTCTAGAGCGGATCGGTGCGGTAGCATACAAGTTGGCGTTACCACCGAGACTTGCGGGAGTGCACAATGTCTTTCACGTGTCAAATCTCCGCATGTACGTCCGCAATTCGTCGCACGTATTGGAGTATGAACCGGTAGAATTGAACGAGGACATGACTTATGAAGAGTATCCGGTTTGTATTCTTGAAAGAGGTGAGAAGAAGCTTAGAAATCGCAAGATTTCCTACGTCAAGGTCCGATGGAGTAATCATGCGGTGCGTGAAGCCACCCGGGAACTTGAAGACACAATGAAGAGGAGTATCCTCACTTATTCGAGTCGACGAGCTAAGGTACGAGTTGAGTTTCGCGGACGAAACTATTTTTAAGGGGGGGGGAATGTAGCATATCACTTCCCCGTAAAGCGTGCCGAGTTCCGTCGAAATGAGCGGAACGCGGAGTGAGGTAAGTAACACGAGGTTCTAAGAGTTTTTAGACCTATGGTAAGTGCAAACGGAACCCGAGAGATCGAAACTGCAATTCTGGAAAAATTTCAGAGTTGGAACTCTTGGGGACCGGTCTCTACAAAGGGGAGACCGGTCTCCCCATGCGCGGAGGGTGGACAAGCTGAAAATCGGCTAAGTCTCGAAAATCGGACGTTTTTGTGCGCAAAGGCGTGAAAACGAAAACCGAAAAGCTATATTGGGTCGTGAGCTAAATCCGGCGTTAGCGCGGATGAAAAGATGATGAAAATGTGTTCGAAAACATGTTTGCAAAGTCTCGGATTTGAAACGAATCGGAGGTCAAACGAGCAAAACGGACAAAAAACGGACCCAGAAGGTGAAAATGCCGAAAATTTGGCTAAGTCCTAAAATGCTGGAATTCTGGACCTCTCTGGGACCGGTCTCGCAAATCCAGGACCGGTCTCCTATATAAAAAAATTGGCGAAAAAGCTGAAAATTTGGCTAAGTCCTTAACTGTTTGGCTGAGGCTTTCTGGGACCGGTCTCCATATCCCAGGACCGGTCTCCAGCTGCGAAATTTGCCCAGTTTTGGCAGATTGTAATATTTAGGGTTTGGGGGACTTATGTGCTATTGTAGCAACACCATATAGGCTTGGGGCCTTCTCTATTCACAGCACACTTCATCCTCACTCTCTTTTCTCACTTTCTCTCTCTAGAAAAGCCCTAGAGCTTGGAGATCAAGGAGAAGAGGAAGAAGAAGGTGACATTGGAGGGCTTTGAAGGATCTTGAAGCTCTCCTACAAGGAGGCTTGGGTTGAGCTTGCTACAAGAGGTAGGTTTTTGCAAGTTTAACTCTAGGGTTTGGGTTTTCTCTTAGATTTTGGGATTTCTAGCTTGTTGCTAGTGTTAGAGAGTTGGGTATACCATGAACTCCATGGAAAACTCATGAGAGCTTCATGAGCTCTAATGGTGGCTTAGTAGGATTTGTAGTAAATGCCTTAGAGATGGTTCTAATGGCTTTAGCATGGTTCTAGAGAGCTTCTCATGGGTTCATAAGCTTTATTTTGCTTGTGTGTGAGATCAATCCCATGAGAATGCCAAAATGGCATTGTTAGGGTTTGGAAATTGGGGCTTTTGCCCTAGGGTGTTTCCAAGGCTAATTGACCTTGTGAAAACCTAATTGGGGGTATTCCCGACGCGTGGGACAACTCCGTTCGTTTAAACGAAAAGCCGATATAGGGGCTACTGTGTAAATCGGCCTGATTTAGAATCGTTTAACGCGCAGTCGCAAACTAGGGATCGGATAGCCGTGAAATTCGAACCACAACTCCACCATAATTTTTAGAGGTGGGGGTGCATTCCGGAATCATCGAATTCCCTTCTATGTCTATTTCACCTTTTTGAGCATATTATATTGTAGAATACTCATGCATGATAGGGTAGTGAGTAATTATAAGTATGATTGTTCCTTTATGTATTGCTATAATGTAAACGAACTTAGCGAATAAAATGGAACATAGAAATGAGAACAAGAACCCTATGCATGTGTGAATGTGAGAATGACTATGATCTTAGTACACAAAGGTGACATTGAACATAGAAACAAGATTACCATCGAGATGACATAGAAAGACATAGAGAATGACATGAACAATTAGGTAGAAACCTATTATGACATTGACATTGGAACTAGAGTTTATGGTTTCCCAAGTTGGGAAATTGATCGATACTCACACTTGGCTTGTGGGAGGTAGCTCCTCCACAAGTGGTGTACTCCGGAGTGTAGACACCGCGGGGAAAGTACCCCGTCGACGAGCCCTCGGGTGATAGCGCCTTGAGCCTTCCCCGGTAGACGGGTAATGAAACGTGAGTTTTGGGGTTAACTTGGTTAACCGGTAAGATTGGGTAAAGAAACAAGTAAAGTAAAGAGCATGCATGCATCGTTAATTACAGTCAATTATCTATCCACTAATCTTTCTTTTGCAGGCATGGTATTTTAGCATATAGTATGGTTACCATTTCCTTTTCTTTGCAATACTTATGCCTAAATGGACCTAGTGGGTAAGTCGGCGGGGTCGGTTGCCGAGCCCACTGGGAACTTCGTTGTAGTTCTCACACCACTAACCCTACAGGTCCTAGCTCGAGTGCGGCGGCGGAGGACCGGGGCAAAGGGTTAGCGCCATAGCTAGTGGCCACCGGAGTACATCATAGGCATTCCATTTTGGGTATACTTGTATCAACTTGTTTTGTTGATCTATAGCGATTAAGTTGTAAACATTCAAGTTTATTTTGGTGGAATGGCAAATGCAAGAAAATATGATGTATTGAATGGAAAAGATTGTAATAGTTTTAGTTTACTTGTATTTGGTTTAAATGTAATCAAATATCTTGTATGTGGTATCTATTAGCTTAGTGTTTCTACTCATTTGTGTTTGTTGCTTGCCCTCGTGCAAGCCTTGTATAATAGCAAATATCCATTGATTGCCTTATTATACTCGTAGTTGGAGCCTTGGGCGGGCAGGGGAGGCCCTGTCCGTTCGGCGTCTGTTGACGTGGCCCGAACCCGACCAAATAGGCGGGTAGCGGGGCGTGACAAATTAGTATGATAGGGTACTAAATTTTAATTTGTTAGCACGTAAATTCGATAAATTGCAAACTTGACAACATGAAGTATGTATTTAGCTGTAGCAATACCTCTAGATATTAGGTCAAATAAAATTAGTAGAACATAATGTTTTCGAGTCTCTTTTCTTGTTAAGTTCAAGGGTATTGTATTTCACTTCAAATTTTCAAATATATATGTATTGGTGACAGCGTAAAAGTAAAGGAGTTGTACCAACTAGAGTAGAACTTTTCAAAATCACGCATACGCACAAAGATGGAGCTCCGGTGAATACTGAATGTGCGAGAAAAATTGTAAGGAACAATTTTCTCTATGTACCTTCCTCTTTCTTATATGTTAAATGGGTGCAACATGAACTTAACATTAATTGGTCTAATAATAATTACAGACTGATATTGATAAGATGACCATGGATAATCCAGAGAAGGCAAATAAATCTCTTAAAGAAGGTGATTTATTTTTAGAAGTTTTTGGAAAGGAAAGACATGGTCATGTTCGTGGCCTTGGTTTAGGCCCTTGCCCTTCTGATATATGGAGTTCAATGCCTTCTCGTGCGACAAGTGTACGCATGGCATACGATGCTAAGAGAAAAGTCGAAAACACGAGCAATGCAAGAAAAAATGACAGCTATGGAGCAGGAACAACTTGAGCTAAAAGTAAAATTAGCAAAAATGGAAGCGAAGATGGATGCTTGGCAACGAAGCCCAAATGATTTTCACCAATCTAATTCTATGAACACCAGACAGGTATAGTTTTACCATTTCTTATGTATTTTGTACATATAATTTTAATTTTTCTGTTTAATTTGTTCAATTGTTAAATCTATAGAACGTTGCCAATGCAAATGAAGATGGTATCAACAGACTTGAAAGAGAGGAATGGTCTTCGTCGTCATCATCCACTCATGCAATTCCGACTCATAGGGTTTGTTTTTACATTATTTCATAGCAAATTGTGTAGACACTCTCCAAATTCATTTTTGATGATTTAATTTGTGATAAATATGTATTCTAATGCTTAATTTTGAATAAATTCTCTCAATATTATAGATACATTGCAAGAAAATGAGATCGCAACAAGAAATATCTCGAGATGAAGTAAGTTATAATTTTGAATCTTTTTACACCATTTCAACTATGTTTAACTAATTACAAATTTGTCATAAAATATCATTTATAATGCTTGAACATGGTATATAGGGTGGAAAAGAAGTGACATTAATGTCTCTTGGAAAACCTCATCGTCCTGTCGCACGAGGAATTCTATTTAGTAGAGACCCATCTACTATAGTTGGAGGAGAGCGACTAGGCCAACGATTGGGAGGTCTATGTTGAGGTTGCTATAATGCCCAATGAGAGCCTGATTCGTAATTTCGAAAATTTGAAGACAATCGGTGATGCTGTTCGAAAATCAATTGCTTGGCCTTCTTTTCTTGTAAGTTTCATGTTTATACATATATACTAATCAACTATTCTTTTCATACAAAATATGAACTAGATAATTGAATACTATCTTTTCTCCATTGTGATAGGTTAAAGAAGATGGAAGATGAAGAAGTTATGTGATCAAGAATGTTTTGGATATAGCCGCTTTGAAGCCATTTGATCGGCATGTTATGCAAACCTTTTTTGTTGTTTTGAGTGGCTTGTATATTTGTTGTTTCAGACCTTTTGAGTTTCAAACAGTTTATATGAAATCTTTTTTGAAGTCTTTTTTATTGTATGACTCAATTGTTAATAGTTTAAGTCGAGGCTTGGCTTAAACTTATTTACAAAGTACTTGTGGCCTACAGATTATAATGTAAAACTTTTTTATTGTATTGACTTTGTTTGCTTCAGTATATAAAATTGATGAACTTCTAGTATTGAATGACTCTTTGATATGCATGTCGAAAAAATTGTGACATTTACTGGTGAATAATTAAAAAAATAAATTCTTTTTGTGATTTTCTAAACTAGTGTAAAATACTATTTGCTGGCACTTAAGCTTGTTTGAAATAATATTTTTGTTGGTGATTTTTGTTGTCGCCAAATAATGGTTTTGATGGTAATTTGGATTGCCATGAAATAATTATTTGCTGGTTATTGAAAATGCCGCCATTTTCTCATTTGATGGCATTTAAATTGCCAAGATAAATAGTATTTTTAGCGTTTCAAATTGCCAGTAATAACTATTTATAAGCACTTCAAATTGCCAAATATTGCTTTGCGGCAATTTACTTTTGCAAACATTACATTGCGCGATTTAGAAAATGCCAAGATTGATCTATAGTGGCAGTTTCGGCTACTTTTGCTGGCAATTCCGACGGCCAAGAAATATGTTTTTTCTTGTAGTGAGACCGGTCTTTTGTGCAAAGTCACACATACAGAGCTCTCTCGGACCGGTCTTCCCAGTGTGGAGACCGGTCCTCTATACTTGTTTAAGAGGATTTAAAAACAGTTAAAGTTCAAAACAAGGTTTTATCAACTCTAATGTCTTCTAAACACATATTTATCATTTAAACTCCACCACAAAGTGTTCTAATCCATACCTGAGTTATCAAACTCCATCGGGTGTTGCTTTTGATCTTGAATTGTGATTTACGAGCTTGATCTTCATCTTCGTCTCCAAAATCCCTTTTAAAACCACAAAACTCGCTAACCTAGACAAATCCTTAACATTACCTGACCAGGGAGCTAGGTCAAGTCGCCGGCGGTCAGGCGGCAGGCGATCCGGCCGGTGATAAGTGCGGTAGGTCGGGGAGGTCCGGGGCACCCACTGACCGGTGGGGGAGGACGGCCGAGGCGCGGCGGCGATCCAACCCGAGCACCGCTCTAGGGTTGCGATCTCTCCCGGCGGCACGGCGGCGGCCGGAGATGGTCGGAGAGGCGCTGGATCAGCGCCGGAGATCAAAGGGATGCTGGTGCTCCCCTCAGTAGGTGGCGGCGGCGCTCGGGCCTTGCTCTTCCCAGAGCTCGGTCTGGGTTGACCAAGCTTGGCCGCAGGTTGCTTCTGCGGCTCCAGCGACGCGCGGCGACAGCGGGGATGGCCGGAGAAGCACGCCTGAGGGTGGATCTGGTCGAGGGATGTCAGATCTATGTTTACTAGGCTTCTCCGGGTCCCATGGCATAGGAGAAGGAAGAATGGAGGGAGAGGGAGAAGGAAAGATAGGTCGAGAAGGGTTTCCGGAGGCCGGAGTTGCCTGCCGGCGGCCAGGGGCGCGTGCACAGGATGAGCACAGGGGTGCTGGAGGCGGTTTAGGTCAATAGGGGATGTGAAGAGGCCTAGGGTTAGGGTTTCACCATGAAACCCTAAAACCAACACTTTTATACAAGTGGCCACAATGCATAATAGTTCTCCACAGTCCACAATTTAAACTCCAGTCCCAGTCAGTGTGCATAAGTCCCTCTACATTCGAAATCTCGCGATTCGGCACATAAAATATTAGGCTTTTCGCGATTATCTGTTTTGCGTTTTCGATCCCTCTGCAAACTTTTCGCGATTCCCGAAGATCCGTCCGTCGGATTTCCGATCGGATCTCGCCAGCGCATTCAGCACGACTGGGGCATCGAATCTAGCATTTTGTTTCGTTCGATTTGGTCTCAGATTTGCGAAGAAACAACCCTCTTTAATTCCTCCATAAATTCCATTTATTTATATATATGTATAACCGTTCAAAACCCTTATTCTCGACAACTGTGCATCAGAATCCAATTTCACCAGTGCCATTGGATTCGGAATAGTCGAGACATTTGAAACGAGCTATTGAAGTCCTATGATCGGAGTTCGGTACGCACCAGGACCCTTCTCTACTCCCTGGCTCGCCGAAAAGCCGGAGTTATTATTCACTTTAAGTCAGAAGTCCGGGTCACGTAACTTTTCTGTTTTAGCTCGTTTTCACCTGAAATTTGACGAGTGCTTTTGTAATTAAATTACACACAATAACATCGTCAACAAAAGGATTTATTTATTATAATAAAAATGACAGTTATTACATTCTTCAATTTGAGAATCTCTATTATGATGGCCTTCGAAAAAACATATATATATACGACTTCTAATTTCATTACTTCAAAAGCCTGTTTGACTTGTCCGAATATGAATACCAAAACCTTGCTGTTTTGCAAAGACTATTTAGAAATTCTCAGCATTCCTATATAAAAAGTTAAAAACCCATTCCAATGTATGGTTCATTAATTCGGTCAATAGAGGCATGCGATATTATGTTTTATGAATTAGTTTCAAGACTGGTACATCCTGTATTTGTTGTCTCTTGATATGTATTATTTGCATCATGCGTAGTACAAGCAAGTGGAATAACAACGGGTGATGAAGTCTCCATAACAACATTTAGCCACTGATTTGGAAACAAGAAATTTACAAAAGTAAACTTCTTGCAAACTATTGAATTATTTATAAAAGAACATCCAACAAGAGCACACATATATAAGCTCAACATAAAAAAGAAAAAAGAAAAAACAAAAAACAAAATACAAAAATAATTATTTCATGGTGGCTAAACAAGTTGTTCAATGAAAAATATAACTCATGGAAGGAGAAAAAAATGTTAAAATGCATGAGATATTTTGTTAAGTTTGATGGTAACTCTATTAAATTTAATTTATTTAGACACTTTTTAAGCTGATAGAATTATGAAATTTTTAAATGATGATGAAAAGTACCTAACAAAGCAGCAAAATTTTATGAATTTCTCATTTGAGTAAGAAAATTAACTAAATCGGAATAATTAAGAATTAAAGGGATGCCAAAATAAAAAAAAAATATTACTGGATATTTCAAAATGGGCAATACTTTGTTTAGTTACGTACTTTTAGTTATCTAATTTAGTTAAATCGTGTATATAGAAACTTTAATTGATAATGAAATATAAAATTAAGACAATAGTTGAAAATTTTTAGTAAAGTTATAAACAAGAAAAATAGTCTTAAAATATATATAAACAAAAAAAATCTTGTAATTAATATCATATATGAAGCCATGTGGTATGTCCACATTGGCGGGTCTTAATTAAACCCGATCCACTTAAGTTGTGGATTGGGATTTATCCTAATAAGTTTAGGATAAGAATAAATTATATGTTTCTTGTCCGTTAAGAAACATATCTCCTAGTGAATATCTATTATACGTTAATAGATATCCCGAACCTTATCCTAATCCTTGTAGGATTCAGGATATTTAGGGGTTCCGTTATTCTATAAATACGTCCCCTATTCTCTTGAGTAGAGACAATCGAATACGAAATCTCCTCTTTATCTCTCTTCTTCCTCTCTCGGATTTCCACCTACGTTTCCGGGGTTTTGGAGTGTGGACATTGAAGAGGACTCTGGTAGCCCTCTTCGATTGGCATCCGATCCGCATCCGATCCGACGATCCGTGGCGTAAGACGTACGCGTGGGAGAAGGAGAAACGTGGGAGATCAAGAAGCATCAAGACAGACGATCCAAGAAGGCTAGTAAAATAAGTAGAGCGATCCGATTTGGGTTCCGGATACGTTGGCTATCCGGTTTGTAAGTTTCACGCCTAATATTTCCAACATTTGGTATCAGAGCCTGCATGCTTGTTTTCGCCTTGATCATGCTTGTGATGCGTGTATTTTAAATCGCATGTTTCGTTGATCAATTTTCTTTTGTCGTAGAATAGTTCTACAATTTTTTCTTTTTCGTTTTTCTATGAGAATTCGATAAAAAAAAATTTGGTAGATTGATTCTACAATTTCTTTCGTTTTTCTATGTGAAATTGATGAAAGAAAACCTGGTAGATTGATTCTACAATTTCTTTCGTTTTTCTATGTGAAATTGATGAAAGAAAACATGATAGATTGGTTCTACAATTTTTTTTCGTTTTCTATGTGAAATCGTTGAAAGAAATTAACTAAATTAGTTTTAGTTTTCTCCTAAATTGATCATGCGATTTATTTTTACATAAGTTGTTTTTTTTATTTCGTGATATTTCTTGGCACAACGCGCTATGACACACAGCTCTGGCCGTTACGAACGCGGCGCACGAACGACGCCGCGCGTCCACGCGCGCACGCAGGCGAACACTCCGCCGCGTGCGCGCCCCGGCGCGCCGCGCGGGCCGCACACCGCGCGGCCCGCCGCGCGCGCTGCGCGCCCGCACGGGCCGGTGCGAGCGCAGCGCGCAGTCGGCCGCGCGCAAGCGAGGGCTCCGCGCCCACCGCGCGGCTCGCCGCTGCGGAGCGGGCGCGCCGCCGCGGGAGCGGGCGCCGCCGCTCCGCGCGGCCCGGCCCGCCGCGAACGGGGCGCCCGCCGCTTCCGCTCGCCCGCCGCCGCGGGAGCGGGCGCGCCGCGTGCACCGCGCGGCCCGCCCGCCGTGGAAACGGGCGCCGCCGCTCCGCGCGGGCCCGCCCGCGGGAGCGGGCGCGCCGCGCCATCGCGCGGCCCGCCCGCCGCGGAGCGGGCGCGCCGCGCCGCGCGGGCCCGGCCCGTCGCGAGTGCGGCGCGCCGCGCCAACGCGCGGGCCCGCCGCGCGGGTGCGGCGCGCCGCGCCAATGCGCGGGCCCGCGCTCGGGTGCGGGCGCGCGCGCGGTTTAGGGTTTAGGGTTTAGGGTTTGGGGCCGGCCGTCGCGCGAGTGGCTCACGCGCGCACTCGCCCCATCGAGCGGGTGAGCATCCCGGCGCGCCTCGCCGTCGGGTGTGAGCTCTGGCCAACCGTTGACGCGGACGCGCGCACCGCGAGGCCCGCCATCGCAAACGCGCGCGCCGTGCCGGGCTCCGCCTTACAAGCTGCAAGCTCCAGAAGTTTTTTGGGCCGGTCCGAGCCGGTTCGCGCGCTCCGTGAGTGCCGGGCTCGCCGTGCACGATACCATTATTTAATATATATATTCCTGTGTGGTTTATTTTTATTTCTTGCGTGGTTATGTTTTATGCCAATTTTAATATGCATGTGTTGTTTGTTTAAATTTTACCCTTTGTCGGTGAATGTTAAATGCTTGTGTAGCATGTTGAATGATTGTATATTTTTATTTATTTGGCATATAAGTACTTATGTTATTTCGGTGTTTTTCTCAACAAAATTTAATTTTGAAAAAAACGGGTTCGACGTGTGCAGCATTCATGTAGAATATTCTTTCCTGATGTACACCTTGTAGTGATGTAATAGGTTTAATTATGCAAAAGGTGATGTAATAATTAAGGCCTTGTAAAGGAATGTGTTTTGCGCAGCGTCGACGTTTTTCGAATTAAATTTTGGCATAAGTACTTATTTTTTTTTATCTGTGTGATGATATTATGAGATTAGTTCTCCTCATATGAATATTTTTCAAAAGATAAGTTCTTTCAAAATGGATGAGTTCCAATTTTTTGGATAAGTTTCAAAATTAATAGAAAATTAATAAGATTGCGATACTTTGAACCGGCACTGGGTGATGATTACGAGCATAGCAAAGTTTTCGACCCCGTTGTGTCGAGGATAATTTTTTAATCTTATTAATTTTTTTCTTCGGAATATGTGCGTAATGTCCAAACCTATTTTTGAATGTAGTGAAATGACTTTCAAAATCATCATAGCCGATCTCACCAGGGGTGATAAGCTAGATGGAAAGAATTATGATATTTGGCACAGGAAAATGCAATACCTGCTTAATGAACAAGGGGTTCTTGAAACTCTCTCTCACAAATGAGTCATGCCTCGCAGAAGGCACAAGTTCGAGCATTAAAAGAGGTTTATAACAAATGGTTCAATGAAGATCGAAATTGCTCACACTATGTTGTGTGCTATGGAAGACGACCTTATTGGACGGTTTTGATACCTACAAGACTGCCAAGGATATTTGGGACAATCTGAAGATTGCTTTTGGGCAAATTTCATCCACGAGGCTACGTGCCTTAAATATAAAGTTTCGGCAGTGTATTAACGACCCAATGGCTGAGCACCTTCGTGTGATGAGCGCCATGATTCGGGACCTTAAGACCGCTGGAAACGAGCTCACTGATGAGCAACAGGTTCTAGTAGTGATTTGTTCACTGCTTAATTCTGAATGGTCCCAGATGAAGCTCCTGATGACGCACAACGAGAACATTAAAACGTTTAATGACATCTCGCACTATCTTGAGCTCGAGGCAGAGTGCTTGGAAGTGAACAGTTCTGTCGCTCTTGTTGCACGCTCCGAGAAGCGCAGTGGGATTGCACCCAAGCGTAAGAAGCGTTACAATAATCGAGCACAGAAGAGCCGAAATCAAGCTCCCTTTGGTGGAGTTGGAAAATTTCGTAGACATTTTGACAGAAACCGCCTTGATATTTCCTTTCATGGTACTTTATTTGGATATGGTACATTGATTAATGGTTTCTTTAAATTAGATTTGGGGGATGATTCGTTTGCATTTGCTTCTTCTTCTTATCTCTGGGATGAATCCGTTAAATGGCATGCCAGATTAGGCCATATAGGTTAAGACAGAATGAATAGATTGGCTCGAGAAGGCTTTTTGGGGTCTCTCGCCAAAGTTGACCTATCTGTGTGCGAGCCTTGTCTGGCTGGGAAGGCATGTAGAAAGCCTTTTGGTAAGGCTACTCGTGCCTCTCATCCTTTAGAGCTAATCCACTCGGACATCTGTGGGCCAATGAATGTGAGGGCCCGCATGGTGCTATTTTCTCACATTCATTGATGATTATTCCCGTTATGGATATGTGTATTTGCTTTCTCGCCGATCTGAAGCTTTAGATTGCTTCAAGCGCTTCGTTGCGGAGGCTGAGAATCAAATAGAAAGAAGTGTAAAGGTTTTTCGCACTGACCGAGGTCGTGAGTACTTGTCTGATCAGTTCAAGACTTATTGTGAGCAAAAGGGCATTAGTAGACAGCTCACTATTCCTGGTACTCCGCAACAAAATGGTGTTGCAGAGCGAAGGAACCGTACTCTATTAGACATGATTAGGTCGATGATGGCGCAAGCGCAACTTCCCATAAATTTTTGGGAGATGCACTTTTGACTGCAGCCTACATCCTTAATCGAGTCCCTAGCAAATCAGTGCCTACTACCCCATATCAGTTGTGGAGTGGTAGAAAACCAAGTTTACACTACTTACGCCCTTGGGGTTCAGCTGGATATGTTCACAGCTCCTCACATAAATTCGGAAAACTCGGCCCTAGAGCGAGCAAGCATGTGTTCATCAGATACCCTGAAAATTCGAAGGGCTATGTGATGTATTGTGGACACCCAGATGGTGGGATGACCGGGATTGAGTCTCGTGATGTGGAATTCCTAGAAGGGGAATTTCCAAGCATTGGTGAAATGCGAAAAGACGTCGGATTGTATGAGTTACAGGACGACGCTACTCCATCTGCAATTGAGGGTGATCGATCACTTCCCGAAGTCGCTGAAGGAAGTGGTAGCGATCCTCCGGCTAGTGGGAGTGCTCCCTTAAATGAGAGCATACCTATGGAAGTTGGTAGTTCGGATCCTCAATTACGTAGAAGTGAACGTGGACATATTCCCCGTCGACATTTTGAGATCGAAGGGGATATTTTCATGTGCACTCCGCTTGATGATGATGAACCTACTTCTTATAAAGAAGCATTAGAGACATCAGCTTGCAGTGAGTGAATGGCGGCTATGAGAGATGAGATGGAGTCCATGAGCAAGAACCAAGTATGGGAATTGGTTGACCTTCCGCCTGGGCGCAAGTCTATTGGAATTAAATGAGTTTTAAAAATTAAGCGCAAGGCGGATGGATCAATCGATAAATACAAGGCTCGGCTCGTGGCCAAGGGCTACACTCAGAGGCAAGGGGTAGATTACAACGAGACGTTTGCTCCCGTTGTGCGATTTACCTCTATTCGTTTGATTCTAGCCTTAGTGGCACACCTAGATTTGGAATTGTTCCAAATGGATGTCAAGACAGCTTTTCTCAATGGAGAATTAGTGGAAGAGATCTATATGGATCAACCTAAGGGTTTTGTACTCAAAGAAGACAAAGTTTGTTGTCTTAAAAGGTCCATTTATGGTCTCAAGCAGTCGTCGAGACAGTGGTATTTTAGGTTTCATGAAGCCATTACCTCTATCGGTATGTCCCTGATAGAGGAGGACCACTGTGTATATGTCAAGAAGATAGAGAATGGGATTTTGATCCTCTCTCTATACGTCGACGATATACTATTGGCTGGAAATGACATGTAGTTAATCAATACCACTAAGGAGTGGTTGTCTCTCAACTTTGAAATGAAAGACATGGGTGAGGCGAGCTATGTGCTCGGTGTAAAAATCATCCGTGATGGCTCTAGAAAGCTTCTTAGTTTGTCTCAAGAAACTTATATTATTCTAGAACTTTTAAGGATGCATCATTGTAAACCCATTGATACTACAGTGGAGAAGAATCAAACTCTGAGTCTTGATCAGTGCCCTAAAACGGATAAAGAAAAGGAGCAAATAAGTAGAGTTCCTTATGCGAGTGCAATTGGTAGCTTGATGTACACTATGATGTGTACGCGACCTGACATATGCTTCGCTGTTGGCTTGGTAAGTCGTTACCAGAGCAACCCAGGACATATTCATTGGCAAGCGGTCAAGAGAATCCTTCGATATTTAAAAGGAACCAGTGATCTCGTTCTCTGTTTCGAAGTAGGGGACTTGAGATTGAAAGGATATAGTGATGTTGATTGGGGCGGTGATAGAGATGAGTGCAGGTCCACCTCAGGCTATGTGTTTGGAGGCGGTGCAATTTTCTTGTGTAGAAACAGGTCGCGTTGCCTTGTCTACTATGGAAGCGGAGTACGTTGCTTGTTCACTGCCGTTCGGAGGCCGTTTGGTCGAGAGATTTCTCCAGCATCTCGACTTTGTGATTCGAGCTGATGAACCTGTTGAGATATTCTCTGACAGTATTGCTGCCATGGAGTATATGAAAGACTCCAAGTATCATGGCAGGATCGAGCATATAGATATTCGGTTTCACTACATTCGAGCCATGATGAGGCTAGGCGAGGTCACTCTTAGACATATCTCCACCACTAGGATGGTGGCGGATCCGTTGACCAAGCCGATAGCTGGGGATTTGTTCCAGACCCACGTTAGGAGTTTGGGCCTCCGTAGGTTTTGATATATGGACATTATTTTGTATCTTACGCTTTATTAATGAAAATATGTTTTTCTTCTTTTAAATGTGATTGCGTAATTGATACTAGAAGGCACATATTCGAGAAGTCACCAGGCTCAGATCAGCCCACTCACACGGGTGATCGCCCTGGCACCTAGGTGGTGAGCAGGATGAGACTAGATCATATTAAACTTGAGTAGTTGTAATATGATTACTTTGTTTATATATGTTATGAATGAAGTGTTGATATAAATTAAAGTCGCCTTAATTAGTTTAAGATGAGACTCTAAAGAGTTGGATATGAAAGTTTTTATGTGAAATTTCATATCGAGCCTGAATAGTAGCCGAACCTAAGTGCTCAAGTTAGAGAGATGACTTGAGCTGTGGTGGTTAGATGCCTTAGTGGTACCTAGACCAAGGTTCGTATGGCGTATTTTCCAGAGCGTGACTTGACCCATTCAGTGGGAGCTCCGCCATAGCATACATATCATACTGTATGTGCTTGTCGACCAGTTAGTAGAGTGACATAAGTTCTTCTCTCCATGTCACTGTGTGAGCACTAACCCTTTTTGTGCCCTCGACTTAGAACTACGTTATGAAGTGGAGGTCCAAAGTAACTAACTTAGCGTGTATCTCAGGGTCATGAGAAAATACGATCTCGCGGAGCACGTCTAGTAAAGTGCTTGGACCAATGTGGATTAACGTGAGGGGCTGAGGAAGATGTTTCGATAACACACCACGTAAGTCTTGTGACTCATTGCCCGGGCGGTTATCTTAGTTGTGTTACTAGAGATAATCATGAGTATAAGAAATAATTGTGGGGTCGAGCCCTATCATCACAGGAGAGGGACTTTGTGTTGCTTGATCCGGTGTGTGTTGAAACGTCTAGGGCATAGACGAATTAAGTCAGTGATGTGCTATGTTAGTTTGGTGGTGACTTAATATAGCACTCCTGCATGTGGTTCTTTCGTCAGGGCGCACGCTCCATTACCCGTATGAAGAGATGAACAAGTGAGAGAGAATTGGCCAATGTGGCCAAGTGGGAGATTGAAGCCATGTGGTATGTCCACATTGGCGGGTCTTAATTAAACCCGATCCACTTAAGTTGTGGATTGGGATTTATCCTAATAAGTTTAGGATAAGAATAAATTATATGTTTCTTGTCCGTTAAGAAACATATCTCCTAGTGAATATCTATTATACGTTAATAGATATCCCGAACCTTATCCTAATCCTTGTAGGATTCAGGATATTTAGGGGTTCCGTTATTCTATAAATACGTCCCCTATTCTCTTGAGTAGAGACAATCGAATACGAAATCTCCTCTTTATCTCTCTTCTTCCTCTCTCGGATTTCCACCTACGTTTCCGGGGTTTTGGAGTGTGGACATTGAAGAGGACTCTGGTAGCCCTCTTCGATTGGCATCCGATCCGCATCCGATCCGACGATCCGTGGCGTAAGACGTACGCGTGGGAGAAGGCGAGAAACGTGGGAGATCAAGAAGCATCAAGACAGGACGATCCAAGAAGGCTAGTAAAATAAGTAGAGCGATCCGATTTGGGTTCCCGGATACGTTGGCTATCCGGTTTGTAAGTTTCCGCTGCCCTAATTTAGTTAAATCGTGTATATAGAAACTTTAATTGATAATGAAATATAAAATTAAGACAATAGTTGAAAATTTTTAGTAAAGTTATAAACAAGAAAAATAGTCTTAAAATATATATAAACAAAAAAAATCTTGTAATTAATATCATATATCTACAGAAAAAAAAAAGAGAATGAAAAAGTTTCTAGTTAATTTACCATACATGTTATAAAGAGAAATGGTTAAGGTATCAGATTCTTTATCCCACCTAATGTATGTTGTGAGTAAGGGGCTGTTTGATTTCTAGGAAAAAAAAAAAAAATTTCGGTGGAAAAAAATTTCGGTGGAAAATTTTTTTACGTAGTTAGTGTTTGGTTTGTAGGAAAAGAAAAAGAGTTTTACATGATGATTGTTTGGTTGAAAAAAAAAAATTTGATGAATAGTTGTTTAATATATTTTTTATTATATATTATATTATTATTATTATTATTTATATATATAAATTAAATATATTTAAAATTATAATAAATATATTACATAATATATAAGAGTTATATATTTAAAAATATTAATAAATAATTACAAATTTATAAATAAAATATTATATAATAATATTTTTATAAATAAATAAATAAATAAATAAATAAATAAATATATATATATATATATATATATATATATATATATATATATATATATATATATATATATATATATATATATATATATAGTGCTATATATATATATATATGAGTTGAACTAGAATACTATCGGTAGTAAAACGGTCGTTTTACTACCGATTTGTTTTCGATGATAGAGCTTCCAAATTGACGATCGACTCCGTTGAACATGATCTATATCATTTGAAGTGTTTAGAAATCAAATTTCAAATCTTTTCGACTTCATTTGCCTAATGATCAAACGGTTTCAAAATTTATAATTTTAATGGTCGATAAGAGGCGTTTTCGATTAACGGCGTAAAGATATCCATATCAATTGAATTTTTGTTAGAAAATTCTTTAAACTATGTAAAACAAGATCTATACTCTTGATCTTGATTACAAGACTCCTATTATCATTTTTTACAGAGTATTCATTTTCATTGTTCATTTTTATGTCCACTTGATGGATAAAAGAACAATATCGAAAGTGCGTGAAATTTGATTTCTAGGTAGTTTAAATAGTTTAGATCATATTTAACGGAACCGATCATCAATTTGGAAGCTCTATCATCGAAAATTAATCGGTAGTAAAACGACCGTTTACTACCGATAAGATTCTAGTTCAACTCATATATATATATATATATATATATATATATATATATATATATATATATATATATATATATATATCTAATGAGGACCTCCCTCTCACGCGGTCCACTAGGCCGAAGTGGCCTCGTGGACCGCGCCATACCGTTGCTCCCCATAGCGCCAAACGCCGCGGTACTTATTGTAGCTTTTCGTTTTCCGCGGACGGGAAGCGGAAACGAAAAGCCAAAGTTTTCCAAAAATCTATAAACAAACTATTCCAAAAAAATTTTTACAGACAACCAAACAACCGAAAAAAAATTTTCAACCGAAAAATTGTTTTCAGAGGGATTTTACGAGTATCCAAACACACCCTAAGTGAAAGGAGTTTTGTAGAGCTGCAAAGTTCAAACCAAGAAGGAGAAAAATTTTTGGATGTATGCACCAAAAGATACTGAAGGAAGAAGAGAGAAAAAAAAAGAAAGAGAGTGTGTGTGCACGTGCGAGATTGTGTCAGGCATTAAAGTGATTGTGAGTAATGTGACAAATTGCTAAGCTGCTAAGCTATTTGATCTCAACTCAATGACCAGTTGAAATATTAGTGTAACAATGTACAGTTTCATAATCTATCTATTACTATATACTAATGTCCGTGGAGGTAGGTTTGTATGTTGACACGTGTCTCCGGTATTACGTACGGGGCACCCGGTGCTCCGTAGACCGCAAGTTGAAGTGAAGCATGAAGCGCATGCTTGTCAATTCGCCATGGGTAGAAACTAGAAATAACAAGACAAAATTATTGCATGCATGCCATGTGTCATGCACCGGAACGTGGAGGGTTCTTTAATTATTTGTGGACACATGTCTATTTTGAATATTTGGTGCACCTGGTGTACCATGGATTAAGTGAAAGAAATATAGATATTGGGTTTGTTGGGTGCTCCTACTGTGGACCATGGACCTACTGTAGATCATGGGTGAATTGGATTTGTAGTGACACGTGTCTGTTTTGAATATTTGGCGCACCCGGTGTACCATGGATTAAGTGAAAGAAATATAGATATTGGGTTTGTTGGGTGCTCCTACTGTGGACCATGGACCTACTGTAGATCATGGGTGAATTGGATTTGTAGTCTCTTAAACTTCAACACACCCGTTTCAAACTTTTAACAGCTGCATTTTTTCTACACTTTCAAATTTGCTTTTGACACTTGCAAGTTTTGTTTCTTGACACCTTAAAATTATTTGCCTACACGGCATGGTTAGAATTTTTTTTTATCTTTTTTGGTAAATGGTAAATCAAAAAAAAAAAATTTATAATTTTTATTCACCTATATATATATATATATATATATATTGTAACAACCCGAACTTTAACCAAATTGGCTAAAGTGCGCGAACGAATAATTGGACAAGTTCCAATTACCATTTCAAGCATCTTGGAAGGGTTAAGAGAGGATCTAAAAGAGTTAGAAAGGTTTTGGCGTTGTTCGGCGCGAATTAGAGTCGAAACGACGTGAAAAGCACAAGTCTGGGCAACCTGTACCGGTACAAGCAAAGTTGCTGTACCGGTATAGCAACTCTGACCGAGAGGGGAAGGCTCTCGGGTTGGAGGAAATTTTGGTGATTATACCGGTACAAGCCAAGTGTCGTACAAATGCTACGAAACCGTGAGGCAGCTCTCGGGTTTGCCTCTGGAGCAGTTTATACCGGTACAAATGCCCGTTGTACCGGTACAACATGGCTCTGGCAGCAGTTTTGGACTGCTTCGAAATAAAAGGTTTGGAGGGGTTTAGTTGCTATTGTTGCAACAAAATATAACCCAAAATCCTTCCCCCTTCACAGCAGTCTCTCTCTCTCTGTTCGACCGAAGCAAGAAAGAAAGAAAGAAAGAGAAGGAAGAAAAGAGAGAAGAAGAAGAAGAAGAGGAAGATGGAGATGAAGAAGATGAAGATGGAGGTCCTTTGGGCCATCTTCTTCCTCTCCCATGAGCTCGGGGCAAGCTTGTAGAGGTAAGCTTGTGCCCTCTCTCCTTCTCAAGCATGGTAGACTTTAGGGTTTCGAGTTTCTAAACCCTAGATTGAGGATTTGATCTCTCTACAAGTGTAGGAACGTAGTAGAGACTTGAAAACTCATGAAAAGCATGTGTTCTTCAAGGTGCTCTAATGGTGGATTTCTAGGGTTTGCTCTAAGCACCCTATGGATGGTTCTAGTACTCCTAGATGAGTTCCTAGAGGTTGGACAAGCTTTCCTTTACTTGTTCTAGAGATCAAAAACGGTGGATTGCATAGATGCAAACCTAGGGCTCCAAAATGGAATTTTTGTAAATAGATGAGTTTGATCTCATTTGATCCCATAGAAACCTAATTGGGGGCCTAACGAACGCGTTGGCGTGCTCGATTCGGTGATCCGACGAGCGAGTACAAAGATATTAACTGTTTAATATATTCATACCAGATGTCCGCAGCACGCAAGATAGGAGCCCAAAATTCATGAAAACGGAACTGAGGCAACTTGAAGGCGTGGGGCAACGGCACAAGGTCTCAGATCGGGATTCGGAGATCGTTTGGTTGGTTGTGCAAGAGTTCGAGCCAAACCGGGTCAAGAGTGCCGCGGGCGGCCGATTTCAAGTGTCAACGAGCAATCGGAGTGCGAATTGAGGTGGGTTGTGTTTACCGAAGCGACTAGATCGCCTGTATGTCTAAGAATAATCTTATTACTATGTACATCTTATATACCCACAATAGAAAAAAAAATTAAATTTAAAAAAAATAAAGAAAGACATAATTTCTACTTATGGCAGTAAGATAAATCTTTATCCATATTTACACATTTTTTTTATTTTTTTAAAAATAAAAATATAACAAAATGCTGAAATTTGATCGAACTAATTATGTGTAATGTTAATTTTTTTTATATTTTAAAGATGAAAAAAAAATGGTGAAATTATGTATTGAACATGTGATCCAGCATGTTGTATGTGTATTTTGAGTTGTTGTTGTTATTATTATTATTATTCTGGATAATGAGGGGTATGGGAGGAGGAGAGAATGCTGATGTATTGGTTGAAACACAATAGCTCTGCTCCTAATAGCACAGTAGCTCTGCTCCTTAACTGTAATATAAAATTAATTGTTAACCGCAGCGAAGCGCGGGTTCTATACTAGTGTGTCAATAAAGGGAGAGGGCCTCATGACTCCTCATTGTTGAAAATTATTACCTGCACCTCGTGTATGCGTACGATTCATAAATATTGATAAACTTGTATGATATAAGTACCAAAAATAAAATTTTAAAATAAAATCTAATTAATTAAATTTATTTTATGGTACTTTAAATATCTTTATATTAACATATATAAAATTTAAATATATATATATATATATATATATATTGAAATAAAATAATATTTTTTAAGGATCACAGTGCACTGGGTTTACCGAGTGTATGGACTGAATACGTGTCAATAAACAAAGAGTGCCCCACGCACTTTATGCCGCCACGTGTCCGCGAGCTGTTTTTGGTGCACCTGGTGCACCATAGATCAAAATTCGTGGAGCTAGGCTAATGTGTTGCCACGTGTCCACAGGCTGTCTTCGATCGATGCACCTGGTGCATCATAGGTTGTTGATTTATGAACATATATATGGTCCATAGGGGGATTTTAGGTCTATCTGTTCTATATATATTTTTCTACACTAAGGGGCCCGTTTGGTTCGGGGGATAAGTGGTGATAACGAAAGTTATCCCCGCTTATTCCGCCAAACGGAAAATTCGGGATATTTTATCCCGGTCAAAACTTGTTATTCCTAATTATTCCGGAATAGCAAGTTTTTCTTATTCCACCATTTTGGTGGAATAGCGTTATTCCAATACTTAATTTCAAACTTAATTAAAATTATAAATTGAATTAAAATTAAATTATATAAATATAATATTTTACATATTATAATAAATTATTTTTATTATAAAATTATTAATTGTACTATATTAATACATATTATTTATATTTAAATATTATAACAAATTATATTTAAATATTATATTAAATTCTTTTTATTAAATTTAAGTTTAAGTAGAATTTTTAAAAAATTTATAAATTTATTATAGTAAATTATTTTTATTAATTGTTCCCACCCCTATTATTATTTTAAAATTTTAAAACATTTAAATTTTAAAATTTTAAATTTTAAATTTAAAAATTTAAAAATTTAAAATTTAAAATTTTAAAATTTTAAATTTTAAAATTTATAATTTATAATTTATAATTTCAAAATTAAAGTTGATAATTATAAATTATAAATTATATATTTAAATTTTAATATTTTAAATTTTTAAAATTTAAAAATTTGATATTTTATTATTTTCAAATTTAAATTTGATCTTAAATTTAAAGTTTAAGATTTTAAATTTCAAAATTTTAAACTTCAAAGTTAAAATTTTAAAATTAAAAATTAAAAATTTAATTTTAAATATATTAATAGATTAATATCATTATTTTTTATTAATTTAATCGTCTGTTTTAAGATAATTTCAAATTAATAAGTAATTCAAAAGTTGTTGTTAATGTCTAACTTTAGAACCCTTCTCTTTCTCTAAACTCTGGATTTCTATAATAGTCCCAGTTAAGTTGTTGTTAATTGTTGTTACATTCATTAATTTGCTTATTGTTGTATGAGTTTCTTGATCTTAGAATTCTTAAATTTTTAAAAAAATATGAGTATTTATGTTAATAGCATAAATTTTGAGAAGAAAAAAACTTAATTTAATGGCCGAATTTTTGATCCCGAATTTTTAATTGGTGAACGTATAATATCCGTATAAATCACGTATCCGAATAATTGGCGAATCCGTTTTTTACCGTTTTTTCAACGAATTTAAAAATTAGAAGGCGAATTTTATCCGAATTATTCCTGTACCTAATTTTTGCCGAATCCGAATCGACTAACTATGCTTCTCACCTGTCGTGAAACCCTAGCCGCCAGTTTCCTTATAGAGCGCGAGGGAGACGAAGAGGGCGAACAGAGAGAAAGGAGTGAGCGACCATGGCGGCGGCGGCGACTCCGTACGGTGTGATGAAGGGGGCGAAACTGGGGATCGAGGAGCCACGCGAGCAGGTCAATCGCATCCGCATCACCCTCTCGTCCAAGGACGTCAAAAATCTCGAGAAAGGTGACCGTTCTCCCTCTGATTAGGGTTAGGCTGATTAGGGTTAGGGTTAGGGTTTGTATCGATATCCTTGAAGCTAGAGATTAGTATGTGTGTTCTGGGTGTAGTTTGCGCGGATCTAGTGAAGGGAGCCAAGGATAAGCAGCTTAGGGTTAAAGGGCCGGTTCGCATCCCCACCAAGGTCCTACACATTACCACACGGAAGTCTCCTTGTGGCGAAGGTTAAACCTTTTATCTCGTATCTGTAATTCTATGTTCTTTAATTGTTCATATCTTATTCGTTTTAATTTTGTTTTCCTTTTTTTATTCATTTCGTGTTGCAAATGATGAGTTTTGGATTCATCTGCTTGAGATGGGCGGATATCATGTGTTTTCGCTGGAACTATTAGCTTCATTTTAATCTATCTACTTATCTCAGTTTGCGAAATTTGTCCTTGTAGTATAGCATCTGAGTTTTTTTTTTTTTTAATTACTATTTGCTCTTATATCTTAGAAGAGGAAGGTTATTAGTTAGGAACATTTGATTTGCATGATTCTCTTGTGCTTGAGAGATGTGTGCATGCAAGTTTAATCTATTTGTTTGTGTCGCTGATAAGCTTTAGATAGAAATTTATGGAAATGGGCCGCTTTGATAAACTACCCAACCTTTAGAAGTTATGATTTTGGCACCTAATCTTTCTAATCACTTAAATTTGAGCCATTTGATGGCTCTTCTATTGCAAAATTGGATGCACTTCTTGCTTTAGTGGGAATGCAGTCATATAAATTATGTGAGATATTCAAATAAAGTCTGGTAAAATATTGATGCATCTAAGAACCGTCAAATGGCTCAAGTAGACTGACTTTAAGTTTTTGGTAGCAAAATAAAAAATTTTAAAGGTTACATATTCAAATAAAAAAGTGTCAGTAGTTCAGGTAAGTTTCATGCATTTTTACCTGAAATTTTACGATATGAGATACTCAAATAAAATCTGGTAAAATAAACGTTGCATCTAATGAAAGAACCGTCAAATGGCTCAATTAAAATGACTTAAAAGCTTTGGTAACAAAATCAAAACTTTTAAAAGTTGCATATTCAAATAAAAAGGTCAATAGTTCTGGTAAGTTTGATGCATTTTTACCTTGATTTTATGATGTCCTGAACGGTCTATTGTATTTAAAATGTAGTATTATTTTTTGCTTGGAGTTATCCTTTCTCTAAGGTGTTCTTCAAAAGAAAAATGTGCAAATCCAACTAACTGGTGATATAAATTATGTTTTATTATTCTTCTTGATCTTTTGAGGATTAAACCGCTTACTTAAATGATTAATTATGCTTTTGGAACATTTTAAAGTAGCTTGTCTTGCATTCATATCTGGATCAAAGTTTTTTGAAACTAATTTGTTTGATAAATGAACGTTTTCGCCCATATTCCTGTTTACCCAGTAATTGTCTCTCCTTCATAACATTTGCTTGAAGCATATAATAAGAAAGTGGCTCTTATTAAGAAATTTTTGTCGCTGCTGCTGTAATTGTGAAGTGACAAGTGCACCGTTGCGGGATCTTGTTGTCTACTTTGTTTCCTTTAAGTCGGTTTCGAAAAATATGGGGTTTTTAAAAATTATCTTTTGAAATGTTGGCCCATACTGAATAGGAGTTTTTGCCATTTTACAAACTGAAAAATTGAATGCTGCATACCAGACATGTTATCTTTACCATTTCCATTGTTCACTTTAGTTTATCGCATTTTCGTGTACTGAGTGGCTTCATCTTTTTATATTGTGATCTAATGAAAGCCTAAAGTGATCTGTTGGACGGTAGGAGTCAAGCGAAACTATTGATCAGACCATTCTCTGATTATTGTGTGTGAAAGTTGACATTCTCTGGTTATTGTGTATGAAAGTTGATATACCATTGATTTATGCATATACTTATTAGCCTCAAGTTTGATGATGATTTGCTGCGTAGCTTGCCTGTGTGAGTGCATTATTGACTATTCCAAAGTGTATCATTTGAATTGTGTCTCCAAATTATTTATGTATATGTATGTATATATGTATATATGTATATATGTGTATATGTGTATATGTATGTGCGCACGCGTGTGTATCTACACACACACCTATGCGCTAGGCTCATCGGTCAGCGCCTAGGGAGCCCCTAGGCAGGCGATGCTGCCTAGGTGCGCAGCTAGGCAGCCTAGGCATGCGCCTAGAGCTATGTGCAAGGCGCGCTCAAGGTGCACCTTCTTCATATCTATCCTAACGGGTTTGGATTTAGATCTATATGCTCTAACGGGTTTGGATCCTTATATTTATTGGTCTATTGAATTGAAACATCTAAAAATAAATCCGAAATCCTAAACAAACATAATCTAAAATTCTAAACAATCATCAAATGACAAATCTGACGAAGGAGAGGAGTATTCTTCATCAAGTGATGAAGATGATGATTGATGATCGAGGAATGAGGACTAATTAATATTTCTAGTGTGATGTATTTTGGCTTGGAGCCTTGAACACTTAGCTTTCATATGGTGCCCTTTTAAAAAATGTATGATAAAGCTGAATTTGGAAGCTCTATCATACGTGTGTCTGATAAAGCCTAGTGATAAAGCTTCCAAACATTTTTTAAACATACACACTTAGAGCTTCCAAAAAAGTAGGAAACAAAATAAGTTTAGGTGCACCTAGGCTCTAACAGCCCTTCTAAAAATGTATGATAGAGCCTCCAAATTCAAGATCAAGGTTATTCATTTTGATCTATATAGTTTAAAGAAAATGCGTAAAAATTATTCAATTCTGAGACTACTTGATCACAAGTTAAATGATGTCAAGAAATTATAAAATTTAATTCCTTGAAGTTTTGAATGTTCTAGATCAACTTGAATGGTGTGGATCGTCGATTTGGATGTCCTATCATCGAAAATGGCTAAATAGTACCGAGCCAGAATGCTCTTATGAGTATTCTAGCCCATCTCTCTCTCTCTCTCTCTCTCTCTCTCTCTCCCTCTCTCTCTCTCTCTCTCTATATATATATATATATGCCTATTAAGTGCAGTAATGAAGTATGCTTCATTATTGCATTTCTTAATCTTTTAAGGTTTAAATCTCTTAACCATATCTTCTCTTAACCATATCTTCTCTTAACCATATCTTTTCGTATGTTTCAGTAACATTTTTATGATTATTAATGTAACCTGTTATCATATATATATCGAATTTTTTTTTTCTTTTAATTAGAATACTTGTAAATGGACATTTTTATTCATCTAGTCCTGTTTGCTGAGTAATTCCTTCTCCTTGTATTGTAACAAACAAGTGATTCTTAGTAAGAAATCTTGGTAGCTGCTCTTGAGATTGGACGTAGCAGGGGCATGTTGCAAGATATTGTAATCACCTCAGTTTCCTTTTGAGTGGAAAAAGTTGAGCTTTTTAGTAAATGATCTTTGAGATTTTGTTTCCTACTGATAGGACTGTTTGGTCTTACCTTCTTTCTAAATAAGAAGTTGCAGCTACTAATTAAATATATTATCTTTACCCTTGTCCATTTTTCTTTTTATTTCATCGTATTTCTTCTTATTCTGACTGGTTTCATTTTAAAGTTTTGATGGTATCAAGCCTAAACTGATTTCCTAGGATTGTGAGGGAAAAGTTTTGACCTAACCAAATTCGGATTATTGTTCATGAAAGCTGATTTATCACTATAGATTAAGTGTAACTTCAGTGAATTTGAAGTTTGAAGATAATTTGCCGGCAACTTGACTGTATGCGTACATAATTGGCCATCCAAAGGAAAGGATTAGATGTTGTAGATCCAAATTTCATTACACCTTTAGTGACAGAAACTACGATGCCCTATGGATGGTGCGAGGAGGTGATATACTGGATGATAGAAAGACAATTTGCATATGTTATATCTCTGTATAGGTTAATATTTTTTTGATCTTTGGCAAAAATATCGTGGTTTGTTGGTTTTCACTTGGTGGTAATGGTTCGTTCTGCTGTAGTTTTCTAATGCTAGAATTTTTCTGTGATCATTATTTTCATGGTAATTTTTGTTTAATGCAGGAACGAACACATGGGATCGCTTTGAGTTTCGCATCCACAAGAGGGTGATTGACCTCTACAGCTCCCCTGAAGTGGTGAAACAGATCACCTCCATCACTATCGAACCTGGTGTGGATGTTGAGGTTACCATTGCAGATCTCTGAAAAGCTAATTAATTTTCTGTAGGTGTCCTAGATATCAATTATATGATCCTCTATTTGGTAATCGTTTCTCTTGTAGTCATTTCTTTTTATTGAGACAGATTTTAGGGCCTTATCATCTTTTTGTTTTTCGAATTTAGAATCAAGTTTTTGGTTTGAGCTATAAATATTATGCAGTTGTTAAAAGTGAGTTTTTACTATGCTTTTGTGTGTTAAAAGTTGAGGCATGGCCCCTACCCTCACCTTATGATGTCCTTAATGGCTTCTGCTTGTCAAAGCTTCAAATGCTGTTTGAGTAGAGTGATTCAAATATGCATTTTTCTTTCCAAATAAATTTCCCTTGAGAGCTTCACAATCTGAAGCTGTTGCTTTTTGGGATCACTAACTTATTTCAGATCATATTGGCTAGAGGCTGTAGCATTTTGATTGTTGAATGCTTATCTTCTGCTTCTGAATGCTTGTCTTCTGTTTCTCGGGCAGACAAACCTGTGTATATTCCGGGATAATTCCTACCTGGTTGCTGGCTCCAAAGGAAGAACTGTTTTTTTTCTTTTTTTTTTTTTCCTTTGTTGTTGTTGTTGTTGTTGTTGTTGTTTTTGTGAAAGTGTTTGCTAGAGAAGGTTAGGTTAAATTTTTTCCACAAAGAGAGGGGTCTTTTACTCTGAAAATTGTCTTGCTGTTGCAGGGGTTTTTTTTTTATAAAGTAACCCTCCAAAATTTTAAAATTAGAGAAATAATCTTGTCAAAATTTTATTTGGAAAAATAACCCTCCTTTCGCCATGTAGGCGCCACGTGAAATTTTTGCTATGAAGGCGGTGAATGATTTACCGTCTCTAGATATATATAATGAAGGCGGTGAATGATTCACCGCCTTCATAATATATATGTAAAAAGCGATAAATAATCTACTGTCTTTAGTGCAAAATATCATAACTATATCGAAATTTATCTAAGTCATGAAGATAGATACAGATAAGACGGTGAATCATTCACCGTCTTTACATATATGTAAAGGCAGTAAATAATCTACCGTATTTAGTGCAAAATATCCTAACTATATCGAAATTTATCTAAGTCCTGAAAATAGATACAGATAAGACGGTGAATCATTCACCGTCTTTACATATATATTATAAAAGCGGTGAATGATTCACCGCCTTCATTATATATATCTAAATGCGGTGAATCGTTCACCGCCTTTATAGTAAAAATCCAACGTGGCGAAAAGAGGGTTAGTTTTTCAAATAAAATTTTGATAGGATTATTTTGCCAATTTAAATTTTTTGGAGGGTTATTTTATAAAAAAGCCTGTTGCAGCCTTGCAGGGCTAGAGTAAGGAATTCAGTTTGGGACATGAAGTGTTAATTTTATGGTGAAATTATACGACAGTAAAAAGCTAATAAGTGAATTAAAATTTTAAAATAAAATTTCTGCAAAAAATATTATTTACAAACAGTAAAAAAATTCAAATAAAATTATAAAGTTGCTGTAGAAAAAGTAACTTTTCTTTGTTTTTTTTTTTTGCTTGATTCTGTCAAATACACTACAGTTTTTAATTAAAATTACTTCTCTAAATCAAAATAAATTTAATATAAATTAATTTTCAAATTAAAATTAACTATTACAAAATTTACTTCTCTAATAATTAAACCAAACAGGTCCATAGTCACATGAAACCAGTAATACAAGGATTAGAATTAGAATTCTATGTACTAGTGTTAGGGCTTTGATAAGATGAATTCATGACACAACGCTACAAAAAAAAACTCCATAATAGAAAACTTGGGCTATGATCGTCCGGTCAAAAAGCACGGTGCAATGATTGTTTTCATTGATAAATACATTAGGTAGATCGCGCTAGTTTCATACTTTCATCAAAATATGAAAAGGCATATTTTTATTTTCTTCTACCACAGCTCAAATTGGCTAAATAATGTTGGATAGTTCTCAATCTAAAACAAGCCCTAAGTCATTACTAATTAGTAATAATAAGCAGGTAACAGGTTAGAGTAGCTTATACCACCGATTGTATTTAACTCAATTGAAAAGATTCAATAATTGGTATCTATTGTCTAAGTTCGAAATTTAATTATTTTATATTTATATTTGATTTTAAATAAAACCCTAAACCCTAAATCCACCTATGGATGGGTGGGTTGTAAGATGTACACCCCTTTTGGGGTGTACATCTAGCATTTTCCTTTTTGCGTGCATTGGATTCCAAATTCAGAACCAAAACGCCTCGCAGGGTTTTATTAATATTTATATAACTGCACATGTCTATACAGATGTCCATGTAATATAGAATTGAACTGAAATATTATTAATAACAAGCAAGTAAACCCGTGCATGCACGGATTTATAACATAGTAATTAAGAGATGTGATGGTAAAGTAATTTAACTTTTGCATTAATGAAATTTTATATTAATAGTTTAAAGTATTTTTATCTTTTTATGAAATCTAATATTATATTTGGAGCAAGAAAAATCTTTAAAATTAGCAAGTTTTTATAAAAGAACATAAATCTATTTTAAGATGCTTAATTGTTCAGCAAGCAAAAATATAAAGTAAAATAAACAAAATTTTAAATATATATATCAAACATACCTCTCAGTAATTATTGAATATTTATTGGGATAGGAGCAAATAGTTATACTCTTCGATTTCAAAATTTGGATGAACTTCCAAGCTACTGGTATGTATTCTGAAATTTTTTTTTTCATATATACATTACTATTTTCGAATTTTAAAATAAACTTACCTCTTACCTATTATACATATAGTTGATAACAGTGAGAATACCTAAAATTAATAAAATAATATAGTTTAATTGTTAAAATTGAATAGTACTTACGATCAAAGAAAAAAGAACCGAAAAAAATAACTGCTGTGCAGTTAAGAAGAAGAAAAAAAACAAACATGTGGTTATGATTTTCTCTAATTATTATTTTTTATTATTTTAATTATTTAAAAATATGCGGTTATGATTATCTCTAATTATTATTTTTTATTATTTTCATTATTTAAAAATACGTAAAAATAATATATATAAGGAAAAAAATATATAAAAAAGAAAATCAAATTTTATAATATGAAAACAATTCGGTATGTAAGGCATGATTTTGTCTAATTACTTAAATATTTGTATAATAATTTAATTAAAATAGTTGGTATATATATATCCCATGTGGCATATTTTAAATAAGTAAAGCTATTTTATATAAGGAAAAAATATAAAAGAGAAAATCAAATTTTAGAATATCAAAATAATTCGGTATGTATGGTTATGATTTTCTCTAATTACTTAAATATTTGTATAATAATTTAATTAAGATAGTTGGTTAAATTTTTCTCTAATTATTTAAATATTTGTATATACTTGAATTTCTTCTACTTAACCATGTATGATGCAAATATATATACAATTTTCCAATTACTTATATCTCCCGTCCAATTACAGTGTAAATTTTGCAACATCTCCATATTACCTAAGTATATTTTTAGTGCTCAAAACATCTTTCTTGAGAAGAATGATGTCCATAAAATCAAAAACCTGAAAAATATGGAACAAAATTTCAATAGAATGCCAAAACCAATCAAACTTCATAAACTATGAAAAGATCTACCTGGCTTGAAGAATATAGAGAGCCCAAAATCAATCGTCTTTAGAGATGAATCCTCCTCCTGATTAACAAAGAGAAAGTTTTCGGATTTTAGATCGCGATGCATGACCCCCAATGAGTGTCACGCCTCCACGACACCCACTATCACCCTCGCGAGTTCCGCTGTAGCCTTCTCCGAGTAGTAATAACTACTGTGCAGTTAAGAAGAAGAAAAAAAAACTGCAGTTATTTTTTGGTACTTGTAGTTATGATCTATTTTTTGGTACTTGTAGTTATGATCTCTTACAAATACTTGTGCGGTTAAAAAAAAAAATAACTATTGTGCGGTTTAGAAAAAAAATAACTGTTGTACAGTTAAGAAAAAAAATAACTGTTGTGTAGTTTAGAAAAAAATAACTATTGTACGATTAAGAAATAAGGGAAAAAAAATACTGTACAGTTATTTTTTGATATCTGTAGTTATGATTTATTCTAATTAGTTAAATTTTTATATAAATAATATAAAATAAAAATTATGATAATATATGATTTAAGGGAAAAAAAATATACAAATTTATTCTAATGATTTACAAAATATTTGTGATATATATATATATATATATATATATATATATATATATATATATATATATATATATATATATATATATATATATATATTTGGTACCTGTAGTTATGATTTATTCTAATTAGTTAAATTTTTATATAAATACATTTGCGAAATATAAAATAAAAATAAAATTTTTTATATAATTATCCGACGTTAGTGGTGTCGAAGTGTCGTCTTGTGTTTGCTGCAAAAACATCCAAATCGGAGTGTTTCGTGGTAGCGGGTGACTCGTGTCTCGAATCGGTGAGTTCCGGGACAATTCGTGGGTCCCGGCGGAGTCCCGATGTGGTTTACGGGTCTCCCGGCACGTTACGGCGATCGGTTTGGAAAACCGACTCCAGTAGGTTTATTTGTAAGGGTTTATATGCTGTATTAGTGGGGTAGACACTAACCTGGTGGATCTTTTTAGGTGTAGTTGATATTTCTTCTTCAGGAGACAGACGCGGCAATTGAACAGGTGGGTATCACAGGTTGTCGTAGGTGCAGTGGTGCACGCTTGGTGACATTCTCTTCACCCTTGCTTTTACTTTGCTTACTATATACTCGTGCACCATATTCTTACTCTGCTCAGTAGTTTACTTGGTTAGTACTATCTGTAGGAGTAGAGTAGCTTCCATCAGCTTATTCTATACTTGGGACCTATTGGTCAGTCACATTCTATACTTGGGACCTATTGGTCAGTTTCTTTCTCTACTCAAGACCTGGTTGGTCAGTTACTTTACATACTTGGGGACCTGGTTGGTCAGTTACTTTACATACTCGGGACCTGGTTGGTCAGTCACATTCTATACTTGGGACCTATTGGTCAGTTTCTTTCTCTACTCAGGACCTGGTTGGTCAGTTACTTTGCATACTTGGGGACCTGGTTGGTCAGTTACTTTACATACTCGGGACCTGGTTGGTCAGTCACTTTCTGTACTTGGGACCTATTTGGTCAGTTACACTCTGTACTTGGTACCTGGTTGGTTCTTCTGGTTACTTGACGACCCACGTGGTCGTTTAGCCCTGGGGGGCAGGATTGTCGGCTGGTTGCCGATGGATGATCTTTGAGCATTGTAACGAACTGAACTTTAACCAAATTGGCTAAAGTGCGCAAACAAAATAATTGGACAAGTTTCAATTACCTTTCCAAACATCTTGGAAGGGTTAAAAGAGGGTTTAAAAGAGCTATGAAGGTTTTGGCATTATTCGGCGCGAACTAGAGTCGAAACGACGCGAAAAAAACCAAGTCTGGGCGGATTTATACCGGTACAAGCATGATGGCTGTACCGGTATAGCCACCGAAACTGAGAAGGCAACAGCTCTCGGGTTTGAGAAATTTTGGGTCTGTATCGGTACAAATCCGATTTTGTACCGGTATAAATCCTGCGAAAGGCCGAGGGCAGCTCTCGGGTTTGCTCTCTGCGCCAGTTTATACCGGTACAAATTGGGTCTTGTACTGGTACAGAATGGGTCTAGCAGCAGTTTTGGACTGCTTCGAAAATAAAGAGTTTGTTGGGCCTAAATGTAATTGTTACAACACTATAGGCTCTCCAACACACCCCTCTTCACAGCCAAACACTTCCAACACCTCTCTACCTCATTTCTCTCTTTCTCTCTCTAGAAATCCATTTCTAGGGCAAGGAGGCAAAGGGGAAGTTGGAGAAGGAACTTGGAGAAGGAGTCTTTGGTGGCTTTGGTGGTTCTAGAAGCTCCCCTACAAGATGGAGCTTGGGCCAAGGTGAGTTTTCATGGAACCTAAGCTAGGATTTGGGTTTTATTCCTAGAAAGTAAGGTTTTGGAGCTTCTCTTTGAAATGGAGAACAAGTAGAGGCTTGAGCTCCATGAAAATCAATGGAAGCTCAAGGTGCTCTCATGGTGGATCCCTAGGGTATCAATGCATGTCCTAGAAAAGAGTTTAAATGGTCTTAGATGAGTACCTAGAGGATCAACAAACTCTCTTTTGCTTGTTTAAGAGATCAAAACCTAGGGTTTCACATAGGGCTTGGTAGAGCACCCAAATTTGGGGCTTTTGACTATAGAGGTTTTAGGGTCAAATCGACCTTGTAGAAATCTAATTGGGAGTATCCCCGACGCGTGGAACAACTCCGTTTAATTAAACGAAAAGCCTATCTATGGGTTACTATGTAAATTGGCCTGATTTGGTCGATTTTTAACGTAACAGGTTTTAAAGTAGGCATCGGTTGGTCGCGAAACTTCTTGGGCGACTCCACAAAAATATTTGAAGGTGGGTGGTGCATTCCAAGGACACTGAAATTCTTTCTATGTCTAAGTGTCACTTTTGAGCATTCTATACATATTGAGCATGTTGCATTGTAGGGTTTAATATACTTTTCTTATTGCTTTGAGAGTTCAAATGCATGAGGTAGAATGTTATGAGATTGTATGATGAAGAACAAAAACCCTATGTATGCATGTTAAAACCTAAGGCGAGAACTTAGTGTATTTGACAAATGAATGTGACATTGGACATGTACTTGAGATTGTGACAATGTTGAGTCTACAATATTTAGACAACTGTGTGGCATTAAAGAACAAAGAACAAGTATGGTATTTGACTATAGTTGAGTTTTGAGATTGACATTATGACAACAACCTTAGAGTCAAGGGTCATATGAACATAGTTCTCCTTGAAGTCAAGGAATGGATTGAATTGGAATCCTTAAAGTTAAGGATTGATCGTACTCACCATATAGTCCTTGCTCGAGGCGCGGTAGCTCCCCCTCGGGCGATGTGCTCCGGAGTTGTCATCACTGGGTTGTAGTACTTCCCCAGAGGACGGTCCCGTCGGGTTGTAGTGTTTTCTCGACAATAGGGATTTGGGTTGGTTGAGTCTTGTTGAGGGCAAAGCCTACGGGCTAGCCAAGAGATTGGGTATTGAACTATGATATTTAAACCATCATGAGCTTTAATTTGAGCATCTTATTGTTTACTTTCAAGCGTATTAGTTGTATTTGTTAGTTGGTTATTATCTTACCTTTCTTTCTATTACGCTTGAATTAGACCTAGTGGGAAAGTCGGTGTGGTTGGTTGCCGAACCCACTCGGAACTTTGTTGTAGTTCTCACCCCACTATTTTCACAGAGTCGGGACCGAGTGAGCCGGCGGAGGATCGCGGAAAGGGCATCGCGCCCTAGATAGAGGCCGCCAAGTATTTCCTTTTTATAGTTGCATTCCCTTTACATCATCTTTTGTATTTGATGATTATAGTTGTTTACTCTAATTGTAATCAAGTTTCATTTTGAGGTAATTATGATGTAAGAAAGAAATGATGCAATGAATGTAAAGACTTTAAAGAATTCAAGTTGTAAGAATGATGCATGTATGTGATTGCAATTAATCATAGTACTTGTATGTTTAATTTAGTAGCACTTTCACTATTGGCTGTTGCTTGTCTTCATGCAAGCCTTTTTGTATGCTTCCGCATGTGTAAAATTTTATACTCTATCTGTACATGTTGAGCCTTGGGCGGGCAGGGGAAGCTCTGTCCGTTCGGCGTCTGTTTGACGCGCTCGAACCGGACAAATGGATCGGGCTTGGGGCGTGACAGATAAAATAGTATCAGAGCGTATAAAAGCCAAAAAGTGAAAGCTAGGATGGACCTAGGGGCCATAGGAAATGGAAAGACTTTAAGGACCTAGGAAACGTGAGTGACGTTGAACAAGTATAGCGAAAGCATGTGATTGGGTTAATGTTATTATGTCTCTAACATGTTTAGAGATTAACTTTAAGTTGTTATTTATTTTCTATTCCTTGTATTGTGATCGGCGGCCGACGACATGATATTTGGGATGAAAATGAATACGCTTGTTTGTTTTCGCCGGATTGGGTATGTTCGAGTACGTGTTAAAGTATTAATGTAAGTTGCTTCATTTAAGGAAGCAATGGCACCTCGTGGACGACCGAAGAAGGGGTCTAATCCCACGGCACCGAGTGCGACACCGAGTGCGACACCGGGTGCGGCACCTATTGCGGCTCCCGAGCAACCCGCGGCACGTGGCGGCGGGGGGCTTGAGGAGCAGTTGGCCGCGCTTATTGGCGTGGTGCGGCAGCAGGCGGAGTCTGTTCGGGCTCAAGGCGAACAGATTTGGTGGCCGGAGACCACTGGAGCGGCGACGACGGCGGCCCAAGCTGGGGCCGAGCATCCTACACCCCCTGCTGGGACGCCGACTATAGTTGAGGGTGCGGCGGCGGCGGCAGATCAAGTCGCGGCCGTACCAGTTACGGTGGTACCGGCCGGATCGGGGACTTCGAACCTCGGTAGTGCGGCAGACGACGAGGAGCGGGAGCGCCAGTTGGCGGCGCTCATCAGGTTCATGAAGTTCAAGCCACCCGTCTTTGAAGGAGGAGTGGTGGAACCGGAGGTGGAGTCTTGGATTGACTCCCTAGAGACGCTCTTCGAGGACTTCAGCACCCCGGAGAAGGACAAAGTACACTTCGCTTCCCACTGCCTCGACAAGGCGGCGAAGGCGTGGTGGAAGCGGACCAAGCGGGATCGGTCACCCGACCTACCGCCTATGACGTGGGAGGAGTTTAAGCGAGCGATATTCGCGAACTGATTTCCTGACTCGGTGAAGCGGAAAATGCAAGAGAAATTCCGCAAGTTGAGACAGGGAGGCCGCTCAGTGGCGGACTATGAGTTGGAGTTCTCCCACATTATTGACTGTGTCCCGGACGTGGTACGTGATGACCGGGACCGGGCTGACTGGTTCTTGCGGGGGCTTCAGCCGAGGATCTATGAGAGGATACAGATCCTCAACCTCACGACTTTTGCGGAGGTTTTCGATCGAGCCTTGTCTGCTGAGCACGGCAGCGCCTACGCGCGGGAGGAGCGCGAGGCCATGGCGGAGACAAGGGACAAGGGCAAGAAGCGGGCGGCGGGCGGTGCCGGGGGCCGGCCAAATGCAAAGAAACTCCCTCGGTATCCCCGACAGCAGGCGAAGGGCGGGAAGCCCTACCGTTGTGTTATTTGCGGCGGCGACCATCGGCCGAATTTATGCCCGCAGCGTGAAGGAAAGTGCTACAGATGTGGTCGACCGGGGCACATGCTACGAGAGTGCCCTGGTTGGGGATCGTCTGCACCGACGGCGGCCTCGTCCCCTTCTACCCCGAGGTAGCTGATGGGGTTACCACCCCCTATGGCGGCTGGACACTCATCATCGTCGCGTCAGCCGGAGGCGTCGAGAGCACCGAGTGGGCGGGTTTTAGCCACTCAGGTGGAGGAGCAGGTTCCAGCTCCTTACGACATCGTGGCAGGTATTATCTCTATCAAAGGCACTAGAGCTCAAGCTATTTTCGATATAGGTGCATCGCATTCTTTCATAGGTGCATCATTCGCTAAAGCTCATGACTTAGAGATTGTGCATGATGATGAGGGTTGGACTATTACATCACCCGTGCAGTCTTATGGTGTCTATGACGAGTGTCCGGCGTGTCCAGTTCAGATAGGTGACTGGGTCATGCCGATCGACATGTTGGTGTTAAACAAGATATGGGGATTTGATGTAATCTTGGGGCTGGATTGGCTTTCCAAGTATTATGCGGTTATCGACTGCGACAGTAAGGTGATCACCTTTCGTGAGTCTAATCAAGAGGAACTGGTATACCGAGCGTGCAAGGGTGCGCGCTTTGCAGCGACCATAACCACGGCCAGAGCAAGAAAAATGATTAAGGGTGGTTGCAAAGCTTACTTGGCGACCATCGTGGACGGCCGAAGGGAGCACCCAGACCTTGAGGGCATTCGGGTAGTGTGCGAGTACCCGGATGTATTTCCGCGAGTTACGGGATTGCCACCGGACCGGGAGGTTGAGTTCGTTATTGACTTGATTCCCGGGGCGGCGCCAATTTCGAAGGCTCCGTATAGAATGGCACCGGTAGAGCTAAAGGAGCTTAAAACGCAATTGGAGGACTTGCTCGATAAAGGCTTTGTGAGGCCGAGCGTGTCTCCGTGGGGAGCTCCTGTGCTATTCGTCAAAAAGAAAGACGGCACACTTCGACTCTGCGTGGATTACCGCGAGTTGAACAAGGTCACCGTGAAGAACAAGTACCCGTTGCCAAGGATCGACGACTTATTCGATTAATTGCAGGGGCCAAAGGTGTATTCAAAGATAGACCTACAATCGGGGTATCATCAATTGAAAATACGGCCAAAGGATGTGCACAAGACGGCGTACCGTACGCGGTATGGCCATTATGAGTTCACGGTAATGCCATTCGGGCTTACTAATGCTCCGGCGGCATTTATGGACTTAATGAATCGTGTTTTTCGTCCGCTATTGGACCGGTGCATCGTGGTCTTCATTGACGACGTATTGGTATATTCTCGGACCGAGGAAGAACACGAGGAGCATTTAAGGCTTGTCTTGAAAATACTCCGAAAAGAAAAATGATATGCCAAGTTGAAGAAATGCGAATTTTGGCTTTCGGAGGTTATTTTCCTAGCACATGTGATTTCGGGTGAAGGCATCTCGGTGGACCCGAAGAAAGTAGAGGCAATTAAGGATTGGCCTCGCCCGATGAGCGTAACGGAAATCCGTAGTTTTCTTGGACTTGCGGGTTATTATCGGCGGTTCGTGGAGGGGTTCTCCAAAATAACCACTCAGCTAACGCGCCTCACACACAAGGGTGTCAAGTATGTTTGGAGCAAAGATTGCGATCGAAGCTTCAAAGAGTTAAAAGAAAGGTTGACGACGACCCCGGTACTTGCTATACCGACGCCGGGGGAGACATATGTTGTATATAGTGATGCTTCCTACATTGGACTCGGGTGTGTTTTGATGCAAAATGGGCGAGTTATAGTTTATGCTTCGCGCCAATTGAAACCTTATGAAAAGAACTACCCGATTTATGACTTGGAGCTAGCCGCGGTGATTTTCGTGCTAAAATTGTGGAGGCATTACTTATATGGTGAACATTGTGAGATCTACACGGATCACAAAAGCCTTAAATATTTGTTCACCCCAAAAGAGCTAAATATGCGACAACGGCGGTGGTTAGAGCTATTGAAGGACTATGATGTCACTATTCTATACCACCCCGGAAAAGCGAATGTCGTGGCCGATGCGCTAAGTAGGAAATCGGGAGAAAACTTAGCCTCGGCAATTACACCCCAACCGTTGTTGCAAAAGGAAATGCAACGGTTTGGATTGGAAGTAGTAGCGCCGGGAGTGCCGGCTACACTTGCTACCTTAGTGGTACAACCGACCTTATTGGAGAGAATCAAGGAGTTGCAAACTGCCGATGAATGTCTCCAGAAGGTGCGTGGGCAAGTAGAAAGCGGTAGTGCCGATGACTTTAGCATTGAAACCGACGGCACACTACGATTTCGGAATCGGTGGTGTGTGCCCAAGAACAAGGATCTCCGCAAGGCTATTACGCAAGAAGCGCATCAATCTCCTTATAGTATCCACCCGGGCGGCACCAAAATGTACCAAGATCTAAAGTTGCAATATTGGTGGCCGGGCATGAAGAAAGACATTGAGGACTTTGTTGCGTAATGTCTTACTTGCCAACAAGTAAAGGCGGAACGGCGGTTTCCGGCGGAGAAGTTGCAAAGCTTACCGATACCTGTTTGGAAATGGGAGAATATAGCTATGGACTTTGTAACCGGATTGCCTCGATCTCAAGGAAGACACGATGCAATTTGGGTGGTCGTGGACCGGTTAACGAAGTCGTCGCATTTCCTACCGATTCATATTACTTGGTCGGGGGACAAGTTAGCTCAAGTCTATATTGACGAGATTGTGAGGCTTCACGGGGTTCTGGCGTCTATCGTATCGGATCGGGACCCGAGGTTCACTTCTCACTTTTGGAGGAGCCTACAAAAGACATTGGGCACACGGCTCGATTTTAGCACGACATTTCATCCTCAAAGCGATGGACAATCGGAGAGAACAATCCAAATACTTGAGGATATACTTCGAGCGTGTGTATTTGATTACAAGGGCAATTGGCACGACCATTTACCGATGGCGGAGTTCGCGTACAATAATAGCTATCAAGAGAGTATCGCGATGGCGCCATTTGAGGCCCTGTATGGAAGAAAGTGTCGCTCTCCAATCCATTGGAGCGACGTGGGCGAGAAATCTGTTCTTGGCCCTGATGTAGTGCGGGAGGCGGAGGAGAAAGTTCGCCTTGCCCGCCAACGGCTTGCTACGGCGCAATCTTGGCATAAAAGCTACGCCGACAAGCGGAGGAAAGATATTGAGTTTGAGGTTGGCGACCATGTGTTCTTAAAGGTGTCGCCAACGCGAGGAGTTAAACGGTTTGGAATCCGGAGGAAATTGAGTCCTCGGTATATTGGACCGTTTGAGATCTTGGAGCGAATTGGAGCGGTGGCCTACAAGATAGCATTACCACCTAGGCTTGCGGGAGTGCATGATGTATTCCGTGTATCAAATCTCCGCAAGTATGTTCATGATCCCGATCATATTCTCTCATACATACCATCGGAGATTCAAGAGGATATGACTTATGATGAGTTCCCAGCGTACATTATCGACCGAGAGGAAAGGAAGCTACGAAATCGGAGCATTCCTTATGTTAAGGTCCGTTGGAGCAAACACAACGACCGAAAAGCTACTTGGGAGTTTGAGAGCGTCATGCGGGAACATTATCCCCACTTATTCGAGAATCTGGATTAAGGTATGAATCTAGATTATATTTAAGATAATTTCGCGGACGAAACTAATCTTAAGGGGTGGAGAATACAACGAACCGAACTTTAACCAAATTGGCTAAAGTGGGCAAACAAAATAATTGGATAAGTTCCAATTACCTTTCCAAACATCTTGGAAGGGTTAAAAGAGGGTTTAAAAGAGTTATGAAGGTTTTGGCATTATTCGGCGCGAACTAGAGTCGAAACGACGCGAAAAAAACCAAGTCTGGCGGATTTATACCGGTACAAGCACGATGGCTGTACCGGTATAGCCACCGAAACCGAGAGGGCAACAGTTCTCGGGTTTGAGAAATTTTGGGTCTGTACCGGTACAAATCAGATTTTGTACCGGTATAAATCCTGCGAAAGGCCGAGGGCAGCTCTCGGGTTTGCTCTCTGCGCCAGTTTATACCGGTACAAATTGGGTCTTGTACCGGTACAGAATGGGTCTGGCAGCAGTTTTGGACTGCTTCGAAAATAAAGAGTTTGTTGGGCCTAAATGTAATTGTTACAACACTATAGGCTCTCCAACACACCCCTCTTCACAGCCAAACACTTCCAACACCTCTCTACCTCATTTCTCTCTTTCTCTCTCTAGAAATCCATTTCTAGGGCAAGGAGACAAAGGGGAAGTTGGAGAAGGAACTTGGAGAAGGAGTCTTTGGTGGCTTTGGTGGTTCTAGAAGCTCCCCTACAAGATGGAGCTTGGGCCAAGGTGAGTTTTCATGGAACCTAAGCTAGGATTTGGGTTTTATTCCTAGAAAGTAAGGTTTTGAAGCTTCTCTTTGAAATGGAGAACAAGTAGAGGCTTGAGCTCCATGAAAATCCATGGAAGCTCAAGGTGCTCTCATGGTGGATCCCTAGGGTATCAATGCATGTCCTAGAAAAGAGTTTAAATGGTCTTAGATGAGTACCTAGAGGATCAACAAACTCTCTTTTGCTTGTTTAAGAGATCAAAACCTAGGGTTTCACATAGGGCTTGGTAGAGCACCCAAATTTGGGGCTTTTGACTATAGAGGTTTTAGGATCAAATCGACCTTGTAGAAATCTAATTGGGAGTATCCCCGACGCGTGGGACAACTCCGTTTAATTAAATGAAAAGCCTATCTATGGGTTACTATGTAAATTGGCCTGATTTGGTCGAGTTTTAACGTAACAGGTTTTAAAGTAGGCATCGGTTGGTCGCGAAACTTCTTGGGCGACTCCACAAAAATATTTGAAGGTGGGTGGTACATTCCAAGGACACCGGAATTCTTTCTATGTCTAAGTGTCACTTTTGAGCATTCTATACATATTGAGCATGTTGCATTGTAGGGTTTAATATACTTTTCTTATTGCTTTGAGAGTTCAAATGCATGAGGTAGAATGTTATGAGATTGTATGATGAAGAACAAAAACCCTATGTATGCATCTTAAAACCTAAGGCGAGAACTTAGTGTATTTGACAAATGAATGTGACATTGGACATGTACTTGAGATTGTGACAATGTTGAGTCTACAATATTTAGACAACTGTGTGGCATTAAAGAACAAAGAACAAGTATGGTATTTGACTATAGTTGAGTTTTGAGATTGACATTATGACAACAACCTTAGAGTTAAGGGTCATATGAACATAGTTCTCCTTGAAGTCAAGGAATGGATTGAATTGGAATCCTTAAAGTTAAGGATTGATCGTACTCACCATATAGTCCTTGCTCGAGGCGCAGTAGCTCTCCCTCGGGCGATGTGCTCCAGAGTTGTCATCACTGGGTTGTAGTGTTTCCCCAGAGGACGGTCCCGTCGGGTTGTAGTGTTTACTCGACAATAGGGATTTGGGTTGGTTGAGTCTTGTTGAGGGCAAAGCCTACGGGCTAGCTAAGAGATTGGGTATTGAACTATGATATTTAAACCATCATGAGCTTTAATTTGCGCATCTTAGTGTTTACTTTCAAGCGTATTAGTTGCATTTGTTAGTTGGTTATTATCTTACCTTTCTTTCTATTACGCTTGAATTAGACCTAGTGGGAAAGTCGGCGTGGTTGGTTGCCGAACCCACTGGGAACTTTGTTGTAGTTCTCACCCCACTATTTCCACAGAGCCGGGACCGAGTGAGCCGGCGGAGGATCGCGGTAAGGGCATCGCGCCCTAGATAGAGGCCGCCAAGTATTTCCTTTTTATAGTTGCATTCCCTTTACATCATCTTTTGTATTTGATGATTATAGTTGTTTACTCTAATTGTAATCAAGTTTCATTTTGAGGTAATTATGATGTAAGAAAGAAATGATGCAATGAATGTAAAGACTTTAAAGAATTCAAGTTGTAAGAATGATGCATGTATGTGATTGCAATTAATCATAGTACTTGTATGTTTAATTTAGTAGTACTTTCACTATTGGCTGTTGCTTGTCTTCGTGCAAGCCTTATTGTATGCTTCCGCATGTGTAAAATTTTATACTCTATTTGTATATGTTGAACCTTGGGCCGACAGGGGAAGCTCTGTCCGTTCGGCGTCTGTTTGATGCGCTCGAACCGGCCAAATGGATCGGGCTCGGGGCGTGACAAGCATACTACATTGATCGTCCGATACTCGTCGCATTTCACGAACACCAGCGGTCTGATCCCCCGCAAGTGAGGGTGTTCTTCTTCGGAAAAGTGGTTGCAGGGAGTCAACCCGTGAGCCCTTGGAGCTTTGAGCTGGGGTATATGCATTGGAGAGTAGTGGGGGCATTGGCTTGAGGTCCGCGGTGCCGACCAAGAGAGCATTGGTTCAGATTGGGTACTCTTTGGTTTCTAGTCCCGTTGATGCATACTTACAGTAGCAGTTAGTTTGTTCTTATCCATATCTCTTTACTCTGCTTTAGTCGCTACTGTACTACTACTATCAGCTTTACTTGTTTAGCTCCGTGACTAGTGAGTACCCCTCGCCCACGTCAGTTTGGGGTACCCACTGGGGGGGGAGACATGTTTACATGTTCTCACCCCCTCGCCTTCTTTTTCAGGTGACATAGCATGTTCCAGTGGGACAGCAGGTGAGGAGCGGGTCTAGAGTGCGCTATAGCTCCTTCCCTTTTATCGGTTACTCCTTTACCTTTCCTGTTTTATGACTTAGTCTATTATATGGTTCATGTTCTCTACTTATAATTTGGAATATTAAGTTAACATGTGATTTCGGAATTGGATAAAATAATGGTTTTGAGATTTATTGTAGAGACCTGAAATTTTAGCTAAGGCGTGTTGACAGCTTTGGAGAGTGTCGGGACAAGTCCGGGTCGCGTTGGCGCGAAATAGACGCCAAACGGGCCCCGTGGGAACGCGAGAGCAGCGTGTGTCATGAAAATCTGCGAAATAGCAGACTTTTCTGTGAGTTGTACCGGTACAAGTTGATGGCTGTACCGGTACAACGTCGGTTGCTATACCGGTATAACCACCAGGGGTATACCGGTATAGCCCTGCGCAGATGCCCTCGGGTTGCCTGTTTGTACCGGTACAAGGGGGCTTTGTACCGGTACAGTGTAGCAGGGATGGTGCAGTTTGACTTTTTCACTCTCTTGTCTTGTCACACTTTTCCCCTCACCTTAGGAGCAGAGAGGAGAGAGGGGGAGAGGCTTCTTCTCCTCCTGCTGCTGCTGTGCATCTCCTTCTTCTCCTTCCCCAAGCCAGTAAGAGTGTTGGAGAAGCTCAAGAGAGGTCCGAACTACGTCGACGACACACCGCGGAGCCGAGCGAAGGTGTTTTCGAGGTTGTTGCGCTGCGAGGAGGCCGTGGGGCAGTCATTCTCCGCCTTCCTCGACGTGGTACTGCGCCCTGGGAGCTTGTCGAGGTGAGTAGGCCACTGATACCTCTTTGTTTGCTTCAAACTTCCTTGATTTTCGAGTTGCCGCCGTCGCCGATTCCAGCGTCGACCGTTGGCGTTTTGGCTTGTTCTCTGCGTAGGAGCTTCGGATTGCGACGCGACTTGATTCGTTGGAACCGGGACTTCAAGACGAATCCAGAGGATCCTTACTTGCTGAATTTGAAGAAGGTTTGCCTGCTCGAAATTATGTTTTACTACATTGCTGTTTTGCAAGCAGACTTGGAATACTGAAATGCTGATTCCGGCGTCGACCCGCCGTGTTTTACCTCGTTCTCTGTGTAGGAAAGTCGGATCGCGACGAAATTTGGCTTGCTAGATCCGCGACTTCGAGACGAAGATTCTGAGCCCCAAGATCGCAATTTTTGGAGCAGGTTTGCCCAGTCAAAACCCTGCCTTACTGAGCTGCTGTTTCAGAGCTGACACAGGGGTGCTGTTCCGCAGTTTTCCAACGGCGACGTTCAGTGTTTTGGCTCGTTCTCAGTGTAGGAGCGACGGAATCCGGCGAAACTTGGGCCGTTGGATTCGTGACTCCGAGACGATGCTTTAGAGCCCTTGTTTGCTAAATTTGGGTAAGGTTAGCTTGGTCGAAATTAAAGGTTTCTTTGCTGCTGTTTTTCGGACAGATTTCGTGAATTTGAGTGTAATTGGGTTTACCTCTTCGCAGCAGGAGAATCGCGGACTTCGACGGACCATCGGGGGATCGATTTGGATCCGGGCCATTCCCTTCACTGCCAGGAGATTGTTTGAAAGGTGGGATTTCATCGGTTTCGCTTCTAAGTACAAGTAGTCGGCATGTACAGTTGTATTGATATATCCTCATCCCGAAAACATGGTTTAGTATTTTGAATATCTGAATTGGATGCATGCATAGTGAGTAATTGTATCTTATACATGTTGGACTTGGACTTGACTTAGGAGAAAACCACGTCTTTGATCGTCATTAGCATACACTACCAAATTTAGCTCTAGGAGCCGTGTTGTGTCTTATCGTCGCCGGGGGAGTGCATGGATACCCAAGGTAGTGTAGCTTGCTTTTACGCTCGCGCTGTGGATGCCGAGCTTAGTTACAGTAGAGTTCAGACTGTGGTTGTTGTCGGGGACCGTCGGGGGTTGACGGTGGGCCCAGTTTACCGTTTGGTTACAGTTTGTGCCAGGAGCACGTGGTGTATTAGTGGTTAGACCCAATTTACTTGACTTTTGCCTGTGAGAGCTAGAATGATTATGATAGAGACACTTGTATACTCGCGTGGGTCGCGCCCCGCGAATGCCATTCCGGAATGAGGCTTCAGTGCGATGTGATTCGCAGTTTCTGCTTCGGACAGTTCTTGAGCCGGCTACCTTCGGGGTGGTGTACGGCGTAGCTAGATACAGGCAGGGTGGGTCCGTTTGGGCAGCCCGGGGGAGACAGTCAGTGACCCCTTTGTTCTACTTTCAGTGAGGTTGTGACATGAGTGGAGCCTAGTTGAGCGAGACGGGTGTGTTCACAGTCTAGAGAGAGTTTTCTCCGCCAGTTACTCTTGAGATATGGTGTAACCTTGATAGGCGAGACGAGGGTACTCCTAGTCTCGAGAGAGCTTTCTCCGGCAGATGCTCTTGAGTTATGGTGTTACCTCGCTAGGCGGGACGGGTGTATCACAGTCCCTGGTGAGATTGGGTCAGCATTGGCATGTACTACAGGTGGTTAGTATTAGAGTAGAATAGTTTAGTGACTTGTGGCTGTGGAGTGTTTCCGGCTTACTCTTCTTCTACTCCTGCTTACCCTGTAGACTTAGTGGGTGGACCGATGTTGTTTAGGGCGGCACCCACTGAGGACTACTTATTTTACAGTAGTTCTCACGCCCCTTTTCTTCTACCGTTGTTGCAGGGCCTTCGTCTTCGGCCGCTGCTCCTACTGACGCGGATCGTGGCAAGGGCGTCGCGAGCTAGAGCCCTTCCTGACTAGTGCTGAGTTAATGTTTGTTCTACTTTCAGTGAGGTTGTGACGTGAGTAGAGCCTAGTTGAGCGAGACGGGTGTGTTCGCAGTCTAGAAAGAGTTTTCCCAGTTACTCTTGAGATATGGTGTAACCTTGATAGGCGAGACGAGGGTACTCCCAGTCTCGAGAGAGCTTTCTCCGCCAGATGCTCTTGAGTTATGGTGTTACCTCGCTAGGCGGGACGGGTGTATCACAGTCCCTGGTGAGATTGGGTCAGCATTGGCATGTACTACAGGTGGTTAGTATTAGAGTAGAATAGTTTAGTGACTTGTGGCTGTGGAGTGTTTCCGGCTTACTCTTCTTCTACTCCTGCTTACCCCGTAGACTTAGTGGGTGGACCGATGTTGTTTAGGGCGGCACCCACTGAGAACTACTTGTTTTACAGTAGTTCTCACGCCCCTTTTCTTCCACCGTTGTTGCAGGGCCTTCGTCTTCGGCCGCTGCTCCTACTGACGCGGATCGTGGCAAGGGCGTCGCGAGCTAGAGCCCTTCCTGATTGGTGCTGAGTTAATGTTTGTTCTACTTTCAGTGAGCTAGAGCCCTTCCTGATCGTAACCGATTCGACTACGTCGAAAATTCACGTAGAAAAGTCACGGACAACACCGCGAGTTCGGAGTATGTTTCCGTAGAACTCATCCACAATATCAATTATCTCACCACGAGCTAAATGTATCGTTGTCCAAGACCTGAGTCGAAACACTCACCTTGGAGACCACAGTCTCACACCAGTCACCCGACAACTACCAAAGTCAAACCTCAATCAGTGGAAAGCCACCTGTGGCATTCAACAGTCATAGGTCCAAGACCTCACTTTCCACCTGACCCAAAAGGTCCAACTGACAACACCGATTGAGCTCGATAATTTGTTCGCTCAATATTGCAGTCAAACCAACACATGGTCCATGCCAGTCCATCACTTGATGCACAGGATTGCCAATCGCACCATGCGACACCAACCATCAGTGATGCTCAACATCCGTCTCCACGAGACCCTGTCGCTGCTGTCCTACAAGGGACCCTAGCGATTAATATTCCGAGCAACACCAAATACTTGTCTCATTGAGATCCAGGCCACCTGTCACCAATTGATCGGATAAGCATACCACTCCTAGGTTTGCACAATTAATTTGAGAAGCAAACCCTAACCATTATCACATACGGTGACTATCAAAGCCGACACCAGGCTTGAGTCACTTAATAACTGTGATTTCGAACCTCTCGCCAAACAGACTCGAACTAGAGTCAAATCCTTCTGCAGTGGTGATGAATCAACTGCACAAATTAGCCATGGAACAACCCAAGGCTCGCTACGTGGTCAGAGCTGACCAACACTCACGAGTTCCCAAGACAATCTAGGGCATACATCGACCCAATCCGTAAGTCCCCAGATAGGGAAAGGATATTTCGTTCGACTTTCGACGACATTGTCTGCAGCCAATGTACTTATCAAAAGAAAAGCGAAATATCTAAGATCCACTACCAACAACGAGTTGGAAGCGCGACACGACGAAGTATCAAACCATTTGATACCTCAACACTGAACCGAATCCGTTGAACATCGGTTTGCAAGCCGATATATGAGGACAGATCGACTCTGGACCGACTCACTGGGAGTCACATAACTTTCAACCTTTGAAAGCTACTCGCGATATTAAGTCGCGAGCACGCAACTGAGGCTTTAGGAAACAGTTTCCCATTTCCGCACCACAATCGAGCTACACTCAAGGTTCCACGAACTCCGTCATTACTTGGAGTAATTCGAGTCAATTCGACTCCTACCGTTAACTACAGACGAACCCACAACACACCAAATTTTGGTGTTAGAATACCCGCACACGACGTAGGCCTCAACGGAAAACCTGACACCACAATTGTGTCAGCCCGACTCTAGTACACGTCAATTTGACGAATGCACTAGCTAAAGATCAAAAGACCCAACTGCTGATTTCATCAGCCAACGAGAAGGAGTAGGAGTCACAACCCTACTCAAAGAACTGCGAAAGCAACACCAATGTTGCAGTCGTCTGAACCCTGGGCTACACCCAAGTAACCCCACATAAGTCGCGACCGTAACAGGTCTAAGTACTGTCTCCGTAGAGACACTCGCAGTAGCTCTCGTGTCAAAAGTAGGAATAGTGGCCCAGGGCGTCAGCAGTCTAAGCCCGATATCACTGGCCTTTCAAGGCCCACCTGACCGGAATGGCCACACACGGGGGACTTCACCCCGCCATTCGATGTCCAAAAGAAGCATCGCCACTACTCCCCACTTAGACACCTGCTCATGCGAAAATCGCAACACATACCGAAAACATCGTGCACTCGAAGTTTATCGACTCGACATGCACACCGGGACACAAGTCCAAACCCCGCACTCACGTGCCTATGTATCGCAAGTCTTCCTAGGGTCAACCTAACCAATGGGTCAGTTCCTTTTTATTTTATTTTAGTTTGGAAACAACTGCTGACTGGTGTTGTGGTTGTAATTCCCTCTGATACCATTTTAATCTGTCACGCCCCGGGGTCCCTTTGGTACATAAAACACAGCAGAATTTTTTTTTTTTTTTTTCTGACCCCCAGAGGTGTGCCAGATCTGCCACAAATACAGGGAGGCCACTGCACACACGGACAGAGTCTCCCCTGTATTTGCACGGCATCGCACAAGTACGTAGTATATACAATCATCCAGAACACAACCACAACATGTATGAACAATAAGTAATAATCGATACACGAGTTCATTCACCATTCACCACATTCACCACTTTTACTTATTCAAAAACCACCAGAAAACCTTTTTAAAACCATTTCCTTTGAGAAGCTGCCACGAGGGGTAGAAAACCTTTTTTTTTTTTTTTTTTTTTTTTGCAAACCTTTCATTTTGAAATGCTACCACGAAGGGTAGGAGACAGTTTATTTCACAAAATATAAGTCCTTTATCACATTCCCAAAAATATCATAAGTTTCAAACCACCACAGTAAATATTTTCAAAGTATAATCAGAACTGAACCAGAATATACTCTAAGTAAATAAAGCAGGTAAAGTAGAGAAGTAACCGATACGGGTAGGAGCTACACGCGCACTAGACTCGCTCCTCACCCGTCCCACTATGACCCGTAACGTCACCTCGAAAAGAAGAAGGCGAGGGTGAGAACATGTAAACATGTCTCCCTCCCAGTGGGTATCCACTAGTAACGGAGTAAAACAAAGGAAAAACTGGTAAGTAGATACAGTAGCCACAGTAAGCAGGAGAGAGATATATGTAGTATAAACAAACTGCTACTGTATGTATGCATCGAAAAGCTGAGAAAGTAAATACCCAATCCATAACCGCCAATATTGGTCCGTTGCACTGTGCAATGCCCCCTGTCTCTAAGCCTGCATTCTCCATATCAACCTATGGTTGCCTATGGGCTCACGGGCATAGTTAGTAAATTCGGATTCGGCAAAAATTCGGTACGGATATAATTCGGATAAAATTCGTCTTCTAATTTTTAAATTCGTTGAAAAATACGGCTAAAAAACGGATTCGTTAATTATTCGGATACGTAATTTATACGGATATTATATGTTCACCAATTAAAAATTCGGGATCAAAAATTCGGCTATTAAATTAAAAAAATTTTCTCTCAAAAATTATGCTATTAACATAAATACTCATATTTTTTAAGAATATAAAAATAAAAAATTATAAAATTAAGCTAATTAAGTACAAAAAAATAATAAATTATATTATGCCTCCAAATAAATAATGAATTAAGTAAATAACTTTATACAAAAATTTTATATTTATTATTAAAACATTCAGATTAAAAATTCCTCTATTAAATTAAAATTTTTATTTAAATATATTATTATTCTAAATAATTATTATTATTATATATATATATATATATATATATATATATATATATATATATATATATATATATATATATATCACATCTCGCACGGTCCACGAGGCCGCACTCGCCTCGTGGACCGTGCCATTCCCAACCACTACATCGTCTGTCATTTCCCAACGTCTCCTTCTTCTTCCTCCCAAGTCCCAAACCTCTCATTCTTCTTCCTATCTCCGCCCATGGCTCCCGGCGCCGGCTAGGCTCGCGGAGGAGGACGACGCCGCCCCACGGCCCTCTTGCTCCGGCGCCGCCGTAGCGGCGGAGGAAGAGGGCAACGAGAGCGGCGACGACGCAACCCACGGCAGCTAGTCCGCGACTGCGAGCGCCGTTATTTCCGCGACTGCGAGCACCGTTTTTTTGGGCGAATCGTTCGCGAATCGCGAATAATTCGCGAATAATTATTTTTTTGAAAAAAAAACGCGATTTTTTATGAATTTTTCGGAAAAATACGAAAACGGCCGTTTTAAACGTATCTTCAAAAATTCGCGAATTATTCGCGAATTTACTAACTATGCTCACGGGTTGGGCAAAGTCCCGTAGACAGTCCCAAACCACTTTTTCGGAAAAGAACACCCAATGCCGGTGGATCAGACCGCTGGTGTTCGTGAACTGCGCTCGAGTCCTGGGCGATCGATGCTATTATGCTCAAGGGCCAAACGTCGCAACTAGTCGACAATCCCGTCCCTAAAGGGACATCGACCCCTTTTGGGTGATCAAGTAAACTCGCCGACCACGTAAGCATCGAAACAAGCCGACCGAACAGTCCACCGAAATCGAAGCAACCGACCGAACAGTCATCAGAACAAGCTGACCGCGTAGGTCACTGAAGAGCTGCAACAAGCCGACCAGATAGGTCACTGAAAAACTGTAACAAGCCGACCAGATAGGTCTCTGAAGAACTGTGACAAGCTGACCGAGTAGGTCACTGGAGAACTGTAAAGGATCGACCAGGTAGGTCGCTGAAGAGCTGTAAACTCAAACCACTCTACTCCTATCAAGTATACTAAGTATGCATATAACTGAGTACAGAATAGAAACGACAGTAAGGTGCAAGTAAGAAATGTAAGGTAGAGTAGAGTAAAGTGAAGGAGTGTCACCAAGCATGTACCACTGTACCGACGACAACCCGGATACCCACCTGTACGCATCGTAGAAGATCGGATCCGCTGCCCGAGGGAACGAAGAAACCGGACCTACGAAAGGTCCACCGAGTTAGCGTCTAACCCACCAACACAAGTACTGACTCCACATCCCACAAACTAATCCCACGGAGATTGGTTTTCCGAAACCAATTACCGTAACTCGCCGGAAGTCCCGTAAACTACACCGGGACTCCGCCGGGACCCACGAACCGTCCCGAAAAGCACCGACTCGTGTCACGAGTCACCCGCTGCCATAAAACACTCCTATTTGGATGTTTTGGCAGCAAACATAAGATAACACTACAATACAATTATCGTCGGATAATCGTACGAATACGGGTTCCCGAAAGTGTCTATTTTGACCCCGGAACCAACCGTCGCTCACCCGTCATTTCTAAACCCTCGAAATGACACGGGTGACCAGCCAACAAGGCTTGGCGACAAAGGAAATACTCTCAGGAAGCGTCGGAAGAAATCCGAACCAAAGTCGCATTCCGTCGTCGAATTTCGCCGACGAACGCACCGGAATTACACTTACTGTTTTCCGAAAAGCTCGGGACCTTGGACAGTTAGTCCAGAGGTTACCCGCAGTACATACACACTGCCCAAGATAGCCCATGTCACGCCCCGAGCCCCGCCTATTTGGTCGGGTTCGGGCGCGCCGACAGGCCGCCGAACGGACAGAGTTTCCCCTGTACGCGGACAGAGTCTCCTTTGTACGTTCTAGACGTCGCAATCAATACAATTACAAGGGTTCCAACCAGGAACAGTATTCAACATACAATGATTGCATAAGGAAGTATCAAACATAAATAGCTAAGTTATTACAAGCATTCACCAGTTTACATTTAAACTTTACATATTACACTTAACTTCCAAATACAATCTGAATCTATTACAATTACATTACAAGTTTGATACATTTGTTCTTTTCATCTCTATACCCCTAGGATATGCTGACGGGGTACTGCTATCTCTGGTCTCCTGGTAGGGCGCTATCTACTCAGCTACGCCCTTGCCTCGCGCCGCTGCTGCTGCGCCACTCACGTGTGTACCTGTACCCCCAAAACCGCAACACGGGGGTGAGAACTATTGTCCATAGTTCTCGTGGGTATGGTCACCCAAGAGAAAAGTTCGACCAACAGGTCCGAAGGAGGCAGCTGCAGGTTAGTTTAATGAACAGATAGATATATATCTTGATTATGCAACTAATAAAACCATGCATTGCCTCACAAATGCAATAATGCAACCATCATAAGTAGATCACTCGATTCTACTTCTGCCTAGCTAACTAGTTCACATTCCACTAGCTTCTAAGGTTCTATCTACCTTACTCAAGCTAGCCACCCGACTCGGCCTCGAGTCAATCAACTGCGGCTAATCCGCGCTCTGTCCGGCTCAAGGTGAAGGAACTCTCAACTTACACCTCAGCCTTCAATCCACAATCACATCGCCCAACGGGTCGCCCAGAGCTGCGTACACCCGTGGTCAGGGATCTTTCCGGTGGGAAGGGGAACCATGCCACACTCGACCCGCGCCCAAGACCCCGATAGGGAGGACATGCCACACACAACCCTAGCGATCTCTCGATTACGCCGGCGGGAGGGGAACCTGCCGCACTCGACCCACGGCCTCGAATCAGCCTGAAGCTCAACCTCGAAGTTCTTCCTGTGGGAGGGGAACATGCCACGCACCCACGGACACGAACTGTCGAGTTCACAAGTCCTGGGATTCCGGAATCCACTTTCCAAGTCTCTAGGGTAGTCTAAAACCCTATAACATTGACCTATCTAGGTCCAGTGTACTTTCCACCCTAGGTCTAGCTGACTCTAGGTTTAATACCCTTATCACATAGCCTATGTTCTTTAAACTAGGTTAACACCTCCCTGCCTAGATTTTACTAATTCTAGGTTCAACAACACTAGGATCAATGTCAACCTATGTTTACCAACACTAGGTTCAATATCGATCTACCTAGATCTTGATTCTAGGTTCATTCCGTTCAACCTATGTTCACGACACTAGGTTAATGCCACTCGATCTACCCTAGGTCCACGACACTAGGTTCAATGTCATTCTTATTCATCCTAGGTTCTCGACCCTAGGTTCATATTCGACCTATGTTAATTACACTAGGTTCGATGCCACTCGATCTAGTTGACACCTAATTGTCCACATCGAGTTCCATAAACATTCACGCTATCAACATGCATATTATACTTAGCCTCTTTCTCATTATGTCACTATGCTCTCTTCTAGCATATAGGTTAACATGTCATATGCAACTAACATCTAGCATATAGTCCAAAAGAGGTTATTCAAGTATTTTGTTTATATACTATATCATGCTCTAGTACATATCCATATGAAACTATCCACTAGCATGTATTCTCAAGGTTTCTTGTACAAGTATCAACTAGCATGCATTCTAATGAATTAACATGCACAATTCTAATCATACTAGCATGTATACACATTCATTCATGGTAGCTATTACATAGTAACTCATGCATTACTCTAAGCATACACCTATGCATTATACTACCATCACATGTATTTATGCATCAACATAAAAACATATACTTCTTCGACATGCGGGGCGACCTAGTCGCTTCGGTAAGCACAACCCACCTGTTATCGCGTTCCGATTGCTCGTCGACACTTGCAATCGGCCGCCCGTGGCACCCTATATCCGGTTCGGCTCGGAATCTTGCGCGGCCACCGAACGCTCTCCAAATTGCGATCCGAGACTTCGTGCCGTTAGCCCACGCCTTCAAGTTGCCCCAGTTCCGTTTTCATGAATTTAGGGCTTCTATCTTGCGTGTCATGGACATCTGGTAAGAATATATTAAAATATTAATATCATTGCAACCGCTCGTCGGATCACCGAACCGAGCGCGCCAACGCGTTCGTTAGGCCCTCAATTAGGTTTACATGGGGTCAAATGAGATCAATCTCATGTATTTCCAAAAACCCCCTTTTAACCCTAGGTTTTGCACTTTTGCAAATCCTACCGTTTCGATCTCTAGAACAAGCGTTAGAGAGCTTGTCCAACCTCTAGGAACTCATCTAAGGGCACTAGAACTATCCATAGGGTGCTTAGAGCAAACCCTAGAAATCCACCATTAGAGCTCTACGAAGAAAACATGGTTTTCATGTGTTCTTCGATTGCTACGGGTTTCTACACTTGTAGAGAGCTCAAAATCCTAGATCTAGGGTTTAGAAACCCATTCTCCAAAGATCTACCATGAGAGGAGGCTAAAGCTTACCTCTACAAGTTGCTCTCTTGCACAAGGGAGAAGAAGAAGAAGTCCATGGTGATCATCATCATCATCTTCTTCATCACCTCCATTTTCTTCTTCTTTCTACCCTTTCTTCTCTTTCTTTCCTTCTCTTCCTTTCTTTCTTTTGCTGTCGACAGAGAGAGGGAGAGAAAGAGAGATCTGAGGGAGTGAGAGGGAGAAGAGAGTGTTTATTACCTATCTAATCACTTAACCCCCTGCACAATATGCTATAAAGCCCCTCAACTTTACTCTCTGTGCACTGCCCAGACTGGGCATTTCGCAGGCTCTAAGACCGGTCTTAGGTCCTGGAGACCGGTCTTGGGAAGTCCGGTCTCTTTCTTGTAAGACCGGTTCCCGAAAGGGAACATTTCAGGACTTAGCCAATTTTCTGGCTCTGCGCAAGCCAAGACCGGTCTTGGTCCCGGAAGACCGGTCTTCCGCCTGTGACTTCAAAGACTTTCCGTACTTAGCCAATTTTCAAAGATTTTCGCCTTTTCGTCGTTTCTTCTCCGTTTCAACTCACTTTTGGCCCGTTTGACCTCCGATTCGTTTAAATCGAACCGAGACTCTCCAAACATGATTTAGATCATGTCCACATCATTATCCCATCCGCGCAAGCGTCGGATTTAGCTCACGGCCCAACATAGCCTTTCGGGTTTCGTTTCCGTGCCTACGCGCACCGAAACACCCGAATGCTACCGAACTTCACCGAAACCATTCAAATGGCTTTCCAACCAATTGAACATCGTAACTTCATGATTTTAGAAGTCCGGTACCTTACAGCCCAGGAGGCTACAATTGCATAAAAGTCCCTGAAGAATCCTAAATCGCATTATTTCATGTAAAAATAGGGTTATTATGGGCCGTGCACGCAAACCGATGCTTAGTAAATCGAGCCATCGCAGTCGTTGGAAGGTTTCAGCGTGCCGGAGACCGTGCTCACCTTTCAGAGCACTTTCGGTCACTGTAGAACTCGTACGAGCGACGCGAAGTTCTGTAAACACTGCGCACAGCGCGTAAAGTTCACTTTTCCCGCTAACCGAGGCATCAAATGCCTAAGCGGAGGTGAGCATCGCGTTCAGCACGAAAAGGCGATGACCGTGCTCACCTCACTTGGTCAAAAAGACCCACTGTGGCCTCGGGAAACGTGCCTAATGCTCTAATCAACATGCTGTTAATCAAAAATGGCTCACCCGACCCGAGGGGAGCTAGGGCCGCCGCGGCACGGCGGCGGTCGGTCCGGCCGGGGACGGGGCGCCGGTCGAGATGTCCCGGAAGTGGTTGGCCGGCGGCGAGAGTCGCCGGTGGCGCGCGGAGGAGATCCACTCCTCCCTCCTCCTTTTGGGTTAGGAGGCGCCGGCGGCACGGCGCCGACCGGACGCCGGATGGCGCCGGTCCGGGCACGGAGGCCGAGGGAAGCCGATGCTCCCCTCGAGAGGCGGCGAGGATGCCGGAGCCGGCGGGTGCAACCCTGGTCCGCACCGAAATCGAGCGGCGGCGGGGTTGCTCCGCGGCGGCGGCGGTGCACGGGGAAGCCGGGGAAGGCGCGCGGAGGTGGCCCGAGGTCGGAGGAGGTCGGTACGGCCGCGTGGGGGTGGCGACGGCGCGCGGTGGTGAGGCGGCGGCGATCTCGGCCCACCACAAGGCTCTCGGGTTAGGAGTTCTCCGGCGATGTCGCGGCGGCCGGAGGAGCTTGGGCCGGCGGGGTCCGGCCGAGGAGGACGAGGAAAAGTGATGCTCCTCCGGAGGTGGCGGCACGGCCGGAAGTCGGCGGTTCGGCCACCGCCCGCGCAGCCTTTCGGCGGCCGCAAGCGCGCGGGCGGCGCCGCGTTGTCCTGGGACGGCCGGACGCACGCCGAGGTTCCCCGGTGCCGAGGGAGGTCGGGGCACCCGAGGGAAAGCGGTGGCCGCGCGAGGATGCCGAGGGTGCTCCGTGTTAAGGATTTTGTGTTGGCAAGTTTCGTGAATTGAGTCGGAGTCTTGAAGGATCGGAGCGGATCGAAGAACGGTGAAGAATCAAAGACTTCGAAGAAAGAGGAATTGGCTCACGATGAGAATCACGATGCCTAGGTAAGTTTTTAATTCATGTTATGGTGATTCATACTTAGTTATAGGCATTAGAATCATAAAATCATTGTATAACGGATTAGAAATTGTATCGAAACTTTGTAGTTTTCGAAAAGTGAAATTTCAAAGAAAATACAAAGTTATACCGATAAAATTGGTTTTGTACCCAGACAAAAAGTTGCTATACCTAAGATAGCCATCAATCCGTTACACGTAATGGCCCTTCGCAAGAAAATCTTCCGTCATTGCATTACCGGTAATGGCCCTGTTTTTGTACCGGTACAAGAAGGTAAAAATCTGATTTTTCTCTAATCCGAATCTAATTGATTCTAAAGTCTATAAATAGGTTCTTAGGGTTCTCTAACTTTGTGCACTTCATCATAATACATGTTTGAGAAACCCTAGAGGCTAGGAATTCCGTCAAAACCTATTTTCTACTAAATAGCCTCATTTAGGTCAAATCGAGACATAGTAATTCTTACTCTATATGTCGATTTGATCTACGATTCGTTTGGAGTTTTCTTCTTTGGTTTTCATCGATACTCCAACGAAGGATCACCATATTCATGATTCTATTCATGGTGGCGTCGTGGATTCGGCGTGATTGAAGACTTCGTGGATTCGGAGCGTGGCGTCGTGGATTCGGCGTATTGAAGACTTCGTGGATTCGAAGCAAGTCGTTTCGTGGATTCGGAACGTGGGCGTTCGTGGATTCGGACGTGATCGTGGACAACCCGGTGGAGTGCGCGGAGATCCATAAGAGAGTTAGAGAGGTTAAGTCCGTGGAGTCGGTAATCACCTTGTAATCTTTTCTTTTAGTGGATTGGTATTCGCGTGTTGGTCCCGTGGGTTTTTTACTCCGAGTTTGGAGTTTTCCCACGTAAATCTCGGTGTGTTTTTAATTTCCGCATTTACTTTTAACGCATCGATTATTTGTGATTTTTGGCCTGACACCTATTCACCCCTCTAGGTGTCGGATACAATCTAGATAGATCCTTGGGGCTTCCCGTAACTCACACTCCGGCTCGGTGGGTGATCAAGCACCGCCGCAGAGCTACAATGGCGCGGCGGCGCCTCGGACGGCGGCGGGCGGCGCGCGGCGATCCTCCTCGGCCAGAGCAACCCTCTAGAGAAGCTTGAAGCCTTCTCGGTCCTTCTCTGGATCAGTGGAGGGGGAGGTGGCCGAGGAAGATGGAGGAGGAGCTCGGGGAGGTTCTCGGCCGGAGGAGCTCGGAGGTGGACGGCGCGCGCACGGGGAGGCAGATGAAGGGTCGGAGGTGGCTGTGGGCTTGGGGAAGTGAAAGGGTGGCTAGGGTTAGGGTTGAGTCCATGAAACCCTACAACCTATTTTATACACTTGTGCAATTTTGCATTTTAGCCCTCCAAAGCCCACAATTCAAACTATAGTCCCTGCCAGCATGTGATTTATGCGCATAGGACCCTCCATGTTCAAACCTTCGCATTTTGGCGCATAAAATATAGCGACTCTTCGCATTCCACCGTTATGCGATTTTTGCCTCTTCGCGTTCTTTTCGCATTCCCGGAGATCCGTCCGTCAGATTCACGATCGGATCACGCCAGCGCGTTCAGCGCGTCGAGAACATCGAATCTGGCCTTTTACTTTGTTTGATTTGGTCTCGGATTCGCGAAGTATCCATTCTCTTCTTTACTCCTCTAATATCTCCATTTATTTAATTATTTAGGTCAAATCGTTCAAAACCCTTTTTCTCGATATCCGTGCATCAGAATCCAATTCCGTCAGTGCCATTGGTTCCAGAATAGTCGAGCCGTTCGAAACGAGCTATTGAAGTCGTATTATCCGAGTTCTGTACACACCTGAACCCATCCTCTATTCCCGGCTCATCCGGAAAACTAGAGTTACTATTCACTTAAGTCATTTTTCCGGGTCGCGTAACTTTTTCGTTTTAGCTCGTTTTGACCTGAAATTTGACGTGTGCTCTTGTAATTTAATTACACACAATAACATCGTCAACAAAAGGGTTTATTTATTATGATGAAAATGTCGGTTATTACAGAGGTCCACCGGGTTAGTGTCTAACCCACCACTAATAACCACTGACTCGACAACCAAACCCCGTCGGAAGAAATCCGACCCGAATCTGCGTTCTTTCGGCGAATTTTGCCGAAAAACGCATATTCAATATTTATCCACTCCAAATGTACTACCAGATTAATCAATATTTAAAAGCATATTCAATATTTATCCACTCAAATATCATGAAGCTTTCATTAATTACAATACCATATTATAAAATGCAATACCAGATTATTCAATAAAAGCCGATATTTACAGCTATGGCGTACTTGTTCTTGAGATAATCACTGGTCGGAAGAACCACAATTCTGTGGCTTCATCAGATGAAGGCCATTCTCTTATGTCATTGGTAACACTCTTCTCTGATTAGCATCATGTCATTTAACCTATGGTTAAATTTGGCATTTGAACTTACTTGCATATTTCCTTTATTTTTTCTTGACAAAAAAAAAAAAGGATAATCGGGAAGCTCAAATAAGTGGGCAAGAAAGAAAAGCAACAGTCACCACAAAGCTACCAACCTGTTCCACCAAAAAAACTGGAAATTTTTTTCCAATTTTATATCTGTTAAATGCTATTTTGTAGTACTCTCAAACACACCCAGAAATTTAAACTAAACAATTTAGTGTAGCTAAATCATGCACCAATTGCAAGTAATTAGAGGTAAGCCTCATAAGTCAGGTTGAGTACCTAAAGTCTGAAATCCTAAATCCTAAAGCCTAAAAATCAAACACCAAAGAAGGCACATATATACTAACAGCTGAAAAATCATAAGGGTTGAAGGTGCTTGCAGTCATGAACCTTCTTTGACCCTCTGACTGGTGTAACTACATTATAAATGAACCAAAAGACCAATAATGACTAATGTGACATAAATAGCCAGTCAGAAATGATGGTCTATTATAACTACTATGAGAAAACCAAACCAATTGCTTTAAACAGAACCCAGATAAAGTTATCATCCTCCCAGAAAAAATTTAAAGTTTAATTTGAAGAAAATATCACAAATAAATATCACGATTTCTATTGTGCTCTTTTATAGTTTGCCTACACTGGTTAGTGTTCCTTAAGCAATATCTTTTGAGTTAATGCCCTAATTATATGAAAATAATGCAGCAATGTCACGCCCCGGGGTTAATAATAAAGTGAAAAATACAGCGAATTTTTTTTTTTGAAAATCTGACCCCAAGGTATGCTAGATCCGCCACAAATACAGGGAGTCCACTGTTCACACAGACAGAGTCTCCCCTGTATTTGGATGGCGTCGCACATGTACAGAGTGTAGTAGACTACCAGGAAACAACCACAATCAAATGAACAGAATACAGATATTACTATTCATACAACCATTCACCACAGGTTCACAACTAGAGATGTAGAAGCTTATAAATATAGTAAGAAAATCCTTTGAAAACTGTTTCCCACACGAAAACCTTTTCTTTAAAAAAAATACGCTACCACGAGGGGTAGAAAACCATTTTAATCCATAAAAGTCATATTCTTTATTACATTATAAAAGCAACTAAACATCTCATATTCAAAGTAAATATTGAACTGAACCATAAATAAGCCTAAGTCATAAAACAGGAAAGGTAAAGGGATAACCGACAAAGGGACGGAGCTATGTCGCGAACTAGACTCGCTCCTCACCAGCTGTCCCACTATGACCTGCAACGTCACCTGTAAAAGAAAGCGAGGGGTGAGAACATGTAAACATGTCTCCCCCTCCCAGTGGATACCTCGCGGAGATAGACACAAGAGGAGATAATAGTAGTACAGTAGCTATGATAAACAAATAAACGGGAGAGATATACAGATATGAAACAACAGCTACTGTAAGTATGCGTCAACGGTACGAAAGTACAAAAATACCCAATCTGTAAACTGCCCTATTGGTCCGCAGACCTCAGGCCTATGCCCACTGCCACTCTACCTGTGTACAGACCAGTACTGACCGCTGGGCCCACAGGGTGCATATAACCCACTCTAGGGCTCACGGGTCGAACCTCTGCAACCACTTTTTCGGAAAAGAACACCCTCTTGGGGTGGCCAAACCGCTGGTGTTCGTGAAATGCGTGTGTCTCGGGCGATCGATGCTGATATGCTCAATAGCCAAACGTCGGCAACCAGCCGACAATCCTGCCTCTCAGGCGTACTGACCGTATAGGTCGTCAAACTGTAAGGAAGTAGCAGAACCGACCAATCAGGTCAACTAGGATGGAACAACTCAACATCCTCTCAACTGTATGCAAGTACTACTGAAGGAAACACAAGAACTAACCACTCAGGTCAACTAGGATGGAACAACTCAACATCCTCTCAACTGTATGCAAGTACTACTGAAGGAAACACGAGAACTGACCAACCGAACAATAAGGTCACTGAGTATACTGAAGTAAACTGACCGAACAGGTCACAGATGTCATAGGCTGACAAGAAGTAATCTACTCTACTCCTACACATGATACTAAACATGAAAACATTGAGTAGAGTAATACTGTAACAAACAGGTGCAAGATATATCTAGGATAAACGATATAAACAGTAAGGGTGGAAGGAACGTCACCCAACGTGCACCACTGAACGGACGTCGAGTCGAGATACCCACCTGTACGACTATAGATCTGATCTGTCGACTGTGGAAACGAAGCAACCGGACCTACGAGAAGGTCCACCGGGTTAGCATCTAATCCACCAACACAAGTACCACTACTCACAAAGCCCCACTAATGAACCCACGGGAATCGGTTTTCCACCTAAGTCCCGAAATCGTACGGAACTCCACCGTCGCTCACCCGTCATTTTCGAACCTTCGAAACGACGCGGGTGACCAGCCATCAAGGCTCAGCGACATCATAATAAACCACCACGAGTCATCGGAAGAAATCCGAACCGTAAATGCGTTTTCGTCGGCGGGTTTCGCCGAAAAACGCACCGGAAATCAATTTTCGGTCTCCACGAGAGCTTGGGACCTTGGACGATCAGTCCATAGGTTACCCACAACTCACACATGCTGTCAACAGCAGCCACAACAAGAACAATTGCATAAAAGCCCTCCCGACTATCCAAAATCGCATTAATCTACGTGATTTCGGGGCTTTTATGGCCCGACTACGCAAACCGGAGGTCGATCAGACCAACCGAGACACCTGCTGAAAGGTTTCGGCGTGCCGGAAGCCGTGCTCACCCTTCAGAGCATTTCGGCTATTGTGGAGAGCGCGGGAGCGACCCGAAATTCAGCAAACTGCGCGCACTGTATGAAAAGCATGCTTTTCTCGCAAACCAGGGGCTCGCTGACCCTAAATAAGGTGACCGCTGTGATCTTCACTGATAGACGATCACCGTGCTCCCCTCCGGAGGCACCGGAACAAGCTCGGGTCTCCGGAACAGCTCGCGCAAGCCGAGACAGCAGCCAAAAAGGCCCGGAAAGGACCGACACTGCCAAAACAGCAGATCGGGGTCTCCCCGACAGAAAATAAGGTGAGCACGATGATCAGCGATGTGTCCTGATCATCGTGTTCCCTTCCGTTGGGATCGGGGAGCTCCGGATTGCCCGAAACAGTAATACGTCTAGAAATAGCTCTAATTCTAGGCTTACCGGAGCTGGGTAGGGCACGGGCGGCCGACGGCGGCCGGACGGCGGACCAGCCGGCCAGGGTGAGGTGCAGAAGGTCAGAGGAGGCCAGGGCTTGCGTCAGCAGGCGGCGGAAGTCGGCAACGACGGCGGGCAACGATGCCCTAGCAAAGACAACCTAGAGGAGCTCAGTTCGATCCGGCCACGGGAGCTCCGGCGCGGGACCGCCGGCGGTCGATGGGTACCACCGGCGTGAGCGGTGCTCACGCCTGGCCGGCGGCGGGAGGCGGCCGCGGCTGCGCTGGAGCATCCCGAGTTCGCAAGAAGGGAGCTCGGGCTCGGCGAGCTTCTCCGGCCACGGCGAGTGTCACGCCCCGAGCCCGCCCAATTCGGTCGGATTCGGGCGCGCCGACAGACCACCGAACGGACAGAGTTTTCCCTATACGTTCAAGACGTCGCAATCAATACAATTACAAGAAGGTTCCAAACAGGAACAGATATTACAATCAGATTGCATAAGAAAGTATCATGAACATAAAACAGCTACTTGCTATTACAACCATTCATCTCAATTTAGAATTTTACATTAACCTTAAACTTTAAACTTCCTATTACAATCTAGATATTACAAATTTGATTACAATTTATTACAACATGTTCTCCCTTGCTATACCCCTAAGCTCACAACCCGGTACTTTATCTCTCGGTCTCCGGTAAGGCGCTATCTCGTGGAGCTACGCCTTGCCTCGCGCCGCCATCGCGCTCTCACGTGTGTATACCTGTACCCCCAAAACCACAACACGGGGGTGAGAACTATTGTCCATAGTTCTCGTGGGTACGGTCACCCAAGAGAACAGCTCGACCAATAGGTCTAAGGAGGCACTGCAGATATGTTAGTCCAAAAACATATATAGGTATATAACTTGCAACTAACATAAAAACATGCCTCACAATATGCAATATGCAAAATTACCCATTAGCTCTTAGCTTTTCTTTACTTTATTGCTATTCTTTACTTTAGCTTTTCCATTCATACCTAGCTTGTGAGTTACGGGGAAGCCCCAAGGATCTATCTAGATTGTATCAACCAACACCTAGAGGGGGGTGAATAGGTGTATCGGCCGAAAAAACACAAATTTTCGATGCTTTAAAAATAAATGCGGAAAATAAAAAGCACACCGAGATTTACGTGGGAAAACTCCAAACTCGGAGTAAAAAACCCACGGGACCAACACGCGAATACCAATCCACTAAAAGAAAAGATTACAATGTGATTACCGACTCCACGGACTTAACCTCTCTAACTCTCTTATGGATCTCCGCGCACTCCACCGAGTTGTCCACGATCACGTCCGAATCCACGAACGCCCACGTTCCGAATCCACGAAACGCCTTGCTTCGAATCCACGAAGTCTTCAATACGCCGAATCCACGACGCCACGCTCCGAATCCACGAAGTCTTCAATCACGCCGAATCCACGACGCCACCATGAATAGAATCATGAATATGGTGATCCTTCGTTGGAGTATCGATGAAAACCGAAAAAAAAACTCCAAACGAATCGTAGATCAAATCGACATATAGAGTAAGAATTACTATGTCTCGATTTGACCTAAAAGAGGCTATCTAGTAGAAAATAGGTTTTGAAGGAATTCCTAGCCTCTAGGGTTTCTCAAACATGTATTATGATGAAGTGCACGAAGTTAGAGAACCCTAAGAACCTATTTATAGACTTTAGAATCAATTATATTCGGATTAGAGAAAAATCAGATTTTTACCTTATTGTACCGGTACAAAAACAGGGCCATTACCGGTAATGCAATGACGGAAGATTTTTCTGCGAAGGGCCATTACCGGTAACGGATTGATGGCTATACCGGTATAGCAACTTTTTTGTACCGGTACAAAACCATTTTTATTCCGGTATAACTTTGTATTTTTGCTGAAATTTTACTTCTCGAAAACTACAAAGTTCCGATACAATTTCTAATCCGTTATACAATGATTTTATGATTCTAATGCCTATAACTAAGTATGAATCACCATAATATGAATTAAAAACTTACCTAGGCATCGTGATTCTCATCGTGAGCCAATTCCTCTTTCTTCGAAGTCTTTGATTCTTCACCGTTCTTCGATCCGCTCCGATCCTTCAAGACTCTCAATTCACGAAACTTGCCAACACAAAATCCTTAACAATCTCCCCTTTGGCAATTTCGTGACAAAACACAAAAGCTCACTAAAATTACATCATAAAGAGAAACGAAGTTCAATGTCATCACCAAAATATTAAACTTCTCGCGTGTAGTCCAAATACAATATGAAATCCAAAAGTACATCAAAAACTCCTAAAACAAACTCTATGACTTAGACGCAACTAGGAGTCTTGAAGTCTTGATTTCCTGCAAAATAATTACAAAATAAAATAGAAGATCAGAACAATAGTCAATCACCAATTAATGTCTTTGTTCTCATCTTCGCCTCTCCTTTTCTCTTTGTCCTTGTTCCATCAACTTTTCAAATTCTTTGCTCAAAAATACTTTCTTCTCCCTCCTCGTAATCATGTCTTCCCCTTTGTATATGCATCTCCCCCTACGTGTATGCACTATCAACTCCCCATGTACCTGTAGTCCATTCTCCCCCTTTTTGTCAAAAATTGCCAAAAAGAAACAGAGATAGAAAGAAACACAAACTAAACAGAGAGTAGTGAAACCATAGTTACAAATCGAGATGCATAAGAAAAGATAAACATTAAAAAAAAAGAAAGGAGACTAAACATGATCCTAAGATAAGCAGTAAATCAGCAGTAATAGAGAAGTCGAGGCAGAAGTCACTCAGTCGCCTCGTCATCGTCATCATCTGCTCTAGCAGGAGATCCAGAACCTGCAGTCTCCGGGCCGACACCAGGCAGGAACGGCTGGCGAGATACAGAGCGCTGATAGGATGAGGTCGATGGAAAGATATCATCATGTGTGCAACCCATCTTCTCCAAGATCCTCTTCATTCCTTTCTCCAGACTCTTGAAACCTTTCTTGAGAAAACTTACTTCCTTCGTGAGTTCACCCATGTCACGATGAAGTGTGTCCAAAGTGACTGTGCCTCCTGATCTAGAGGACCCTGCAGGCGGTGCACGCGCTGCTCGTCGTGACGGTGGAGGTGGAGAAGGTGCAAAGACTACTCGATGTCGCAGTGGGGGAGCTCCCTTGGTCCGCCGAAAAGTCTTCAAGGTGCTCACAGACTTTGCCCAAGTCACCGCATCAATCGGCCCAAGTCCGTAGTCATACTTAGCACAATCAGTGTCTACTCCGTTTGCTCGCAAAATCCGAGTAATCAGCAGGGGATACGGAAGTAGATCCCGCCGTGTAGAGGACTGAATCACATGCACCATTCGCTGCCATATCAGAAAAGGGATGTTCAAGTTTAACCCATGAGTCTGCTCAGGATGTCCAAAAAGATAGAGCAATACAAAGCGTTCCCAGCGAAGCCTCTTTGTCCCGATAGTAGGCTGAACATTGTAGCACATGACCAAAGATAGGAGATGATACTCAGGGCGCAGATCCTTAGATTCCAATAATGCGCGATCCGTTCGAACGCCCGGCTTGCATGGTCGCAACAACGGTCTCCCTCCGTCGAAGACCGAAATGGCCCCGCCGTATAATGAAGTCCAAGAGTATCAACCTCCAACCCCAACACTCACCAATATCATAAGGAGTGACAACAACTTCTTTCCTCGCACGTAAGTCTCAAAGACATAAGTGCTCGTATCCTCATCCTCGCCGAACTAAACCACGCATATAGAACTCCCTAATGAGCTCCACGCGAAAGGTGAGCGAGCCCGAACACGACCAACCGCTCAACGGGGACTCTCAAAGATAAGGCGACCAAACTCGGGAACCCGCTCGGTGAGTTCCTTGAAGTTGACGTGCCGCTCCGCAATACAAGAACGAGTAGAGAAAGCTCGAGCTCTCGCAGAGGAACATCGCATCCTCTTGGCTCGACGCTCCCCGGTAGCACCACCTCCGCGTGATGACTCACCAAAGAATGCCTTTTCCCTTGTCCTGGACGGAAATAGGCTCTACAGCCTTCTTCCTCTTCTTCTTCACCTCCTCGCTTGATAGTCGGGTCCGATCCCTCCGACTCCTCAAGAAAGACGTGTCCTTTTAGAGACACTCCGTTGGCCTCTACTACCACGGCGACCACCTCCCGTGGCCATGAGCACCAAAAGCACCAAGACTAGCGAGAACGCCATTTCCCTACATATAGAAAGTAGCGAAAATGAACAAATCTGAAAAATGTTCTAAAAATCTGAAAAATTCACCAATAATCTCGAATAAATAATAATGCAATATCAAACTTAATTCATGCAGAAAATTTCATCAAATTTGGCACATTTTCAAAAATCCCGAAATTCCACCAAAAATGAACCCTAGAACATAAATCTGAAAAAAATAACGGATTTTAATGTGTTCTAAGTGTTCTAGATGTAAGAATATATGACCAATCATTGATTTACAGCAAAAAATTGCATAAAAAACGAACAAAAACAGAGATCAAACAATGTTTCCCGAAAAACCAATATTTTAGAACCCTAGAGCATAAATCTGTCAAAAATAACGCAAACTAAGGTGTTCTAGGTGTTCTAGATGCAAGATAATCAGTTCAGAAAGTGAATTACAGCAAAAAATTGCATCAAAAACGAGTAATAGCTGAGATCGAACTCTTGTCCCGGAATATTCAAAAAAAATGCAAAAATCGGGTTTTACCTGTGATCCGAGCTAAAAACAAGTTGTTTGAGAGGGAAATCGAGAAGATCGAAGGAGAGGACCTCGTGGGGTTTTAGAGAGAGAAAGAGCCGGTTTGAGTGAGTGTAGAGTGAGAAAATGAATCCTTACCGGTATAATATCGCGCGGTTGTTTTGTACTGATAGGATGAGTTTATACCGTATAAAAATTCGAATTTCGAAAAAATAGCTTTTTCTCCCAAAAATTCTCCAAAAATTCAAATTAATTTCATAAAAATTACTGATTTCACTTCAAAAATTATTATGAAGAAAATAAAATATTCTATGATTTTAAAAGACATCATATCATCAAAATTTGAAATTAAGAAAAATCAAATAATTTAAAACCATCAAGATGCAAATTGATGAAAAATAATTTTCTAAAAAATTAACAAATTGACACCAATTTGTCGCAACCCGTTCAAAATAGAGGTTTAACTAATAAAGCACCGGGTGTGGCTCTTTGAGCATCTTTTTCAAAAACTATCACCTTATATCACCGAAAAATTCTAAAATATTCATTTTTTCCAACCTTTTTCGGTTTTTCTCATAATTTCTCACGTGGTAGCTTCACACACGTACGAAACCGGGTGGTAGCTCTTTCCTACATGGGGTGGTAGTTTTCACACTCCTTTCGGATGTAACTCTTTCCACATCTTTTAAACTAAGGAGTTTCTTCTTTTTTTTTAAATAAAATAAACTCCCCTCAATTAGACAATCTCACCATTGAAAATAATTTTGACGAATCTTAGTCAATTAGAAAATATCCATCAATTATATTCAACATTCACTACCAAGATGGATTAAATACAAAGTGATTAAAATTAATTTCAAAATTTTGATGAAAGTATGTAAAAAGAAATCACATAATAAATTATCATCAAAATAATGAAAAGTGAAGTAAAATCAATAATTAATATGAATTTAATTCAATTTGAATTGACTTTAAATACCGGTTAATTCTCTTTGAAAAACCTTTAATCTCTCTACTTTAAAAAGTTTCAATCATTGCCGCTCTCAAAAATTTTTTTTTTTTAAAAAAAAAAATCCCCTTTACCTTTCCTCAAAGACGATATTCAAACAAAAGAAAACCAAGCATCAAAAATATTCAATAAGTACCAAAAATCGTCTAAGCATATAATGCAATGAATAAAAGTAAGAAATATGCACCTATCAAAGCATTACAAGGAAAGATATCACCTTTCCGAATCCACACTTGTCGGATCTTTGGTTGTCTTGGCTTGTCGACGTTAGGTACAAGTTGTTTCGACTTTTGATCCACCGTTGGTCTTTTCATTGCTTGAAGCTTCGGTTGATGTTGTCGTTGAGGCTTTGAAACCCAAACCGCTTGTGACTTTCGCTTAGAAATCCGGTTTGGTTGAGATACTCGACCCAAATTATTATTCTTTTGATTCCGAGGGGGAGGCCGAGTAGTAGGGAGTACCGATTTATTCTTCTTTGGACAACTCTTCTTGATGTGTCCTTTGATGCCGCACTTGTGACACACCTTTTCCTTCAAGGTCGTTGAGACTTTAGATATCGACTTTAACTCCTTCTCAACGTATGTCCGTTCATATCCGAGGCCCAACTTGTTCGTTTGACCTAACCCAAGCATACTATCCAACTTCTTCGACCCCGAAGAAAATTGTTGAATGTCCGACTTGAGTTGATAAACTTGCACTACAACAAAACTAGGTTATAGGGACACTTTTTTGGGACACTTTAGTGTAAGTGTTCCAAATATGTTCAAAAAATTTTAAAATTAAAAAAAAATTTACAAGGCCCAAATAAAAATCTCAATTATAAAAAGAAAAAGAGAAAAAAAACTGTCTTATTTGTATCCCTCTTCCCCCCTCACCAAACCCGTCGAAACCCTAACCCTCACCCTAACCCTAACACGAACCAAACCTGATGCTAGTCCACCACACCTTCCCCTGCGTCAACCTCACACGAGCGCCCCCACCCTCGACCCCTTCTCTCCCTCTCCTCCTCCTCTCCGAGCTCAAGCTCTCCCCCTCTCCTTCGCCTCTACTCATCCTCTCCTCCCTCATCCTCCGCATTCTCTCCGAGCTCCGAACCCATCCCCAAATCGCCTTCGTTATCGCCCCTGACCTTCTCGGCCCCGCGAGGAGGATCCTCGACCCGGCGATCCGATCCGAGTCCTCGGCAGTGCGGCTTCTCGATTCGATGCTTTGATCCATTGGTAAGAGCTGTCAATCTCAAATTCTACAACAGGGAGCGAAGAATCACTCAACTGTGAGCTCGAGCGGCTTCATGAGATTGGGATTTTCAGAGATTTCACATTCAATCGCCTTCTCCGGGCGATTTCTCACTTGAATCTACACAGAGATTGACCTTCTTCGAACGACGTTGGATCTACACACGATTCCATGATCGGGAGAGGTGAGCTATTGATTTTTCTTTCATTTTTGGCTTTGATCTCGCAGAGTTAGTGCAATTTGATCTCGAATAGCTTCTCAATTAAGCCGAAGTGTTCTTAATCGGGGGTTTCAGAAGTTAATTTTTGGATTCGCTTGCGATATGTGGGAGATATTATCCAGTTTTTTGACAATGTTCAATCATCTACATGCTCATCTCTTTTAAATTTGTTTCGAAACTGAAATTTAGGCCTCTTTTGTGCTTAATTAACACTGATTGATTAAGCTATATCCTTTGCTCTAAGATTATATTCTTCGCTCTAAGATTTTTGATATATTAAAGGCTAACATAAAAAAGCCCTAACACCACCTGATCCAACTTAAAATTGGATTAATCTTAGAATTGTTTCTATATCAAAATTAGATTATTGTTATGTATATCAAAGTCAATAGGCATGGAGACGAGAATGATGAAGAATATAGTGATGGTTCAGTTTTGTTGAATGCTAACAGCTTTGATAGCTACTCACATCAAGAAGCACACAACCCAAGCATTTACCTTTTGTTCGTAGTTTCGATTGACCTTATTATACTTGCCTCATTCGAAATGCTATTCTTTTAGTTCATTAATTTTTAATTTATAAATTAGTGAATTTCTTCTTCTATGAAATTCTAAATTCTAATTTTAGGGCAAAAGGCTTTCTCTTTATTATATCTCTATTTTATTAAGCATGTATTTGTATTACCATTAGCAGTTCAGCCCCTATATTGTTGTTAAGATGTCTCTGTATATAATTTCAGAATCTTATATGATAGTTTTTGGGGTAGAAGAACTTTTATAATTGTACACCATAGTTTTTGGAGTAGGCAAACTTAACCCAGCCTTAATCCCAAATAAAGAGATTAACTAACCCTATAATATGTGTTATCTTTTGCCAGTTAAATTCACACCTAATAGTCTTTCTCCTAAATATTTAGTGTCTAGTTCTTTTCTCATAATATTTAGCCTTGTTCTTTTTTGACAATTCTCCACTTATTTTAAGATCTTTTCGTTGCAACCTTCAATTTCCCTGTGTTATACATTTGAATGGCAATATCTTTTTCAAAACAGAAAAGTTAGAAACCATATTACTAGCTCCACTCAAAAGTGTTCAAAATAGAAATTCCAAGAACCGATGTGGTTCTGTTCATTTATCTTATCTACTTGTTGAACAAGAGAGGGTGAAGTTGAGAAATCTTCCTCAATGGAATGCTTTCGCATGTATTGGCCAACCTTATGTGGTGCATTTAAAATTCATAGACTACATTATTTCTAGTGAGAACACCATTCATTGACTCACTTGATATGGTAGTAGCCTCGCTGCTTAGCAGGTCTGTGCATCTTATGTTCTTTGTTCTTTTCGAGTCAAAGAATATCCAATTCTTGTAGTCATTTCAGTTTCAATTTCGATAACTTATGTTAGTTTATTAAGTGATCAATTCTGTCACACATGGTGATTAATAAATATTTTACCAAGGAGAATCTACATTTATCATCACTTTCATTTTCACAAACCTCTCTCCCTCTTGCAGGTTTTCTATTTTAGTCGTCAACTTTTATGCTCCTTGGTGCTATTAGAGCAATCGCCTGGTAATATTCATTCTCAGTCTCTCATACTTACTGTTAATTGCCTAAGCACATGTTTATGTTTCATTTATTAGTTGTTTTCTTGATTCTACCATAAATTTTTAATAATTTTCTTTATCAATATTTTGTCTATAATGAACTCTTTGTTCGTTTCTCCTTCTAGCCTTCTAAGTTTTTTACTCTTAAAATTATCTTTTAAAACCATCATGGGAAAGGGCTGCTAAAATAATTAAAGAGAGGTACCATTTCATTTCCTGTTCTTTGTTCCTTGGCATATCTTTGATTATTTCTAAGCTGAACTTAGGCCCTCTTTTTTTGGCGTTTTATTAACATTTCCAGATATGATCCGGATATGGATGGCCGTATTCTGTTGGGAAAGGTTGATTGTACTGCAGAAGGTGAACTGTGCAGGAGGTACTTTTGATGTTAGTTAATACTTTGATTTGGTGCTCTGTGAATCCAATACATAGCAAATTGGATGCAAAGTTAAAGTCCTTACATTCTGTTGTCTTAGTATGTGATGAAATACCCTGCAAAGTTATGCCTTAATGCATGTTTGTTGTGTTTGTATATTTGAATATAGGTATCTTGTGTATATACGTATAATATGTTTATTTCGTAATGTTTTACTTTGTTGTCTTAAATCTGTGTGCTCACTTTTCATAGTTGAATGCGTTCTAAATCTAACTTTCATTCATAACATGTTATGCTGCTTTCTCCTAATTCTTCACTTTGAAAAGAAATTTACGAGGATCTTATGTTGTGAAATTGAGCAAAGTAAATTACCTTCAGTTTAATCTTCATGGCTGACCTTCATCGCACCGTCTACACCCATACAAAAGTGAAGGTACTCATATTTTTTTAGACATGCATGTCCCAAAGATATGCAATACAAATCATGGCTGGTTTAACATTTGTCTTTCTAAAACATATTAAACTGTTCTAGTGAAAAAAATGCCTGGTTCAACTATACCGTCATAAGTTTTAAAAATCATAGATGCCCTTTCGGATGGTATTCTGAAATTTCATTTATGTTATTTAACCTAAGGGTGTTCTCGAATTTCTAGATATAATGTGCGGGCATTTAGGAAATTATGGATTGGCACAGGGTATGTATGTGATTTTCCCTAAGACTTATGTGGTTGTTGCTCGGTGTACCAATCCATTATGCTTTCTTCCACTTTGTATTCATGCTATCACTTATAGTTAAGAATACCAGCACATTTTATACCCTATTATCCCTGAGGAAATTTCTGGCTGTGGATCTTTGTTAGAGTTTCTTTTGATGAAAGCGTTGTGCACTAACTAAACACTCTTAAATATTTTCTTTAAATTTCTATTTGCTCTAGAATTTTTCACGTCTTGATTTGCTCACGAACCCCTTTTCCCTGCACAAGGCTCACGAACCCCTTTTTCCTGTACAAACATGAAATACACACGGCTTCTGCCTTTCTAATAGTTTTGCTTTTCCTTTTAGGCCGTTGAGCTCATGCTTGTAGAAGCGCTTCTTAAGGCCAATGATTACCTACAAATATCCTCGTGTTCTTTGGACCCCTTTGAATTTTGGAAGGTTTTTCCTTAACCACCCATAATTGACTACATTTATTTTATGTACACTGTTCTTTACGCGTATGTATCTCTCAACTTTGTAGTTGGATGATACACTTCTAAAAACCATTGAAATCGCTGATAGCAAGAAGTTGCAAGAATCAAGAGATATTATCCGACGTATTCGTTGAAGAGACTTATACCAGGTAAGTTTCTCCATGCTCAACTTCCATTTATCCGATCGAATAACAAGAGAACTTTTACATACGCGAAGTGGTTCTTTTTAAAGGATTCATTTTCTAATTGCCGGCTTCTAATTGCCGGTTTCAAGTTTTTGGGGGATTATTCAGGGGGATTGTGTTGATTGGTGATATTTGGTGCAGGGGATGTGCTGCTTCATTGCGTGGTGGACACGATTTTGGGAGCGCCGGGGCTTCCCGATATTGGCGATCTTTCCCGACTCGATCTCAAGTGGAAAGCGCGGCTTCTTCTTGCCTTTACGAGAAAAACTGTAAGTTTAATTGTTACTTGTCCCTTCTCTTCTATTATTATTATTATTTTTTTAAAAGAAGTGTTTATATGCTCTTCTTCAATCTTACTAACTGATTGCTTTTAATACGATACATAAGTAAAAAAAAAAAGAGATTGTATTGATGTTTGTCTAATAACTAAAATTAATGGAAGAACGTGCTGGGATGTGCTCTGATGATAGATTTGCTATATTACCATCAAAGATTCATTTCTTTTTTCAATGTTACGTGCTAAACTGACTATTTAAATTAGTTTTCTTTGATACTAATTGTAGTAGATTTATTCTCTTAGGCTTCAAATGCATCCGCTTTTTATTTATGATATTTATTTATGGACTTATTGTTCATTAGGTAAATTTAGTCATCTTAATCTTATTATATATTCAAAATTTATTCATTGATTAATAACTAATTCAAATATTATTCAATGTGCAGATTCAAGCATATGGTCGTGGAGTGGATTAAAATGCGTTCATACACTTTTTTGGTTTTATTATCATGTAATTTTTATTTTTTTTTAACTTTTTTAGTATAACATGTGAGTTGATTTTGTCGTTGTTATGTGTGGATATTTCTTTTTAGATTTATCATTTCAACAAGAATTTAAAATAATTTTGTTGATTGTGTTTTCTCGTCTCATCGATTTAATATAAATGTGATTAGCTTAACTAAAGTTTAATATTGAATGTTTAAATAAAATATTATATTTTAAATGATAATGGGACACTTATAAAGTGTCACTGTGTAAAAAATATGTTATTTTTTTTTTCAAATTAGGGACACTAATGTGTGTCACTAAAAGCAAAAAAAAGTGTTGCTAAATTGCAGCACTTATTTTGGGATATACCGACACTTTTTTATGTGTCGCTATATACCCTAGGGACTGCACATATAGCGACACTTTTTTTAGTGTCGGTATTTTTACCAGCAGCACTTTTTTTAGGTTTTAGGGACACTTAAAAGTGTCGCTATAGCTTAGTTTTGTTGTAGTGTTACTTGGTTAACACTTGATTGGATGTGTAGGTTTTCTTAAATTGTTGCTCCAAAAATCCAATCTTATCCAAATAAGATTTGATCGTTAATTCCGCTTCTTCTAGCTTCTTTTGGAGGACCGAATTGTTATTAAAAATCGATTCCCGTTCCTCCTCAAGAGCTTCATTCATGATCCTCATATTGTTGTTGTCCTCTTCAATTTCCAACAATCGACTTTCCAGCTTCTTATTGAATTTAGCCATCTTCCGTGATTCAACAAGAAGTTGATTGTATGATTCCGCTATATCCACGTCGTTTGCTTCTCGCTTTCGTCATTCTCGCTCGACGATTCATGCGAAGAAATAGAAACATTAGAATTAGTATCAATAGAGGATAAACAAATAGCATTAGAGGAAGGCACAGAAGACTTAGAAATTAAAGCAATATGATCCTTTTCTTCATCACTTGGCGATGATTCACTCGAAGAAGAATCATCCCAAGTTTTTGCTTGCAAAGCTTTTTGTTTATATGTCTTCTTTGAAGGACAATCCGTTGCAATATGGCCGTAGCCTCTACACTTGAAGCATTGGATTTCCCCTTCAAATTCATCTTTTTCATTCGAAAACTTTGCAAGTTTTTTATCTTTCGATTTAGAATTAGAAGGAGGTTTAGAAAAGGATTTTTGCTTCGAAGATGAAGCATTGTTCTTTCGGAAGTTCCGTCGGAATTTCTTCGTGAGGAGCGCCAATTGATGTTCAAAATCCGCAAGCGTAATATTCTCGTCGTAATCCGTGTCGTCGTCTTCTTCCTTTGTTGATTTGAGTGCCATCCCTGTGCTTTTAGAAAAAGACTTGGAAGAAGATTGATTAGTAGGAAAAGTCATCTCATACGTTTGTAATGCGCCTACTAACTCTTCGACTTTCATCTCATCCGGATGCTTAACCGTTTCGATCGCGGCAACCTTTGCCCGAAAACGCTCCGGAAGAGTTCGAAGAATTTTTCTAATGACTTTTGACTCCGGGATTTTCTCTCCCAAGTTAGCGCATGTGTTCACGATGTCTTGGAGACGCGTATAGTACTCGGTAAAGGTCTCGTTTTCGTCCATAGAAATCGAATCAAATTTGCTTGTAAGCATTTGTAATTTTTGGACCTTTACTAAGCTAGTTCCTTCATGCGTAACCTGTAGAGTATCCCAAATCTCTTTCGCGGTTTCACAAGCCGACACGCGAGTAAACTCCGTTTGCGACAAGGCATTAAATAAAGCGTTTATGCCCTTGCCGTTAAACGAAGATGCCTCGTTTTCATCTTTCGTCCACTTGTCTCGTGGTTTAGGCTTCTCAACATTATCGACCTTTTCGGTTGGAGGTTTCCATCCGAACTCAATTGCTTTCCACACCCGCTCATCGATTGCAATTAGAAAAGCTCTCATGCGAGCTTTCCAATAGGCATAATTCGTGCCGTCGAAAAGCGGAGGTCGATTAATGTTACCGCCTTCGGCCATTAGATATCAATATATCTAGATCCCGCTCTGATACCAATTGTGAGTTACGGGAAGCCCCAAGGATCTATCTAGATTGTATCAACCAACACCTAGAGGGGGTGAATAGGTGTATCGGCGAAAAACACAAATTCTCGATGCTTTAAAAATAAATGCGGAAAATAAAAAGCACACCGAGATTTACGTGGGAAAACTCCAAACTCGGAGTAAAAAACCCACGGGACCAACACGCGAATACCAATCCACTAAAAGAAAAGATTAGAAGGTGATTACCGACTCCACGGACTTAACCTCTCTAACTCTCTTATGGATCTCCGTGCACTCCACCGAGTTGTCCACGATCACGTCCGAATCCACGAACGCCCACGTTCCGAATCCACGAAACGCCTTGCTTCGAATCCACGAAGTCTTCAATACGCCGAATCCACGACGCCACGCTCCGAATCCACGAAGTCTTCAATCACGCCGAATCCACGACGCCACCATGAATAGAATCATGAATATGGTGATCCTTCGTTGGAGTATCGATGAAAACCGAAAAAAAAACTCCAAACGAATCGTAGATCAAATCGACCTATAGAGTAAGAATTACTATGTCTCGATTTGACCTAAAAGAGGCTATCTAGTAGAAAATAGGTTTTGAAGGAATTCCTAGCCTCTAGGGTTTCTCAAACATGTATTATGATGAAGTGCACGAAGTTAGAGAACCCTAAGAACCTATTTATAGACTTTAGAATCAATTAGATTCGGATTAGAGAAAAATCAGATTTTTACCTTATTGTACCTAAGACAAAAAAAAAAGGGCCATTAACGGTAATGCAATGACGGAAGATTTTTCTCGAAGGGCCATTACACGGTAACGGATTGATGGCTATACCGGTATAGCAACTTTTTTGTACCGGTACAAAACCAATTTTATACCTATAACTTTGTATTTTTGAAATTTCACTTCTAAAACTACAAAGTTCCGATACAATTTCTAATCCGTTATACAATGATTTTATGATTCTAATGCCTATAACTAAGTATGAATCACCATAACATGAATTAAAAACTTACCTAGGCATCGTGATTCTCATCGTGAGCCAATTCCTCTTGCTTCGAAGTCTTTGATTCTTCACCGTTCTTCGATCCGCTCCGATCCTTCAAGACTCCGACTCAATTCACGAAACTTGCCAACACAAAATCCTTAACATAGCTATTTACAAGCTTAGCTATTACTAGTACTATCCATTGGCTATTTACAACTTTAGCTAGTCTTTACGTTCTTTACCTTTTGGCACTTATGCTACTTAGCAATTCATTTCTAAGGTCACTCTACCTCAGCTCACTAAGCCACCCGACTCGGTCTTGAGTCAATCCATTGCGAATAATCCGCCCGCTGTCTAGCCCGAGGTGTTGGACGTCTCGCAACTACCCCAGCTGTCAACAGCCTGTCGCCCTCTGTGACTCAGCCTCATCGCGGCGAAATCGTCGCACACGCGGAACCCAGCTGTCACTTGACATAACCATTCTGGTGGTGATCGCGGCGGACTTACCCAGCGAGGACCCAAGTCATGACTTAACCATCTGGCGGCGAACTAATCGCACCTCACACAACAATGGTTTGAGTCACTCCTTCGCCTCCTGGTGCGGCCGTATCGTACTTACCCAGCAATGGTTCCCCAAACACAGGGTGTCAACACATGGCGATCTGATCCTCACCCGGCTTAACCGGTATCGAACACATTTCGGCTCACCCACCCGGCGGCGAAATCGTCGCACAACGCCACGACGGTGGTATAGCCCTGGACGGCGAAATCGTCGCACACGCCCGACACCAACTTAGGTGTCCCAAATCTCGGGATTCCATGAATCCGTTCCACTTAGCTTGAGGGTTAGCTAGGCCCTCAAGAGACGACCCTCTAGGTCCATTGTCTTTACCTCCCAGGTCTGCTTGACACTAGGGGTCATTCTTGTCACATAACCTAGGTTTTCTAACTCTAGGTTTAATGTCACTCCAACTCGACCTATGTTTATTCATACTAGGTCCACTGTCGTCTTTATCCAACCTATGTCCTTGTCACTAGGTTCATTGTTCTTTACCTAGATCCATATGACTCTAGGTTTACTACAACCTATGTTCTTGACACTAGGTTAATTCCTACACTCCTAGGTCCATTGACTCTAGGTTTACTATAACCTATGTTTATTAACACTAGGTTAGATGTCATTCTCCTAGGTCCACATGACTCTAGGTTACTACAACTTATGTTCTTTACACTAAGTTGGATGCCACTCGATCTATATGTGTATTAGTCCATGACTCACATTCTTTATTTAGCATTCTTATACTTTGCTCTCTTATGTCTACCAGTTCATTTACATGCATGTTTCTAGCAAATTATGTCTACCAATTCATGACTCACATTCATTTCTTAAAAAAATAATCTCCACTTCTAGCAAATTATGTATCACATATCGGATTGAATACAACAAAAAATCAAATAAACCACAACCAATTATGATTACAATCTACCAAATACTGATTAAATAGCAAAGCATTTAACCCAAAATATATATCTGGAATTGGACAGTTCCTATGATTAATAGAAATATATTTAATAACAAAACAGATAATACCTACAAAATTCTTAGTTCTACTTAAAAGTCCAACAACACATAATTAACTATGACACCTACAAAATTCTTACATCCACTTAAAGTCTAACAACACATAATTAACTATGAGTAGAGTTTAAACAGCAAACGTAACAATATTTATCACACCGTAGAGCCACTAGTTATAAAAACAGGCCTCAACAGTTATCACATAGTAAAACTACCAGTTTTAAATGTAGACCTCATAGGTAAAAAAAACCAAAACGGGAAAAGCGTAGCGTAAAATTATCAGCTATATAAGCAGAACCCCCTCCTCCAAAAAAACAGAACGCTGCCGAACCTTCATCAGGAACATCCACGCTACTATATGAGCAAATCACACCAGACCTTTCGCTACTTAATCAGATCAAAACACTTAACCAATCTAGCCCTGAACTCTCTCTAGTCCGAAAGAAGTTGATCTCTATCAGCAAGGAGAGAGTTGCAGAAACCCTTTAAGAGATTGCAGTCGCGCCTAAGACACTTGTATTGGCCACGGAGCGAATTATAGTCTGCAGAAACACGCTCATATAGCTTCTCTACTAATTCCTTCTCTTCAAGATTACTATCCTTGACCTCAAACCCGAACTCATCACGTAACCTCGCAACAGCACAACAGGTGGCATCCTCCTCTGTCTCATCGACAATTGAGCAAAACGCCCCCCAGCAACGGATTGCCTCCGTAACAGTCTCTCCTATAGTGTAATAACCGACATTTTCATCATAATAAAGAAACCCTTTTGTTGACGATGTTATTGTGTGTAATTAAATTACAAATGCACTCGTCAAATTTCAGGTCGAAATGAGCTAAAACGGAAAAGTTAGGCGACCCGGAAAAATCGACTTAAGTGAATAGTAACTCCGGATTTTCGGCGAATCGCGGAGTAGAGAAGGGTCCAGAAGCATACCGAACTCTGAATATAGGACTTCAATAGCTCGTTTCGAACGGCTCGACTATTCTGGAACCAATGGCGCTGACGGAATTGGATTCCGATGCTCGGTTGTCAAGAAAAAGGGTTTTGAGCGGTTATACATATATAGCTATATAAGTGGGTTCAAGGAGGATTAAAGAGGGACTGTTTCGTCGCAAATCGGAGACCAAATCGGACGAAACAAAAGATTCGATGTCCCAGTTGTTCTGAACGCGCTGGTGTAATCCGATCGAAATCCGACGGACGGATCTTCGGGAATTGCAAGATGATCGCAGAGGGGTAAAAGCGGCAATTCGGAAAGAATGCGAAAGGGCTGATATTTTATGCGCCGAAACGCGCGAATTCGAATGTGGAGGGACTTATGCGCGTATTTCATCTGCTGGCAGGGACTAGAGATGAAATAGAGGCAATTGGTGGACTAAAATGTAAATGTGCATTTGTGAATATATAGGTGTGTTAGGGTTTCATGAGTGAAACCCTAACCCTAGCCCACCTCTCCACCATCCAGCAACCCTAACCACCCTAGCCGCCCTCTGCTCATTTCCTGCCTCCTCGTGCGCGCGCCTCCGGCCACCGGCAAGCGCCCCGGTCGTCGGAAAACCACCACGGCACCTTCTTCTTCCTCCCTCTCGGCCGCAACACCTACCACCTTGGCCGAGAGAGAGAGGGAAGCCCCAAGAACCCTCCGGATCTCTTTCCCTGGCAAGGAGGAGTCGCCGGCGTGTTTCCCCGGCCGGCCCCGGCGTCCCCGAGCGCCGCCGTCGCCGTCGTTGCTCCCTACGGCCGCCTGCACCGAGCAGACCCGAGCCAGGGCTTCCGGGTTTCCGCCGCCCCACTTCGGCCGCACCGCCTCCGCCGGCCCTGACCCCGGTGACCTCCGGCGCACCTCCCCGGCGTCACCGCACGCCGCCGGCCGTCGCTTCCACCCACTGCGGCGCACGTATCCTGGGCGCAGACCGAGGTCGTGTCCCCTCGCTTCCGGCATCCCCGCCGCTCCCGAGGGGAGCATCGACTTCCTCGACCTCCGGTCGAACGTCGCTTCGACGCCCCCGGCCGCCGCCGCGTGCCGCCGGCGCCACGAACCCGAGAAGAAACGGGAGGAGCCGATCTCTTCCGGCACGCCACCGGCCGCCTCCCACCGCCGGCCAGTGTCTTCCCCGGACCTCACCGACCTGGTGCTTCCTTCCCCGGCCGGACCGACCGCCGCCTGACCGCCGGCGGCCAACCCTAACTCCCCCGGGTCAGGTGAGCAGTAGTTTTTGTAAACAGCACCTAGTCTAGGGTTTTGGCACGGTTCCCGAGGCTACAGTGGGTCTTTTTGACCTCATGAGGTGAGCACGGTCATCGCATTTTCGTGCTGAACGCGATGCTCACCTCCGTTTGGGTTTCTAATGCCCCGATTAACGGGAAAGTCGTACCTTTCGCGCTGTGCGCGCTGTTGACAGAACTTCGTGTCGCTCGTACGAGTGCTACAATGACCGAATGTGCTCCGAAAGGTGAGCACGGTCTCCGGCACGTCGAAACCTTCCAGCGACTGTGATGGCTCGATTTATTGAGCATCGGTTTGCGTGCACGGCCTATAATAACCCTAAAATTATATGAAATAATGCGATTTTATATAGTGATAGGGGCTTTTATGTAATTGTGGATTTTATGGTCGCTGTAGATAGCGTGTACGTGCTGTGGGTAACCTCTGGACTGACTGTCCAAGGCCCCAGGACTTTACAGAAAATCAGAAGTGATTTTCGGTATGGCGAAATTGCCGACTTAACGTAGTTTCGACTCAGATCTCTTCCGACAACTGTTGTAGGGTATTTGCGATGTCGCCGAGCCTTGTTGGCTAGTCACCCGCGTCGTTTCGAGAGTTCGAAAACGACGGGTGAGCGACGGTGGAGTTCCGGTATAGTTTTCGGGACTTCCGGGTACTTCGGCAATCGATTTTGGGAAACCGACTCCCGTGGGTTCGTTGTGGGGCTTTGTGAGTAGTGGTACTTGTGTTGGTGGGTTAGATGCTAACCCGGCGGACCTTTTTGTAGGTCCAGTTGCTTCGTTTCCACAGTTGACAGATCAGATCTTCTACAGTCGTACAGGTAGGTACTTCGATCCGACGTCGGTACAGTGGTACACGCTGGTGACGTTCCTTCCACCTTACTGTTCATATCTTTTATCGTAGATATATCTTGCACCTTTGTGTTACAGTATTACTCTACTCATTGTTTCCGTTTAGTACCATGTGTAGCAAGAGAGTAGATTACTTCTTGTTAGCCTATGACATCTATGACCTGTTCGGTCAGTTTACTTCAGTATACTCAGTGACCTTGTTGTTCGGTTGGTCAGTTCTCGTGTTTCCTTCAGTAGTACTTGCATACAGTTGAGAGGATGTTGAGTTGTTCCATCCTAGTTGACCTGAGTGGTCAGTTCTTGTGTTTCCTTGAGTAGTACTCGCATACAGTTGATAGGATATTGAGTTGTTCTATCCTAGTTGACCTGATTGGCCTGCCTCGGTACTTCCTAGCTTGACGACCTATACTGGCCGCACGCCCGAGAGGCGGATTGTCACCGGTTGCCGACGTTTGGCTATTGAGCATATCAGTATCGATCACCCGAGACTCCTTCGCATTTCACGAACACCAGCTGTTTGGCCACCGCAAGAGGGTGTTCTTTTCCGAAAAAGTGGTCGCAAAGGTTCGACCCGTGAGCCCTAGAGTGGGTCATATGCAGCCTGTGAGCCCACGGTCGATCGGTCCGCACATGTGTAGAGTGGCGGTGGCATAGGCCCGAGGTCTGCGGACCAATAGGGCGCTTCTGATTGGGTATTTTTGTACTTTCGTACCGTTGACGCATACTTACAGTAGCTGTTGTTTCATATCTGTATATCTCTCCCGTTTATTTGTTTATCATAGCTACTGTACTACTATTATCTCCTCTTGTGTCTATCTCCGCGAGGTATCCACTGGGAGGGGGAGACATGTTTACATGTTCTCACCCCTCGCCTTCTTTTACAGGTGACGTTGCAGGAGTTAGTGGGACAGCTGGTGAGGAGCGAGTCTAGTTCGCGACATAGCTCCGTCCCTTTATCGGTTATCCCTTTACCTTTCCTGTTTTATGACCTAGACTTATTTATGGTTCAATTCAGTATTTACTTTGAATATGAGATGTTTTATAATGTAATAAAGAATGTGGATTTTATATGGTAAAATAGTTTTCTACCCCTCGTGGTAGTGTGTTTTTAAAAGAAAAGGTTTTCGTGTGGGAAACAGTTTTCAAAGGATTTTCTTACTATGTTTATAAGCTTCTACATCTCTAGTTGTGAACCTGTGGTGAATGGTTGTATGAATAGTAATATCTGTATTCTGTTCATTTGATTGTGGTGCCGTGCAAATACAGGGGAGACTCTGTCCGTGTGGACAGTGGACTCCCTGTATTTGTGGCGGATCTGGCATACCCTGGGGAGTCAAGTTTCAAAAAAAAAAAAAATTTCGCTATGTTTTTACTTATAAAATGACCCCGAGGCGTGACATATAGGGACCTCAACTTCAAGACAGACACTAAATAAGCCCTCATTTGCAATAGGGATCCTATACAACGGCGCTCCCAGAGAGAATCGCTGGCAGATAATGCGAAGCAAATCCCGGAAACAAATTTCCACAACAACGGATGCCATAACTGCACCGCAAGAGAGCAAAGCAAGCCAGAAAGTAGAAAAAATTAAACAACCACACAAGGGGAAAAAATCTGGCCAGACAAATACGGCGGAAATTTGACAGGATACCTTAGGTAGAACAAACGCGCTAACTCGGGCTAAATCAAACACACCAACATGCAGAGAGAAAAATATAAGCGTCACAACAGGAAAACAAAAGGAAGGAGGCGAAACAATGCGGAACACTCGAAAACTATTTTTACCCACCGATCTCTTGCAACACCTAATAACACCACAAGCCAGCAACAACAGGACAAGCGCGCGCCGAAAACCAAGAGGGAAAAAACAAGGGGGGGGGGGGGAAGGGGGGCGGAGAAGGGGAGGAGGGAGAGGGACGCTAAAATGACTAGCATCTATTTATATAGAGAGGTAAGAGACGGTTAAAGAAAGACGTTGTACACACCTTATCTTACTGTGTGTAGCCCCAATCGCACGGGCTGACGAGGGAGGGGGAGGGAGGCAGACGGGACGGTGGACGAGACAGGCAACAGGGCAAGGTAAGGAGTCGGAGAAAGGAGCCGAAGAAGGCGGCGAGCAATCAGATGGGACAGGCAACAGTGTGAGGTAAGGCGGCGAACAATTAGACAGGACAGGCAACAGTGCATGGTACGGCAACGGTCCATCGGACGGAACAGGAGACAAGGCGAGGTTAGATGGCGGAGAGCGCGAAGCGTGGAGGAAGGGGGAGGAGGAGGGCGCAAAACGCGGGGAGGTACAGATCACGAGGAGGATGATGTCGGCCACGAGAGCCGGGGAAGGCCGAGGGGAGTGGTGGAGAGCGGGCGTGGTGGAGAGCGGGGCGGTGGGGTCCCGGCCCGTACACGCTTCGGAGGGCGGCAAACGCGGGGAAGCCTCGAAGGGTCGCGGGTAGTGGGGCCCCCCCGCACACACGGCGCCGCCGTACGGGATGACGGCGAAGATGACGTCAACCACGAGAGGACCAAAAATCGTAGCGGGGGTGGGGCGCGGCAAACGCGAGGCGCCTCAGAGCGTGCCCCCTTCACGAGAGGGCGAGGGGCGCCGCCATACAGATGACGGGAAGGAAGACGTCAGCCACGAGAGCCCGGGGGGGAGACCAGAGCGAGGGGTGGTGGGGCCCCAGCCGTACGCGCGGCGGAGAGCGGCAAACGCGGGGAAGCCTCGGAGCGTGTTCCGCCTTCATGTGTTCTTAATATATATATATATATATATATATATATATATATATATAAATATATAAAGAGAGAGAGAGAGAGAGAGAGAGAGAGAGAAAGAGAGAAAGAGAGAGAGTCCGGCTGATATGCTATCAATAGCACGGAGCACTCGGTGCTACCAAGTTTTCCGCCGTTAGATCCACCCCTTTGATGATTTTTACCCGTTAGATCATACTATTCAACCAACCACCCACTTAACCCTGTGGGGCTCACATCATCCTAACCGCACATCTCTAAACTTGACCAATGACTTTGTGCTATTAATAGTATAGTAGCCTAGTTCTATATATATATATATATATATATATATATATATATATATATAAAACCTACTTATTAATAAAATTAATTTATATTACGATACTTGACACTACAACAAAAACAAATTTTAGCTACACTTTTATAGAAGCATTTATAAAAATCTACTGGTATTTTTTATTAAGTGCCTCATTTGAAGCACTTTTTACAAAAAGCTGCTGAATTTTTGATAACAAATTATTTCACTCCCTCCTTTTTTTCCCCTCCATTAGAGCTACATTCATCAAAAGACCATTTTATCCTTACTTTAAGTTGGAGACATACTTTAACACAGTGGGCTTTTTGGTCCTTTCAAAAAAAAATCCTACTAATAAAAACAAAAATCTGAAGAATTAACCCCTCAAAAAGTGTTCGCCTTGTTCATTGGTGGGTTCTTCGTCGCGCGACGCGTGGTGGCCTTGTTCACCGGTGGGTTCTTCGTCACGCGGCGCGTGGTGGCCCTCTTCACCGGTGGGTTCTTCGTTGCACGGCGCGTGGTGGCCCGCTTCACCGGTGGGTTCTTCGTCGCACGGCACGTGGTGGCCCTCTTCAACAGTGTCTTCGAGTTGGGATTGTCAATTTCTTTTGCAAAAGTATTATTCCCCTTTTTTTAAAAAAAAATTATGGGATTTTCGTATTTAGGGTTTAAAAATTAGCATGTTAGTTTTTTTACATAGATTTAGAATGGGTTTAAAAATTAGCAAATGCTCTCCATAAAACTCCTCTTCACTTCCTTCTCTTGATGCTTCCCAAAATAGCCCAACCCCAAGGCATGCCGTATAAAGAATGCCATATGTCTACTTTTGCTATAATAAAAAATTGGCAAGAATAAAACTTTGGAATGACAGAGATGCTGACATAAGTTTTAATGGTATTGTGTAATTACTCAGGTTAAGGTGTATATGTGTTGTATCCACTTGCTTGGTGGTGATTTTTGCAGTGTACGATTGGTAAGCCAAGGTTCCGCTCCCATGTGTTCCTCCTCGACACCGTTCTTCACATGTACGCTTCTTGCGGTGAAATGACCGTCTCACGGTTCCTGTTCGACAAAATGCCCATGAAAGATGTTGTCACTTGAAATATTATCATAGCCCACTTCAGTAAAACCGGGGAGATGGAGAGTGCGCATGAGGTGTTCGATATAATGCCTGATAGAAGCGTGAGGTCGTGGACAGCCATGATCGCCGGGTGCGTTCGGCTTTTCCTTACAAAAAAGAAATTAAATATATAAAGAAGAGGATTAATAATCTCGTCTAAAAAAATTACGTCTTTATTTTCTATTGTTCTTGAAAATGAATGAAATATAGGCCTTCGATCAACATCGATGTACATCGCCTAAGTACTAAAGAATAGTCTACAACAACACTTGAGCAAAGTTTTAATTAAGCTTCAGTACTGTATAAATAAATCAATTCTGCTTCTCCTTATTTGACCGTATACATAAATTCTTCTTTTTTGAATGATAAAAAAAAAGTATTTGTTTAGTAAGGCGACTATAATACTTACAAAATAATTCACTCACTCTTTAGCTTCAAGCATAATTAAAACATTATTATTTCACATTAAAGTATAGTGCATTTCTAACTTAAAAAACTGTAAGTATTTAGTAAAAAAGACGAAAGCTGGTGATATATTTTACTCTTAACGTGCATATTATTATGATTAAAGTTAGAATGAGAAATATCGGTTTACTCTACCTTCTCCTCCTCCAAAGAAGGAAGATAATTAATAAGAAGAGATTGAGTCTAATTAATCTGGAACCCATTGTGTCTGTTGTTGATGTTGCTGATGCTGATGTGCCCGCCACCGACACTGCCCAAGTGGCCACCGCCGTCGCCGACACCACCCAAGCCACCTAGCGGGAGAGGGGGCAGTGAGAGGGGTCAACTAAGGTCTTGCCACGTGGAATGAAGGAGAGGAAGAGGTTCCACATGGGTTTTGAAGATAGTGTTAAATAATATAGTGTAAAAATAGTTAAGTATAATAAAATCTTAAAAAAAAATTAAATAAAAATTTTAATTTAGTTGATGGAAATAATTTTACACGAAAAGAATTAGAAATAGAGTTCTTTCTTTATATGTATACTTATTTTCATTTTTTTTATATTTTAATTCAAACAAGATAAAATAATTTTATCTTTTTATTTTTGTCTTGTTTTCTTCCCTCTTCTAACTCTACATTCAAATAGTGTAATTTTTCTATAATTTTTTATATTTAAGAGAGAGAATATAATTTTTTCCATGAGTGATCAAATAATGCCCAACTATAAAAAAACCAAAAAAGTTGTTTTATTAATGTAAAAGTAAAAACTAAGTAGATATCTATCTATAGATATAATGAATCGAGAGTTCTACTGTGGCCGACGTGTCCGCTCCTCAGCGCCCCCCTCTCTGCCGTTTCTCCTTGGGCGGGCGTAGGCGCGCGAGGAGCGCGAGCCGGCGCCGGGTGGAGTGGGAGAAGGAGAGAGAGAGAGAGAGAGAGAGAGAGAGGGGGGGGGAGGGATATTTTCCCTTTTTTTTTTTTTTGTTCTAGCTTTTTTTTATTTTTTATTTTGTATGGTCTCTCTTTTTTCTTTTTTGTTTTTTCTCTTTTCTAACTTTTTTTCCCTTTTTTTTTCCTCTTTTCTAACCTTTTTTTATTTTGTATGGTTGTGGATCACATACAAAAAATTAAAATTAAAATTAAAATTTAAAATTTGATTTTAAATTTAAATTTTTGATTTAAAATTTAAATTTAAATTTTAAATAGAATATCTCCTTATTTCGATGGATTGCGGGTGGGAGGGAGTGGGCGTGGGCGCGAGCCAGGTGCGGGTTTTTTTTTTCCCTTTTTCTAACTTTTTTTTATTTTGCAGGGTTGTAAATCACATACAAAAAAAAAAAAAATAAAAAATTTTAGTATTTGATATTTTACAAATAGTAATCTTATATTACTGATTTTGCAGTTTAGATGATGTTGATGAAGACTGTGGAGACAAACATTGAACCTCTTATAACAACTTTTATTTCATTTCTGAAGTATAGTTGACTACATAAATTAATGTACTACTTTTGTTTTCTATTTACTATATAATTTAAAATATTTTATAATTTATATAAATTTTCCGCCGCGTAGCACGGGCCTTCAATAGTTTTATTAAAAGAACACCTATACGTAGCGTCAAACTTTTTGTTGTCTTAACATAAAGCAAAACATTACAGTAGCATGTCGATACTCACATGAAATGAGACATTCTAAAAAGATACGCTTCGGCACAAGGCTAAAAGTTAATCAAAGCCAAAAATACTTTTGTAAGTATATAGAGGCATTTACTTCTACATTATTTTCAATAATGGTGCATCCAAATCGATGAGCATCACAGTTAAACTTAATGTAGACAATTTGAACATTCTAGAGATCAAATTTTACAATTTTATGATATCATGTACTTAGTGCTCAAGTTGTCTCAAGGTCACCTTACATTATCCAATGGAGTGCCAATTTTGAGACTACTTGTAGACAAATGATATCCAAAAATCACAAAAGCCGGAACATAGAAAGTCCAAGCCTAGATCAACTTTAATCCGGAACATAGAAAGTCCAAGCCTAGATCAACTTTAATGATACCGATTTAGATGTGTAATCGTCCAAAAATATGCAAAAGTAAACAATCTCATTTACTTCTAAAAGCATTCTCGCTTTACTTTTTAACTTTGCCACACTTACATGCACAATAGTGTTTTAGTCATGTACTACAACTTGCATACAACATGCAAAATAATTGTCCCAGAAAAGTAGGAGAGTAAAGGAAGTAATGCTTCATTAGAAGGCTTCAGATGAGTCCCCATGAACATAGCATTATTTCAACAACAACTGCATTCTCTTCGCAATTTGATTCTCCAAATTCGGTACAACAAAAAGAAATTTGTGTGAGATAGTCACAAGGATTTGATTTGAACACGCGAAATAAACTAGAACATTACACCCTCTCCAATTCTGTTATATGTCTATCCAGTTGTTCCTTCAAATCTTTCCTCCATCCCTGAATGATTTTCTCGTGCTTTATTATTAGCTCGGATTTGGTCTTCAGCTCTTCCTCCATGATCGAAATCTCCTGCATATATACGACTTGTTAAAATTCAAAAATAAGGAGGTTAAGATATCCAACTCAGAATGGTACCCATTTTTTAAAAAACTATGTGGAGAATTAACCTTTCGGAGCATTTCTTCCCTGGTTGGTTGGTCCTCACGTTGAAGACCGATGAAGTAAAGCTGAAGCTTTTTCGCTGCTTCCATAAATTCTCTTGCATGTCTCTCGACATCAACTATTTGACATAGAAATGCGAAATCAAGATACCAAACTTACAATAAGAAGGAATTATTCAAGTCTGTACGCTTAGGTATTTGATAGTAAGGCGCAAGTATTTTATGCTTTTTTCTTTTCGTTTATTCACCAATGCCTCCAACACTTCCAAATTTTTAGTTCAAAGATCCACCAAAATCACCAGCTCCTTCAAACGCCAGATGAAGGATGAAGAAATTCAGGGAATTAGATATTGATATTTCGAGAAAGGGAATTTTGAAAAGATCGAGTAAAAAGGTCTAATACCGATTTTGGAGATGCTGTTGTAACATCTAAGTTGATAAAGAGATTTAGATATTAAACAAAAACACTAAAGGTGAGATGGATCCAACCCAAGCTTGCTTGCGGTATCCTTGTCATTTCTTAAGTGTAGAAAGATTACACAATCAGGAAATAATCTCCCATACAAACAACCCTTGTGAACTAAATCTTTAACACCCCTAAGACTCTAGCCTAACAGATTCCACTGCTTGGTCAAGAATACCGAATTATGGGAGGCTGGTCAAGCTAGTCAATTTGGACTTACTATAACAAAATTGTCCAGCTCGATGAATCAAACTCATATCTCAAAGATTGACACAGAATCACATTCTGAATCAGAGATGATCAAAATCTCTCAAGCCCAATTTGAATTTGAGTACACTAAACAGAAAATTGATCAAAATAGAGTAGACAGGTAATCATGGGTGGACTACTTGCTTTAAGATGAAAAGGACAAAAGTATGTATTAAGATGAAAAGGACAAAAGTATATACATACATACACGTAGAAGTAATGTATGGAGAAGAACAAAAAGGATGCTTGATTAAGACAGCTAGGACTTCGAAGCAGCATCAAATGGCAGAAAAATATACTTGCCTGAAACGAAAGGTCAACACTGTTATATTTACCTTTTTTTGGGCAGATATGCAGTATATATTTTTTATGCTAATTTCATAAGGCTCATCAGCCAACGTCACATGAAATGACAAAATAGAATGTCTAGTCAAATATCACACATAATGTGTGAAGGATCTCTTTAACGGGTCAAGACCCTGTTAATAAGGGGGAAGAAGACAGTATTAGCTTATCGACTTAGCTTATCGACTTCTCACTAAAGATACTATTTACAGTAAGGAAATTTCGAGTCTCAGAAAGCTGTAAAGAGTTCATATGTATTTGGTTTGGCGAAGACCAAATGATAATAAATGATGAGTAAAGAATTCAAGAACTATTTCAAACTACAGAAAGCATAAACATTGGGTGGATGTCACTAATGTGTACACTTTGCGAAAGAATAAATAAGAATAATTCTCACAAAGGAGATGCAAGCCAATTTTGAACCGACCTTTTGAGAACTAAAATTGATTAAAGGCCTTTATCCAATGGTAAAAATGAGGCAGAATTTCAATGCTGACTATTAACAGAGACTATAAAATTATCAAGAACTAAGATTTTCCATGAGGCTTCACAATTGCCATAAATAAACAACTTCATTTGCCATATTCCTTTGGGTTCAAGGCAAGGATTAAGTGCCATGGCACATGGTCGTGCCGGAAACTTGCCAACATGGCACAACATGGTGTGTGTCGTGCCAGGTTGGGCCGATGCGTCATGCATGCCGGTCACAAAAAATTCATGTGTGCCGACACATAATATTATGAATATTTATTTTCTTTAACAACAAAATATTCTAACTGTTTATTATGTATTTTTATCAAATCTTTTGAACTTTATTAAGAAAATTACTTTCTAATTTAAAAAATTAAGGGTCTTGAGCTGTGTCATCGACACGGGGGCTGTATCGTGCCGATTTCTTATTGGCATGATACAACACGATAGATATGGCATGTGCCGTTGGACACTTAAATCCTTGGTCCAAGGACAATGGTACAAAATCAAATTAAGAAGGACGATAAAAAACAACAGAACTAAAAAAAATTAGGGGAGAGAATCAACTCATGACCTAGGTATCCCTTGATGCATAAATATGATTATCTACGTAAAGAATTGAGATCGCACAAGGTTGGGTATTATCATAGAATTATCAAAGAGTGATAAATCAGAGCATCTTTTAGGAAAGTGCAGAAACCAAAGGCTTGAAATATACAGTTGATTGAAATGAAAATCAATACAATGAAATGAACAAGTGAAGAGCGATCACTAAATCCCTCGATTCTCATTATAGGAGTAAAGCCCACGAACTCTTGCACCTAAAAATAGAGGTCTTATCTGGTTCACTAATTGGTTACTAGATTACTTTACTTTTGAGTAGTATTAGTTCTTTCAATTTCAAGTTAACGGGAATATATACAATGTACAGAAAAAACTGTCACCAACTAAATGACTGTAAATGAAGAACAGATGCCAAAATGTTACAAAAAACAGAAGTGCTCACAAAATGTGTAAACACAAGAGGTTCTTTATCTTTTACAATCTATCAGATTAATTTATTCAGTTCGATCTCATTTTCTTTGCCATTTTCATCTCCTTCATGCAGTTGTATAAATGACGCCCTTTATGATTCATGATCCTATCCTTTCTCAACGGATGAAGCAACTAAAATTGAATTATCATAGCATAATCTGAGTAAAAAATTTGCAAGCACGTGAGCACCTCATATGCAAAGATAAACTAAACTATCACAACATCCATGTAGCAGTCCAAGCAAAATATCAGAAACTACTAGAAATAAAATTAATGACTTTTCACTGCTTTTTGGCGATGTATCAAGTTTTCTCAAATTTCACAATTCTAACAATAAAAATAGATGTTTCATTTCTTAAAGGTTAAACATGTTTCAAATGACTTGGAAATTTGGTAAAATATATTTTTAGATGTCCAGAGAAAGAACATGGACTTTGATTTTCAGTAGAGAAATCTTATGCTATGTCTTAGAAGCATATTCAATTTCGACTGTTCATCTTTGTCCCTAAAGTATAAGTAAGAAGTATTAAAAACTCATGATTTTTAGTTTCTAGTATCTTCAAATACTGTAGATCAGTTCTAACAGCATAGATCATCAATTCAAATAACCTTGTATCAATTTTCAGAAGGATTTGGGATCGAAAATTTGTTTAGCATAACCTAACTTACATACACATACATAACCCTACAAAGTTTGGAGACTATAAACTTGTCCCTCAAAGTTTTTAGCCATTAAATATATCCCTTATAATTCTAAAAGTTTGAAAATTTTGTCCTCTCATGCAGTTGACTGTTTAAAACCATTATTTTTTTGTGAAAAGACCGTACTACCCTCATAAGAATGTCTTTCACAATAATTTTATTTAACCATTATTTTCCATCTGACAACCTCTAACTTCTCTAGAGGTTCATCTGATATTAAGAGACTATTAGGCAAACAGAGTAAGGGCAAAAGCATAAAAGGATATACTTCTCCGTTTTCTAATAGGGTCACAAAAAATATATCGTAATCGACTCATTTGATATGCACAATGTGATATTACGTACAGAAAAAAATATATATATTTTCCTATCATACTTTTTGGCCACACATAACAAGATCTCCGCACAATACCAAACGGAACCACATCTCTTCATGTTAACCATAAACCCCAAACCCTTAAAAAATCAAAATCTTGAAAATATATAATTTTTAAGGTCATGATGGTCCTAACGGTAAACAACTAGCAGTCAACCGGCAATCATCATTATACATGATAACCAAACAAAAACGTGAGGAACAAATTCACAAATTCACAACTTTGTGTGGATATGTTCCTCGAAAATTAATTACAAAGTGATAAAAAGGAGAAGCATGACCTGTTCAGAAGGTATATAGATCGATACTACTTGTGTGGCAAAACAACAAACACCTAATCTACACCAAATTTGCATCATTGATAGCTACATAGACAGATACAGGACTAAACTTTGCGGAATAACAACAAACACCTCATCCACAACAAATTTGCATCATTGATAGCTACGTAGATCGATTAAAAGGAAGAGAAAGGGGAGGGTCTCACTCTGGTGGGAGGAATGGGCGGAGCGGTCGACGGCTTGGAGCTCGCGGGCCGGGAGGCAGGGGAGGAGCGCCGCCTCCAGCGCCGCCACGCACGCCATCATCTCCTCCCTCTGCTGCTGCTGCTGCTGCGGCGGCGGCGGCGGCGTCGCCGGTGCCGGCTGCGACTGCGTCGGCGACGGCGATTGCGGCGGCACCGCCCCCTGGGGCTCCGCCATTGGTGGTGGGGGTCGAGGGCAAGCTCGAAGTTGGTCGAGGAGTCGGGGGTCGAGAGAGAGGAGATGTGGGGTCGTCGGGGTAAGAAGAGGATTTGAGCCCAAAATGTAAAAGTGCCGTCGGGGGTAGGGATGTAAATGAAATTTTATTCAAATCCAACCCGAATCTAAACAGGAGTGGATTTACCCGCTCCATGATCTCAAGTATTTAAAACTTCGTTAAATATATATCAAAAGTATTTAAAATTTGTTAAATATGATCTAAAATATTTGAAATTTTTAAAAAATAAATTTGGTAATTTTTTGAAATTCTAATAAATTTCATCAAGTGGGTATAAAATAAACGGTCGAAATCGAATGACATTTTAAAAATAGATGTTCCGATCCTTCAACAATTTAAAATCGGAGTTATTAATTTTTATTTAGGTAGTGAATAAAATTTTTTATTAAAAATTCTATCGATTCCGATTCTTTTACACCGTTAAACTAGCAAGTATTTCATACCGACTGATAAAAATTATCAAAAATGTGACATTTTGATCGTAAGGTAAATGATGTCGAAAAATTATAAAATTTGATTTTTAAAAATTTTAAATGCTTTAGATAACGTTTAACGATATGGATTGTCGATTCGAAAGCCCTATTATCGAAAATGATTTACGAGTACGAGAGCGATCGTACTGATAAGAGTATAGTAGTCAGACTCTATATGGATTTTAAAAAATCAGATTTAATATATTATTGTTGAAAGGAGAGGAGTATAAAACTAATATTGTAAAGAGAAATAATTATTTCGGTTCGGATTTTCAAGTTCGTGTTCGCGCTTTCAATTTTTAGTTGGTTCGGATTTGGATATGAATTTTTAAAATCCATCAAATTTGAGGTCGGATTCGGATTTTAGATTTGGTAGTCGAGTTTAGATTCGAACTTTTGAAATCTGTCCCGAATTCAACCCGTTAACATCCCTAGTTGGGATAGGAAGAGGATATTTTGAAATAAAAATGCGTAACTCTTTTCTTTTAAAAAAAAAAAATTTGAGATGCATTAACTTCTAGTTTTTTTGAAAATTAAAAGATTTCAATTATTTTATGAAAGATAAAACTAGATTAACTAACGGTTAATAACGAATAGAATTATTTGATTTGATAAAATATTTAACATAGTTAAGTATAAAATTTAAGTAAAAAAATTAGACGGTGAAAGAATCTCAATCCCAGAAATATAGTGGAGTGGATTATTTTTAAACAATTTTTATTTGAGGGGTCTCCAGAGGGATGCAAATGGGACAGATCTGGGGCCGGGAGCCGCACCCCGCCTGTCACGTCTCGCTATCGCCAATTTTGTCGATTTGGATCCGTACACAGACGCCGAACGGACAACACCTCCCCTGTCCGCCCAAGGCTCAACAACAACCACACGTACATGTATAAAGAAAGCAATAATTTCAAGATAACATTTCAATATATTGTATCTTGATTACTTTAAATCAAATACAAAGCTTGCATTATTACATATATATATACATTCTATAATATACATTTGCCATCTCTCAAATGAATAACTTTACATTTTTCATTCATCAACTACCAGATGAAATATACAAGGTATGCATCTATACTCAATGGATGTTCGCTACCTATTGAGCACTGTCCCTGCCACGATCCTCAACCACCCCGCACTCACTAGAACCTGCATGGTTAGTGAGGTAAGAACTACTGAAAGTTCCTAGTGGGTTCGACTGCCGACCTCACCGACTCGCCCACTAGGTTTATTCAGGCATATATAGACAAGAAAAGAGAGTAGATAGTAACCAATTATAACATATAACTAATACAATGCCTGTACAAAACTGAAAGGAATAGTATACAACACATGAGATTTATGCATGCATGCCACTAATAACCATTACCCAATCAATCTGGTTAACCATTTAGTTAACAATAACTCACCAACCAAATCCCTAATATCGGGGAGACGCAAGCTACATCCCGAAGGGACCGTCTAATGGGGAGACGCAAGCTAGCTACATCCCGACTGGATCGTCTAATGGGGAGACGCAAGCTAGCTACATCCCGACGGGACTGTCTACTGGGGAGACGCTAGCTCCTAATCCAGTTGATGACCACTCTAGAGCTCATCGCCTAAGGAGGAGCGACCTTCCTCGAGCATTAGACTAATGTGAGTATGATCCAATCCTCGTCTTCGAGGATACACTAACAATGCCACACTTTAACTAGCTCTTTATGCTAGGTTTACATATCCAACTCTAGATGCTAATCAGTTCATCTAGTTTTAATGCCACACATTTTACAAGTTCATTTTTCTTGTTTGACATTCACAATACTAGGTGCTATTCATGCAATCTATTCACAATGTCACTTTGTCACTATTTAATAGTCCAATACAAGTTCTTACATCTATATGGTTCTATGTTTACTAGTCATTGTTCAACTGTATTTTGCTTCCAAAGCATACAGATAGACCACATGTCAATCTAATCACATATCAAGCTCAGTCCTATAATGCATGAATATCAACTAAACATATACAATCCATATATGCTGAAGAAAAGTGACATAAACATGATAAGTCATTCGATGACTTCGGAAAGCACCACCCACCTTTAAATAATGCCGAGATGCAAGAGAACCATTTCCCGCGATTTATAAACGACCACAACCCTCGCTCGGGACAAACGAAACTAAAATGAGGTTTTTCCTCACTAGCTTGCCATAGGCTCATCGGAACGCCAATCCGAGCTTCCCAATGCGTCAGTTTTATCCTCAATTAGGATTCCTGCGATCAATATCAAGCTAGATCTTCAACCCAATAAGATTGCATTTATAGGCTTTAGTTCAACATAACCTCTTTAAAAATATACATACATGCTGTCAATATATAGTTCTTCTTTAGGTTTTATGTCTAGCCCACAATTCATATATAGGTTGTCCATTTTTCTGGTTTGCTTAGCATATACAAGCTCTGAAATTAAGAAATTCCATTGCTCAACACCTCTTTGTAGAGCCATCATCCTAAACTCTATCATAGAGATAGCAACATAAGTTCACATACTAATTACACATGACATAGTTTCTCTAGGATTTTATAGCAACTATGAGCTTTAGAAACCTAGAATTCTATTGTCCAATTTTTCTTTAGGTTAATTATAATAAGCCATAACCAGAAATTAGAATTAACCTTCCTCAGGTTTCATCTTTAATAAACAATTCACATGTATATACTACACATACATACACATAATATAGGGTTTGACCTCTAGGTTTCATGGCAACTTCAAACTCTAGCAATTAAGAAATCCTTTTATAGAGTAAATACCATAACTCTAATCAAGAAACAGCACACTTACTTCTGGTTTCACTACTAACCAATAGCTCACATATATAATGTTCACAATATAGTTTTCTTTCTATATAGGTTCTACAAGAGTACATATAGTAATTTAAGCTTCCACAGCCCAAGAAGCTTAAAACTAAATAACTCATGGGATTTACAAGAGATCAACTCATGCTATACTTTACTTTCTACATGTTTCACATATAGCCCAAGAGTTCAAATATAACATTCAACACGTAGTTGTCTCAAGGATTTCATGGCAACCACAAACTCTATCAATCAAGAGATTCAAAACCAATCCTCTTTAGGGTAATTAAAACAATCCTTATCACAGCAACAACGTCCCCTTACCTCAGATTTCTCTACTTCATTAGTATATAAATTATATACACATCCATATGGCTACAAATAGACAAAAGAGGAAGTTCGCCGTTTTCGGCGACTCGGAACCCACCTAGTATGCGAATTCGACATAAAGAATGATCGTCGTAGTGGAAAGTTGTTCCGCTGCCTCCACCCTATCCGTATGACAACCACAACACTCCAGAAGTCACGGAAAAATCCCGCGACGAAACGCTCGCAAAATCGGCACCTAAATCACATAGAAATCGATTTCTAAGCTTCAATTTCAGCATAGATTCAACATAGATCCATCAAAACGACCTCTCCTAACATCCACCGTCAAGAATCCACCAAAGAAATATGATTTGAAATTATAATAATATTATAATACTAACTCGAGTGTCGAAACACTAAAAATCAGGCGCGCGGCGTTTCGATCGGCTCGTCCAACGACACCAATTTCACTACTTTCTTCTTCTTCTTCTTCTTCTTCTTCTTCTTCTTCTCTTTTTCCTTTTTTTCCCTTTCCTTCTCTCTCTCTCTCATGCGTACAGGGAGAGGATAAGGATAGAGGTTCCCTGGTAGCTTAGTGGAAAGAGTACTGCTACGAGTACAACTCCACAGGAGTCGTAGATCCTACAACCCCTCAATCCAACGGCTGATATTAATAGGATTTAGAAAAATTTGAAATAGATGATAACCTCACTCCCTCTATTATTTTTCCTACACTTTCCCATTTTTTTCCCTCTTTCCCTTTTTTCCCTAATTTCCTCTTGCGCTTCCTCCTCCCGCTCACTCGATTTTTCCTCCATCTCTACTTTCTCTCTCTCTTCCTTCATTCTTAGTCCATTTTCTGACGAACTCGATCGTGTCGTGCGGCCATCGGCACGGTCTCTTCCTTCACTTATTTTTTCAATTTTGGGTGGAGTTCTAAAGTTGCGATCCTCAGCCCCATCAAAAGAGAGGCGAGGGAGCGAGAGAGAGAGCGAGAAACAGAGATTAGCGAGAAGGAGAAGGTGGTGTGCGGGAGAGAGAGAGAGAGAGAGAGAGAGAGAGAGAGAAGTGTAAAGTGTAATAGTAGGGTTTAGTTTTAGGAAGAAAAAAATTGGGGAGTGAAGTTAGCTGCTACAAAGTTGGTGCCCAATTTTGAGCCGTTGGATGTACACCCCTAAAGGGGTGTACAGGTAGACTTTTCCTAGTGGAGTGGAAGAAAGAGTGAAATCCACTTAGCAATGTAACAATTGCCCTTTAGGTTCATAAGCCATCAATATTATCACTTTAGTTCAATTCTAGTCCGATACATTTAATTGGAGCCCTTCTGAATGTTTGTTTGCTCTTAAATTTGACGGCCGGACTCAATTAAAGTTAATCAGACAAACGTGATCTTAACTTCTCAGTTTTGAACTATTTTAAGTCACCGAAAGCTCTACCGACTATAATATCTAGTAGATAGCAGTCAGATTTTGTTTCTCACTTTTCGGATGTCAGACTAACATGAAATTTTAAATCTAGCCTCATAAAAATAATTCCAACATATTCATCAATTTTTATAATTTTCTGACACTGTGGATTTTCTACTAAAATATCAGTCTTGTTCCTTACAGAAAATTCTAAATCATCTGTTTCCACTTCGATTTCAGCACCAGTCATTTTTGACTAATATTTTACTTCTCCAAGTCCAGTAAAAGTAGTATTTTATACTATTTTTATTTATTCTTACTTTTATATTAAAAAAATTTCTGTATATTACATCGCCTTCCTCCTCGACTACCAAAATCCCGTCTCACCTCCTGCTCCAAACATGTGATTGTTAAACAAATATATCTCATAATCCGCCTTGCTTCATAACCCACCTTCCGCTAGCGCCCCAAATCCGCCTATCTAATTAATATTTTTTTAAAAATTAAAAAATTATTAATATTTTATAAAATATAAATTAATAATTTTTAATAATAATAATAAATAACATTATTAAGTTATATATATATAACATCAATCATAAAAATAAAAAAATATCAATCATAATTCAAAGTAAAATTCAAAATTTTTAAATACATGAGAAATTAAAGCACCAACTTTTTTGTATTTTAGACTTTTTGTAAATAATTTTTGGGATAGATTCAAGGCAGACCATGGCAAGGCAGATTCGGTGCAGTACAAATTATTTTTTATTTTCTGTTCTGAATCTGTCTCGGATCATAAAATTACTCCGTTTCCTACCCCAAATCTATTTATTTCTTTTCGTTTACTGCCCTGAATTGGAGCTCCACCAATCCGAATCTATTTGCATCCCTAGTCTCCGGACATTATTATCATACTTAAAGAGAAACAAGCTAAAAAAAAAGATCAAAAATCAAAGTGAAACGAAAGGCAAAAGTTTGGGTCCAGGCAAAAGTTTGGGTCCAGTGCTGCAAGCTACGGGTGGCAATCCAGTTTGTCTTTCACCAGGCAGCTTGTGTTCGGCTCGAAATGGAATCACTTGTTTAGTAAATAAATCGAATATGAGTTAAATTTTTCAGCTCATTTAATAACAAACCGAAAACGATCTCTAGGGTCATCTCGTTCGTGTTCAGCTCGATAACAACTCGGATAAATATATTTTATATTTATCTAATTTATATACATTATATTCATATTTATATAAATAAATAATTATATATATATAATATATAAATTTTTATTATTTAATTTTTAGCCCAACGTAAATATATAAGCTAACTCAATTATAAAAAGACCAATTTATATATAAAATTTTTACTATTAGATCAAACTCTAATGGACAAAAAATTTTATAAAGTTATTTTTATATATTCTCTCTAATCCTTTTAATTTGTTACTCGTGAGCTAGCTCATGTTCGGCTCTTTAATAAACAGACCAAACAAACACGAGCTGAATTTTTCAACTCAGATACTTTAACGAATCAGCTCATGTTTGGCTCATTTATGAAGCGAGCCGACCACAGCTTGCTCGTGTTCGGCTCATTGACACCCCTGCTACAAGCTCCTTTGCTTTTCACTCAAATGCTGTTGTAGTTCTAAGATTTCAAATTGAAACCGCTTGCGCGGACAAAGTGAGTCCATAAAAGAGGGCAAACGCATCTTCCGATTTTCATTGTGGATACAAACACACATTCGAGAGAGCTGGAGTTCATGCATGAGTTGTTTGGATGGGGTGTTCAGTGGTAACCCTTATCCCCACCACACGAAGATCCGTTCGGATGGACTTCGACGGATGTTCCGAGTCCGCAAGCATGGATTGTAACATTGAAATATAAGAAAAAAGAGTCGACAAATCTATGATACATAAAATGTGTAGATACATTAGAGGTGGTAAGCAATAACTCAAACTTATCCCATTTTTTATACCAACATGAAGATACAAATTTAGTATAGCTCTTGACTAAAGCTGATGACTGTTACAATGCATTGCCAACTATCCACACTAAACTATGAATTATGGGGTTCTTCTTCATGGATCTGTTTAAATATGTAATTTAAAGACCTAAAAACACTCTATTATAACTATCTCAATCTTTTCAATATTATTTACTTTCCTTTTTATAATAGGATATGGAAAGGGAAATCACTAACAAGCCGATCTACAACCGCGACGTAGCTTGGCTTGGCATTGCCGGGGCACTCTGCAGAAAATGGAAACAATAAAATAGATAAATAAAAAGTTGGCTTGAATGAATAATTCTAAAATTTGATTAATCAAAAGCAGAGAATAAAATCAATATATTTGAGCTCACCAGCGGAATGCCTTTTCCAGCTCTTTCTGCTAAAAAAGAACACGGCTTGAAGAAGTCGCCGTATCGATTAGCCCACTCCTCCAATTTTGAGTAGATGTATTTCACTCCAAGAGAGTCAGCCCAAAACATTACGCCGCCCCTGGTTTTATTTGTTTCAAAAAAACAATCAACATCGTGAAGAACTGGAGCTCAACAAAACTGCTGTTCGAGTGGATTTATTGAAAAAGCACTAATACTCTTTTTATTAAAATTGTCCGAATAGTTTCAACACTTCTACAAAGCCGAAGCTTCAAACTAAAGCTACTGAAGCTCATTTCGGCATTTTGCCACAGCATATTGTGAAATGCCTAACTGCTGCTTCTCAGATTGGAGTTGTGTTCCAAAATCCAGAACAATTTAATCCTACTGTGTTTTCTTCTTCTTTTTTTTCCTGAAAAAAAACACTTAATAGTAATGCAATTTAAAGAACAAGACCTGTAAGGGGGGAATCCCATGCCCATAACCGAAGCAATGTCGAGGTCGGATGCTTTTACAGCAATGCCCTCATCAAGAACACGGCATGCCTCGTTGACAACAGGAAGGAACACCATCTCTACTATATCTTTATCTGCTAACTTCATTAGCTGCATGAAACCAATGATGACATTTCAAAATGCATAAATGGGCACTTACAATAAAGTGTTAATTATGACTTTAGTCCCCTACAATTTGATCCAAATTTTATTTCATCCTAAAAGTTTTTTAAGTAATTTAGTCTGTGAAATTGACCCCTATTTTAATTTCGTTCTCAAAATTTATAACTTGCATTCCTCAAGCTTTGCTTCTATGTCAACTACATATTTGAAATCTGATCTAATTTCACTTTCATCCCTATCGTTTCAACTTTATCAACAGAGAGTCTAATAATGATGACAAGAAGTCACCATTTTTGAAAGAGAAACTAATGGAAGGACTGAATTATTATAAGCTCCCATTGAAAAATCAGGAAAAAGAAGCCTTTTCACACTATAAATCATGACAAAGGGTGCTCATTAACATCATAAACAAGAAAAAATTTCTATGACAGAATTCTATAGTTCCAAAATTGTCGCACAATGTATTTCTATATGCATGTACATAAGTGAATAATAAAGAGGGCAAAGTACATAAGTGAATAACAAAGAGGGAAAAGTACCTCAGGATCTGGGGTGGTGCCTTGCATATTCCTTGACTTCTCAATGTGCTTCGCTATTTCAGGATCCGGACTTGCCTTACGCTTTTCATCGTACTTATAGAACCCTTTTCGAGTTGCTTCGCCTGTCATAAAGTGGCATAGTACAGTATTAAAACATGGTGAGAGAAGAGAGATAATACCAACAAGCATGGAATGCAATATGATATTATTAGTTAGTACCTGCTCGTTTGTCCTCGAGCATAATTGACATCAACATTGATTTATAAACTCTTTCTGGAAAGTTCTCAAGGTACTGCATACCTGTGGCTACAGCAACCCCAAAACCAACCAAATCCGCCACTCTGTGGGAAAAGAGGTAGTTGTTTAAATGTGACTTACTTCAAACATATTTACATGCTTATCTATTTACATATATATCTTCCTACAAAATCTGAATGTTTGGATACGCTTTGCTTTCAGAAAATTAAGTCTTACATGTCTACCCTCGTCCTAACAACATCCCCAATCTTTTCCTAACAAATCATAAGGATGAATTGGATGATTCACAGGTAATGGTATCGTTTTAAGAAACTGCACTTAAGTGCACATAAACAGCTAATTTGCAGGCATATATATGTAAAAGCTTTGACATCCAAGTACCTGAAAGGGCCCATTGGCATTCCAAATTTAGTGCAAGCACGATCGATCTTATAGACATCTAGACCACGGTCGACAAGCAAGAGCGCTGACTGAGTATAAGGGAAGAACATCCTATTGACAGCAAAGCCGGTACAGTTCCCAACTACTATTGGTGTTTTACGAATCTTCTTGCCAATATCCAGTAAGCCAACGACAACTTGTGGAGAAGTCCTCTGAGTCCGGACTATTTCTAGGAGTGGCATTATATGAGCAGGACTGAAGAAGATAACTGTCAGTAGGAAACTTTAACACACACACACACAAATCATATGCTTATCTCATATTACCTGAAGAAATGTGCACCAACAATTCGATCCTGAGACTTTGTTCTTTCTCCAATTAGATTCAAATCTATTGTTGAGGTGTTTGTAGCAAGTATGCAATGGGGAGAGCAATATTTTTCTAAATCAGCAAATATTTGCTGCTTCAATGACACATTTTCAATCACTGCCTGCCATGATGCAGTGGTAAAAAAGAAATCAGTTACATAAGAAGATCAAGCGAGTAAAATGGCTAGATCAGAAAGGAGAAGAGAGAGGACTACATAAAGCCAAATAGGGAGAGAATTTTAACATGGGCCGACTTACCTCAATGACTAGATCCACTTCTTTGAAACGATCATAATTAAGAACACCTGTGAGTCGAGAAAGAGTCCTCTCATATTTCTCCTCAGTCATCTTCCCTTTCTTGACGCGGCTTTGTAAATTTGCTGAAAAAACAAGTAAACAAATAAATAATGATATTTGAAAGCAACTAAAACTGGTGGGTTAAAATATATGGATAGCCCCAGCACCATCTGAGGTACTGCGACTCAGCTTCTGCACTTTTTGCTGAAATTCAGCCCCAGGGCTTTCCTATATTTTGCAGTTGCATGCCTGACCCCTTCGCTTTTAAAATCTGTTCTACCGTGGCAACCCTTCCCACATGAAATGACCATTTTTACCTAATTCTAAACAAAGGAAAATTGGGAAGCCATTTCACAAATAAAGTATAAAATTGTCCCTTTACAAGAAAAGGATCATGTGAAAAGCACATGAAATGGCACACGGTAAAAGTTTACGTATGGCAAACAACAAGTATTTAAGTGTCGTGGTACAGGGTCGTGCCAAAAACATGCTGGCACGGTATGGAATTGTGCATGTCGGGCAGCGCCAACGCGTGCTGGTCACAAAAAATTCATTTGTGACGACACATAACAACATGAAATATTTATTTTCTTTAGCAACAAAATATTCTAACTATTTATTATGTATTTTTATCAAATCTTTTGAACTTTATCGAGAAAATTACTTACTAATTTAAAGAATAAAGGGTTTTGAGCTGTGCCATCGATATGGAGGCTGTATCGTGCTAATATCTTGTTGGTACGATACGGCACGATAAATACGGCACATGCTGGTGGGTACTTAAATCCTTGGCAAACAGCCCCATGGATGGGATTGAAAAATATTAGGAAAGCTCAGATTTAGTAGAAGCGAGAAGTTCAGGGAGTAAGTTGCATACAGAGAGAGGTACAAGAACTATTCTTAGGTAAAGTAAGATAATGGCAAGACTACCTTTGACTCTTTCAATCCCTGCTTTAAGAAAGTTTTCATTTACTTCTTTCAGTATCACAGGATAATTGCTCAGAATCAGCGCAGTAGCAATTCCAGAACCCATAAGTCCTCCCCCAAGAATAGCAACTTTGGTTACCTTTCTGGGCATCAAACCCAAGTCGGTAACCCCAGGAACCTGTTGCAATTATAAAATGAAAAAGCTCATTTATGCAACAGCTCATATAAGTCAAATAACTATAGAGCAAACATTAATGATTTAAGTTTGGAACAGAAAACCATTTCAAGCACTAGCTTTATGGTAATTCAGTCGCTCAACATCAACATTAGTTAGTATTCAGGCTTCTGTGCTAAAAGTCCTACCTGGTAAGACCTGGTTAGGGATTGCATGTTCAGATCACAAACACTTTGGTACATTAAAGCCCCTAAAAGCTCTAAAAACACTTAAGAACTTTGCTCCTTAAAAACTACACAATGAAAACAGGGCGACCAGCGGAACATATTGCTGGATGCTTCTCAAGTAGAGGTTCCCACTACAATTTTTTAGGATTGGAGGAGCAGAGCTACAAAGTACTTTCCCGGGTGGCTCTAAAGCCTCAAAGCAATTGCATTTGGAGAATGCAGCCCCAAACTAGGCCTAGGAACCATAAGTTTGGCAACCTGTTTCCTAAGTATTAGAGAGGACCAAAACCAATGGTCTATAATTTTGAAGTAAAAAGGGCCATAGTTTGTTGCATAAGATACGTTTGGGAGACTTCTTTTCTAAATAGGTCTTTTAGATGCTGTACATCCCATTAAACAGTTTATATTTTTATTTTAGGGCCTCTGTGGTACAACTTCACAGTTCACGCAAATGTAAAATGTAATTTAAAAGATGTGAAACTTAGCGAAAGTTGATCATTATTCATACATTGATATAAACAAATAGATATGTTAATATATGTTTGTGTACAAGTAAAAGACAACTTTACAAGGATATATAGGGAAGTTTGTCCTATGGCTTACCTTTGATGTTGCTCGTTGAGCAAAGAAGACATGAACCAAGCATCTACACGTGTCAGAGAAAAGAAGTGACTGGAAAGCATTTGCTTCCTGAAAAATTTCACGTAACACAAATCAAGTAAAACTTACAAGTCACTGGAGCTAAATCTTTAGAAGCAACAAAAACTAATAAAAACTAAATATTAAGCAGACTGTACCTTCCAAAGTCCTGCACGCGGTCCTGATACTATACCCTCTTCAATAACATCAATACAAACTACTGGATGTTGAAAATTGGCAGCTTGTTTTTGAGCTTGAGCTCTTGCAAACTTGAGAATCTCCTTAGCCTCACCAAGTGGTTCTAATTTATCGGTTTTGTAAAGACTCTTAATCCACGGTTTTCTACACTCGGCAATATCGAGAGCCCAACGACGAGCGGTCTTCAGCAGTTCGTCGGGAGAGACTAAGGCATCAACAAGACCCAATTCATAAGCTTCTTTGCCTTTTATTGGCTTGGACAACTGTGATAATAATTTGTACAGCATTATTCAAGTTTATTAGGGTTTACTTTTGAAGATCAACAAATAGAAGAGTTTAGAAGAAACAGAAAAGCACTGACCAATATCATTTCAAGAGCTTTTGTGAGTCCAACAAGCCGAGGAAGTCGTTGGGTTCCTGAAATAAGAAAAGAAAGGTAGTATATAAAGAAGGAAAACATAATGTTCCTAGCCGAGTTTCCTGCCAGCTAGTTAAGTTCTATTCGTCAAGTAAGTTATCTGACTAAATCCAGCAAGTAAGCAAGTGAAAGCAAGGGCTTGGGATTGGATCCACTCGATAGGGAAGGAAGGGAACTCTTATGTCTTAAAGTTGAAGAAACTGAAGCAGCACTTAAAGGAAGAAAGAGGTGGAGTAAGGAAACTCCACTTATAACTAAGAAAGCTTTTGCCCCAATCAAATACAAGGAACAAAAATTTAACAAATTAATAGTGCAAAAAGCCTAAATTATTTAAGAAAAGTTAGAAAGCCATAATAGTCCTGATTCAAAAGAAATAAGAGAGGTCATGTAGAGATCATAAGCTAGTTAAAGGATAGAAGTGTAACGAGTAGTCAGACAAAATTTGTCATCTATTCCGCACATTTTTGTCCTAAATAAGAACACTTAAAACTAAGCGCCACATTTTGTTTCTGCTTTGCAAAATTCGTCATATATGCTATTTACATTCCTGATAGCTACTATGTATGAAATACTACATGAAATCTAATAAGAGAGGCCCCAGTTGTAATAGCTACATCTCTTTATAGTTATTAAATACATAAAAGTAAGCAACAAATATATAGATAGCTGAAAATTTCATCATGAAGATATTATGAATAGTTTTAACCAGCCATATCCCAAACAAAACATACAAAAGGAGATAAAAATTGAAATCATGATATAAAGTGAACAAGAAAGATTTATTAATGTATAGAATTCTTAATTCATATGTATGCTTCATAGTTCAACACTTATTTTTCACATATCAGCTCTTATCCTTACAAAAATGTGCCTCTCTAAATTAACATTTTATAATATAAGACCAACATCCCCAATGAATCGGATTACTCCCCAAGTTAAAGAATAAGGGTGTATTGTAAGAAGCTGCAATTTCTAGCTGTTTATGTGAAATTTTGGATTTTTCGTATGTACATATGCAAACCAACATAGATGATTTTGCAGCGATATAGTATGCAGAAAAGCACAAAACAAAATTTGGGGATCAAAAGGGATTTCAAACATGTTGATAAGGCCACAAACTAAAGCACTATGCAATTAACCAACTTGGAGATAGTAGGCAAAAAACATAAGACAATATATGCCTCAAACAAGTTGAGAAGACCATAAACCAAAGCACTTTCTTAACTTTTAATATATAATATGAGAAAATCAACACTCAACAGTAAATTGGTCTCTTCAGAAAAAAACCACCAAATGTTAACTGATAACAAAATGACTACTAACAAAACATACTAGTGAAATATTCATAAAACATCTTACTAGTAAAATTGACTTGACTAATATAGCTAAAATGTGTATTTATGGGAAGAGAAAATCCAGTAGATTAAAACAAACTTCAATTCTGTTCAATTATGCTTCTTACTTTAACCAACTAAGTATCCTAACACTGCACAACTAAGTGGAAGAGTCCATCTACCAGATAGAATATCTGAATATTCAAATAAGTACCTCCAAATCCTGGAATTACTCCAAGTTGCAGTTCTGGCAAGCCTAATTGAGCAATCGAAGTTGAAATTCGTCCATGGCATGCCTAATTAGAAAAATTGGAGTTTCAAACTAATGAATTATCAAAGAAAAGACTAATGAATCATTCAACATACCATTACAACTTCTAATCCTCCACCAAGAGCTAGGCCATCAATAGCAGCCACTGATGGCTTTTTCGCCCCTATAGTAAACAAAAGGTTAAGTCATGTCCCAACATAAATAATCTAAAAAAGGCTAAGATCTTTGGGGAAGAAAAAAAAGTACAAATTTTATGCAATACCTTCTAAGGTATCAGTGATGATATCTATTGAAATATAGCCAACCTTTGGTTGCTCCACTGTTATAATAGAAAGTAAGCATGATTATACATAGAAAATTAGTTGTTAGAATCAAAATATGCAAGTAGTCATACTCTTTCCTCCTTGAATATCACCAAAGGCAGTAATATCAAATCCTCCAGAAAATTTCCCTCCGGCCCCTACACAACAATCAAGCTATGAGCATGGGTTGACATCCACAGGAGCAAAATCAATAGATGGAAACACTGAAACTGTATATGTTACCTGTAACAACTATAGCTTTAACATCATTTCTTCGCAGAGCTTCTTCATAACTGTCTTTTAGACTTGATAATACTGGATCAAAATGGAACGAAAAGTTCAAGAGAAATTTAATATTGACCGCAAAAGAATAAACTGATTAAACATTTATAGAAGTTACAGCATAATAGATGCAAAGATATAACGAATTCACCATTTACTATTTTGTTTCATGAATCCATATTTCTAGCCAAATGTTGAATCAAAATAAGGGAACGAGAATGTATTTCATATAACAGACATGCATAAGAGCATACTAGGGAGTAGGCAAAGCAGCCCTTGCATAAGAGGAAGGAACAATAACAATGAATAACTATGTAGGAATAAGAGCACTGAATATTTTAGTTTCCATGAATATCGATTATATCAACCCATTTATGCATCTTTCTTTCATTTACATCTACCCAAGCTAACACCTAACACACAGCGAGGAAGCCAGAGTCCTTTTTCTTCTTCCTCGCCACTTTAATCTTTTGGCGTCAATCATCTTCCGCAGTGCACCATGCTGCCTCTATGGAACATGTCCAAACCATATTAATGATGTCCTTGCAACTCATCCTCATAAATTTTTGCAACCACCAACTTTTAAAGAATGCAATTACATTGAATCTACCTTCATAAAGAAAGGGAAAACTTCAAAATCCCCCCTGTGGTTTCACACTTTTTCATTTCAGTACCATGTGGTTTAAAGTGCATCAAGTTAGTACCATGTGGTTTCTCACTTTATCACTTTAGTACCCTGTGGTTTAAAATGTATCAAGTTAGTACCCTGTGGTTTAAAATATATCAAGTTAGTACCCTGTGGTTTTGAACTTTATCACTTTAGTATCCTATGGTTTCACACTTTATCACTTTAGTACCCTGCAGTTTAAAAAACCACAGGGTACTAACTTAATACAAAATTAAAACCATAGGATACTAAAGTGATAAAGTGCAAAACCATAGGGTACTAATTTGATACACTTTAAACCACTGGGTACTAAAGTAATAAAGTGAGAAACCACAGGGTACTAACTTGATACATTTTAAACCACAGGGTATTAAAGTGAAAAAAATTGAAACCACACAACGGGGTTTTTTTGAAATTTTCCCTAAAAAAAACTTGCCATCAAGGGACGGAGCCATTGAGGTGCCCACAGTGGCCATGGCCCCCCTAACTTTTTAAAATTACATAAAAGTCCTTTGTAATAAAAATTAAAACATTATAAATTTTAATTTTAGGGGGCCAAATTAATTTTTTTAATAAAATTTGTGTTTCAATTTTTTTTCAAATATCTTGGTCCTTCCCCTTCAACTCTTACAATTTTGTTCCTCTTTGAACATATTGTCATTATTGTTGCTAGTAATAACGATCAGTGAATCTAACAAATTTTTTTTCTTATTATCGGAGGTTGAATTTTTTTTCTTATTATTGTTGCTAGATTGTACGATGAATTTCGACAACGCAAACCAAGTTTGAGAACCCAACACTCCTCTTTTCTACCATACAAATCGTACCAGAAAAGCCAAAAATAGTTAGAGAACAAAAGAGAACTGAGTACAAAATGGAGGAAGAACATCACATCTATGGAAATTCTCAGATAATTTAAGCCCAAGACAGGGACGCATTAATACTAAAAATTAGTGGTAAGCAACATTTACTTTACAGTATTCGCAAATTCCAATTATAATCAATAAAAGTTTATCGCGATCCACAATGACCCAATCAAATACCAAAGTAGAAGACAACAAAATACTCAACAGAGCAAGCCAAAGTTCATAAATTTATCCAAACGCGGCATCAATGCATGCCCCATAAAACAGCCAAAAGGCCTCAGAAAGGTCATCGCTTTCCACTAAAGCAAATATTTTGATCGAAAACCAGCCTATTAGAAACACGATCCACCAGTTAAAAACCCCTACTTAAATCAAAAACAAATTATATAGATCTCGTTACACTAACAATCATATATTGCAGAGTCATCTCCTATCAGATCTTATCTTTTGGGTACCGTACTATCGTAGCAAGTACTAAACCCCTCAATTCGAAGAGGCCTTGTGTTCGAATCTACATATCCACCGTTCAACGTGAGCGGAAGTGACAAGAGTACCACTAAATTGACAATATCATTTAAAAATATGAAAAACTGGATCAGAGAGAGAGAGAGAGAGAGAGAGATGATACCATCGATGGAGAGGGAATTGACGGGGGGGTTGACGAGGGTGATCACGGCGACGCCATCGTCTCCCACCTCCATCTCCGTTCTCCCCTTCGCCATTTCTCTTCTCTCTCTCTCTCTTCGTAGTACTAAAACGTAGGAAAACGGAAACGATGATGAGGACGAGGAAGAACCGTGCGGGTATTTATTAGGGGGCGGCGGGTTTTAATAGCGGCGGTGGTTGTGCGGGGGTGGCCAGACCCTGACGCATGCTCGCACGGACCGTTTCAAGAGATAAGGGTTTAATTACACATTGCTTTCCTAATCACTTTCCGTTTTTAAATTTGGCCCCTAACATGTTGATTAGGACAAAAATTCTGCGGATGGACGCCATGTGGCCCATCCGACGGGCGGCCATCGTAGGAGGGAAAAAAAAAAGTGCCTGTGTGGAGAGAGATAGAGAGAGAGAGAGAGAGAGAGCAGACGAATAAAAGAGGGCACCTATCGGACGGGCCACGTGGCGCCTATCCACATCATTTCAAACTAACTAGTGTAGAGCTCGTGCGATGCGACGGATAGGTTTGATTGGAGTAAAAATTTATGGATGATAAAATATCATAGTACTAAAAATAAATATCCATGATTATTTTTATCAAATCTTACTATTTTAAAAATAGTTATATATTATATCATTTCAAGCCGGACTTTTTTCGAAAATGACCCTGTGAAAAATCATATTTGCCAAAATAACCCTGCAAAAATTTTATTTGGGAAACTAACCCTCCTCTCGCCAGCACGGCTGCCACGTAGGATTTTTCCGAAAGACAGTGATTCGTTCACTGTCTTCTGACGCCTTGTGAAGACAGTGATTCGTTCACTGCCTTCTCTAGGCGTGCCCACCTACCGCGTTATGACCAAAACCCCGCGCGGACACCCCCTTCGCAAGGCCCTAGAGAAGGCGGTGACTCGTTTACCGCCTTCTCAAAGGCGGTGAACGAGTCACCGCCTTATCTAAGCATGGACCATTCACCGCCTTCTCTGCAATTCCCCAGCCACATGAGGCCAATTTGGCCAAGTCCTGGTGGCCGGACTGAAACACAGAGAAGGCGGTGAACTATTCACCGTCTTTAGTGTTCTACACTAAAGACGGTGAATAGTTCACCGTCTTTAGTGCAAATGCTACCCAGTCCAGGACTTAGCCAAATTTGTCCTCGGAATCTCACATTTGCACTAAAGGCGGTGAATGGTTCACCTCCTTTAGTGCAAGCACCTGCAGGTGCTGTTTTCATGCAGGGAATCCAACAAGAAACAATATTTTCGAAATAAAACTTTGACGTAATATTTTCCACGATAACATAGAATCCAACAAGAAACATAATATCACGAGTGGATTAACAAGAGACATGCAACAGTAAAAAAATTTCATCAAAAACCTCAAGAAAATCCAACAAAAACACAATATTTGCGATATCAACTTGATCAATTTTGACGCAATATTTTCCACGATAACAGAAAATCCAACCAGAAACACAACATCACGAGTATATTAACAAGAGACATTCAACAGGAAAAAAAGTTCATCAAAAACCCCCAGATATATACAAATATGACGTAAATTAAGTATTATACAATATTATACAACGTACAAGCTATCTTGTGAAGACTGAAATTTTGACTGTGCCATTTGACTCTCTGTTAACGATGTTTATGTGTGTAATTTAATTACATAAGCACTCGTCAAGTTTCAGGAGAAAATGAGCTAAAACGGAGATGATACGCGATTATGAAGTTTGACTTAAGTGAATAGTAACTTCAGTTTTTCGGTGAAGCCGCGGAGGAGAGTTGGCTTCTGGTATGTATCGGATTCCGTTCATAGCAATCCAATAGCTCGTTTCGATCGGTTCAGCTATTCAGGAACCAATGGCACTGACGGATTTCTGATCGGATGCACGGTTTTCGAGAAAAATGGGTTTTATCGAAAAGAGGGTTTCCGCACTTTGCTATTCTTGCATTGTGAAACTCCTCTGACTCCGTGCATGTGTCCTAGAGTTGAATGAGGGATGTTTGGGGTTCCTGCTAATGGTAGGTGAGCTGAATTTAGAGGTGGAAACTCGAATTAGTCGGTTTACACATTTATATATGTGTGGTATATGCGTTAGCGGAGAGCAGATGAGTTCCGTCGCAAATCGGCGACCAAACTGGACGAACCAAAGGGTAGTATGGATGCCCTCGATGTGCTGAACGCGATGGCGCAGTCCGTTTGCAAATCCGATGAGCGGATCGCCGGATATTGCAAGATGATCGCAAAGGTGTCAATATTGGCAAATCGGATGATCGGAGAGCGGACGGATTTCTTTGTGAATCCGTGACCGATCGAGGCAAACCAAAATCGTGGATTTGATGTCTTCGACGTTCCGATCGCACTGGTGCGATCCGTTCGTAAATCGGACGGACGGATCGACGGGAACTGCACGTTGATCGTGACGAGGTCATTGTGGACAAACCGGTAATTTCGCAAAAGTCCCAATATTTTATGTGCCAAATCGCATAAAATCGCACATGTGGGTACTATTGCGCATAATACCCATGCTGTGAGGGACTTTGCTAAAAATATTGATGTTTTGCGGGTTAAGTCGCAAGATGTGCATATACTTATATAGTGTTGCATTAGGGTTTCATGAGGATGCCCTACCGTTTGGCCTCCCTCTCCCTCAACCGAAACTCCCAGTCACTTCGTCTTCTTCTGGGCCAAACCATACGCACGCCCACGCCGCTGGAGGCCACCCCCGGCCGCCGGAAAGATCCCTGCCACACCTCCTTCTCCATCTCCCTCTCTACCTCTCTCTCCATCTCTCTCTCGTTTCTCTCGGTTTGGAGCCAAGCCGAGGCTGCTCTGCCTCTAGGCTTGTCGCCGGCGTCGTTCCGACCTCGTCGGAGCCTCCCCGCCGCCGCCTCCCTCGAGCGCGCCGCCGCCACGGCCTGCAGCTCGCCTGACCCCCCGAACCTCGGCCGAGGAAGCCTTGGCCCCTAGCCGCACGCCGCCACCTCCTTGGGACGGCCGACCCGCCTCCTCGGAGCCCCGGCGACCTCCGCAGCCCGACCCCGCCGTCTCCGAGCTCCACCGCCGGACGCCGCCGCTCGCGCGCCGCCGCGGCCGCTCGGATCTAGCCCGAGCAGCAGACCGAGCCTCGGATTACATCGCGCCACCGCCGCTCGGGGTCTCACCCGAGGTACTTCTCCGACCACCGCAACCCGCCGCCGTCGTCCCGAGGAGCGCCGACCGCCGCCGTGGCCGCAATGCTCGGAACCCGAGCGGGACCTTGTGCGGACTCGGGTTGCTCCCGAGCCGCCGCCGCCGCCTTCCGATGTCGGCCGACCCGCGCACCACCCTACCCCGGGCGGCCGCACCCGAAGGCCGCCGGCGCCCACCGCCGAGCCTCCTCGTGGCGGAACCCGAGTCCGAGCTCTCCTCGGATTGGGAGCTAGGGCATCGCTCCGCCGTCGCTGCCGCCGCTCTCAGCCGTCGCTGCCGCCGCTCTCCGCCGCCCTTCATGGTGAGCATCACGCTCCTTACCCTCCCTCATCCATCCATGACCGCCGTGCGTGCCTCCGTGCCGCCGAAAAGCGGCCGGAGCTGGCTTGCTCCGGCCAAGGCTTGAAATAGAGCTAAAATAGGATGTTTTGCTATTCCGAGCATTCGGGGCCTCCCTGACCTCTACCGAAGGGAGTACGATGATCGTGACATATCACTGATCATCGTGCTCACCTTATTTTCTGTCGGAGAAGCTCCGTTCCGCAGATTTAGAGATGTCGGCCATATTTGAGCCTTTTTGGCTGCTGTCTCGGCTTTCGCGCGCTGTTCCGCAGACCCGAGGCTGTTCCGATGCCTCCGGAGGGGAGCACGGTGATCGTCTGTCAGTGACGATCACAGTGGTCACCTCATTTAGGGTCAACGAGTCCCTGGTAAGTGAGAAGTTGCATGTTTATCATGAAGTGCGCGCAATTTGCTGAACTTCGGGTTGCTCCCGCGCTCTCCGCAGTGTCCGGAATTGCCCCAAAAGGTGAGCACGGTCTCCGGCACGCCGAGACCTACCAGCGGGTGTCTTGGTTTGGCCGAATGAGCCCTGGTTTGAGTAGTCGGATCATAACAGCGCCGAAATCACATAAAATAATGCGATTTCGGGTTGTCGGGAGGGCTTTTATGCAATTGTGCTTATCGTGGCTGCTGTGGACAGCAAGTGTGAGTTGTGGGTAACCTTGGGACTGATTGTCCAAGGCCCCAGGCCATTGCGAAGATCGAAAATACATTTTCGATGCGTTTCTCGGCGAAATCCGCCGACGGAACGCAGGTTCGGTTCGGAATTATTCCGACGGTGCTTCGTGAACTATTGTGTGGTCGCTGAGCCTTGTTGACTGGTCACTCGCGTCATTTCGATGGTTCGGAAATGACGGGTGAGCGACGGTGGGTTCCGGTGTCGAAGTAGACACTTCCGGGAACCCGTAGTCGTACAATTATCCGACGATAATTGTATTATAGTGTTACTTTATGTTTGCTGCCAAAACATCCGAATAAGAGTGTTTGGGGCAGCGGGTGAGTCTTGGTATGGGTCGTTGCGTTCGATTCGTAGGTCAGTCCGACGGAGTCCCGGTGAGGTTTACGGGACTTCCGGCATATTACGGTGATCGGTTTGGGAAACCGACTCCCGTGGGTTTAAATTGTACGGGTTTATATTTTGTGTTAGTGGGTTAGACTCTAACCCAGTGGACCCCTTTTAGGTCCAGTTGATGTTTCTTCTTCAGGAGACAGACGCGACAGTTGTACAGGTGGGTATCTCGATTCGACGTCCGTTCAGTGGTGCAAGCTTGGTGATGATTCCTTCACCCCTTGCCTTTACTTGCTTATTTCATACTCGTGCATCGTATTACTCTTATTCTTACTCTGCTCAGTAGCTTCTTGGTTTTGCACTACCTGTAGGAGTAGAGTAGTTTCTATCAGTTACTTTGCATACTTGGGGACCTAGTTGGTCAGTTTCTTTCTCTACTCAGGACCTGGTTGGTCAGTTACTTTGCATACTTGGGGACCTAGTTGGTCAGTTTCTTTCTCTACTCAGGACCTGGTTGGTCAGTTACTTTGCATACTTGGGGACCTGGTTGGTCAGTTTCTTTCTCTACTCAGGACCTGGTTGGTCAGTTACTTTGCATACTTTGGGACCTGGTTGGTCAGTCACTTTCTGTACTTGGGACCTATTTGGTCAGTCACACTCAGTACTTGGTACCTAGTTGGTTCTTCTGGTTACTTGACGACCCACATGGTCGATGGGCCTTGGGGGGCAGGATTGTCGGCTGATTGCTGATGGTTAATAATTGAGTATATTTGCATTTGATCGCCCGATACTCGTCGCACGTCACGAACACCAGCGGTCTGATCCACCGCAAGTGGGGTGTTCTTTTCCGGAAAAGTGGTTGCAGAGGTTCGACCCGTGAGCCCAGGAGCTTTATGCTGGGGTTGGATGCATGGTAGAGTAGTGGGGCATTGGCTTGAGGTCCGCGGCGCAGACCAAGAGAGCTTTGGTTCAGATTGGGTACTTTTGAGCTTCTATACCTGTTGACGCATACTTACAGTAGCTGTTGTTTCATATCTGTATATCTCTCCCGTTTATTTATTAATCATAGCTACTGTACTACTATTATCTCCTCTTGTGTCTATCTCCGCGAGGTATCCACTCGGGGGGGAGACATGTTTACATGTTCTCACCCCTCGCCTTCTTTTTCAGGTGTTTCATCAGGTTTTAGTGGGATAACAGGAGAGGAGCGTACCTAGCACGCGTACTAGCTCCCGACCCGTGGTTTGTTTACCTTACAACTTACTTTATTTGATTAAGTAATTAGCTTTGTATATAGTTCAGTCTCTCTAATACTGTTTTGGAATTATAAATATCGTTTGGTTTTGGAATATAATATTGGTTTTTGGAATTTCAATATAAAATGGTTTTCTACCCCTCGCGGTAGTGTTTTCAAAAGAAAAGGTTTCTGTGTGGGAAACATTTTTTAAAAGGTTTTATCGTGGATTTTGGTAGCTTAGTATTTCAAAACCAGTTTCCGAGTAGGAAATATTTCAATTGATAGATGTGGATTTATGAATGAATAATTGTGGATAACCTGTGGTGAATGGTGTTTGGATGTGTATATTGATTGTAATTATTATCTGTACACGTGGTTGTGGTTGTATGATTATAGAAATACTCCTTGTACTTGTGCGATGCCGTGCAAATACAGGGGAGACTCTGTCCGTGTGTACAGTTGTCTTCCTGTATTTGTGGCAGGTCTGACATGTCCTTGGGGGTCAAGGTTTATAAAAAAAAAAATTTCCGCTGTTTTTATACTCTAAAATGACCCGGGCGTGACAGATTAAAGTGGTATCAGAGCAAAGTTACAACCACAACACCATTCACAGGTTGTTTTTGAAATGAAAAAGAACTGAACTAAAAAGAACTGAACCATTGGTTAGGTTAACCCTAGGATGACCTACGGTTTATAGGCACGTGAGAGTGCGGGGTTCGGACTTGTGTCCTGGGTTGCATTCGAGTTGGGTAAACTCGGAGTGCACGGTTATTTCGGTATGTGCTACAGTTTTCGCACAAGCTGGTGTCTCAGTCAGGAAGTAGTGGCAGTGTACTTGGACTTTGAGTGGTGGGGTGAGTTTCCCCTGATGTCAGCTGGGGCCTTGAAGGGCCAGTGATTTTCGAGCCTAGGTGAGTGTCTTGACTGCCAACGCCTGGGCCACTTTTCCTACTTTGGACACGGGAGCTGTTGCGAGTGTCTCTACGGAGACTGTTGCGAGTGTCTCTACGGAGACGGTGCTTAGACCTATTACGGTCGCGACTTCAGTGGGGCTACTTGGGTGTAGTCCAGGGTGTAGACGACTGCAACATTGGTGTTGCTTTCGCAGTTCTTTGGGTAGGGTGGTGACACCTACTCCTTGTTTGCTGATGGAATCAGCAGTTCGGGTCTTTTGACCTTTAACGAGTTCGTACGTCAAATTGACGTGTACTAGAATTGGTTAGACACAGTCTTGGTGTCTGGTCTCTGTTGATGCATACATCGTATGCGGTTATCTTAACACCTAAATTTGGTGTGTTGTGGGTTCGTCTGTGGTTGGCGATAGGAGTCGAATTGACTCGGGTTACTCCAATGTAATGACGGAGTCTCGGAGCTTCGAGTATAGCTCAGTTGTGGTGCGGAAATCGGTTTGAGAAACCATTTCCTAAGTCTCAGTTGCGTGTTCGCGACATAGTTGTGAGTCGGTCATTCTGTTATCGATTGTCGACTTGTAAAGTCGATGTTTCGATGAGAATGGTTGTGAACTCTTGGTTCAGTGAAGAGGTATCAAGTGGTTTGATACTTCGATGTGTCACACTTCCAACCTGTTGTTGGTAGTGGATCTTCGGATATTTCGCCTTTCTTTGATAAGTATATTGGCTGCAGACAATATACTGTCGAAAGTCGGATGAAATACCTTTCCCTGTTTGGGACTTATGGATTGGGTCAGTGTTCACTCTAGAGTGTCTCGTGAGGAAAGCTAACGTGTTGGTCGACTTTGACCACGTAGTAAGCTTAGGTTAGTCCCTGGCAGGCTTTGTGCAGTTGACTGATCGTCACTGCTGGCGATTGGGACTCTAGGTGGAGTTTAGGTACTCGTTGGTTGTGCCTCACAAGGCATAGAGGTTTGTTGGGGCGGTAGTCTCGGTTTGGTTACCGAGCGGTTCGTAGTCACAGTCGTCGAGTGACTTCAGCCTAGTTGTTGGCTTGGATTGTCACTGTATGTGATAGCACATAAGGTTTGCGACTTGGCTTAATGTGCAAACCTTGGAATGGTATGCTTGTCCAGTTAAAGTGGTGACAGGTGCGCCCGGGTCTCAATGAGACATATTTGGGTGTTGCTGGGAACATCGATCGCTAGGGTTCTGGTATGGAGGACAGCGGCAGGGTCTCGTGGAGACGGATGTTGAGCATCACCTATGGCTAGTATCGCATATGCGATTGGCGACCTGTGCATCAAATGATGGACTTGCAAAGAGCTTATTGTTACGGATTTTATGTTGGCATATTTCGTGAAGGTTGTCGGAGTCTTGAAGGTTTAGAGAAGATGAGACGAAGATCGAAGACTCGCAGACTCAAAACTTAAATCCACAATGCTCGGTAAGTTCAAATACTGATGATGATGATTTATAAATGTTTAAAAAATATTTGGAAGACTTGGAATACTTTTAAACTGATGAATTTTCAAAACTAAGGTTTTCCAATATCAATGTCCGGACATTGGAGGAATGTCCGGATGCCACAGGCTTGACATTGCGTAAGGTTATGTCAAGACCGGACATTGTGGACATGTCCGGTCTCAGTATCAAGCTATTTCATGTTACGCAAGTCAAGACCGGACATTCTTGGCATTGTCCGGTCTCGGTAAGATTGAAAAATTAATGACGGAAGGGTGGACCGGTAGAGTGGTTCAAGACCGGACATCCAAGACCGGACATCACTATGAAGACCGGACATTGATTGCGTGAAATCTTTTTAAAAATAGATTTTCTAATCCTAGTCTATCTCTAAGTCTTCTAATTGGTGTTAAATATAATGTTTCCAAATCCTAGTCAATCTCTATGTTTTCTAAGTGATTTTAAACAGGTTTTCAAATCCTAGTCTATCTCTATGTTTTCTAATTGATTTTTCAAATCCTAGTCTATCTCTAATTTATTTCCAAAATTAGATTTTCACAATCCTAGTCTAATTCTAAGTCTTCTAAATCTATAAATAAGCGATGGGGGTTCCATTAATTCATATGCTTCATGAATATACATGTTTGAGAAACCCTAGAGGCTAGGAATTGATCTAAAACCTATTTTCTACTTCATAGCCTCTTTTAGGTCAAATCGAGATATCGTATTGAATATCTATATGTCGATTTGATCTACGATTCGCTTTTCTTCTTCGGTTTTCTACTATACTCCTAAGCGAAGGATCACCATATTCATGCTTCTCATAAACGGCGTCGTGGATTCGGCGCGTTGAAGGCAGTTCGTGGATTCGGATCGTTGCCTCGTGGATTCGAGTGGCGTCGTGGATTCGGCATGATAGAAGCTTCGTGGATTCGAAGTGGATGGACTCGAACGTGAGGGCGTGGACAACCCGAAGGAGGATTGCGCGGAGATCCATAGGAGAGTAGAGAGGTCGAGTCCGTGGAGTTCGGTATCACCTTGTAATCTTTTCTCTTATTGATTGTTTATTCGCGTGTTTGTCCCGTGGGTTTTTTACTCCGAGTTTGGAGTTTTCCCATGTAAATCTCGGTGTATTTTTTATTTTTCGCATTTATTTTTTAACGCATCGAAATTAGTGGTATTTTGGCCGGTACACCTATTCACCCCCCTCTAGGTGTCGGATACAATCTAGATAGATCCTTGGGGCAACCCCATAACTCTCAATTGGTATCAGAGAGGGATCTAGATATATTGCTATCTAATGGCCGAAGAGTTAGTAGGTGTGTTGCAAACTTACGATATGACTTTTCCTACTAACCAATCTTCTTCCAAGTCTTTTTCTCAAAGTATCAAGGTTGCGTTGAAAACATCAAAGGAAGAAGACGTGAACTCGGATTCCGGCGATGAGGAATCAAACGATGAGGAATTAGCGGAAGCGTATCATCAACTCCTCGTCGAATCCAAAAAGATGGCGAAGTTCAATAAAAAGTTAAGGCGTCGTCTATTGGAACTTGAAAAGGAGAATAATAATTTGAAGATATCGAATAAAGCTCTTGAGGAGGAGAGGGAATCAATTTTGAATAACAATACGGTCCTCCAAAAGAAGCTAGATGAAGCGGATTCAACGATCAAATCCTCTATGGATAAAATTGAATTTTTGGAGCATCAATATGAGGAATCGCACAAATCCAACAAAGAGTTAACTAATCAAGTTCATCAACCCAAGTCCGATCTTCAAAAATTTTCTTCGGGATCGAAGAAATTAGATCACATGCTCGGATTGGGTCAAACGAACAAGGTTGGACTTGGGTACGAAAGAACATATGTTGAGAAGGGTCAAAAGATGACATCGAAAGTCTCAACAAGTTTGAAGGAGAAGGTGTGTCATAGATGTGGCATCAAAGGACACATCAAAAAGAGTTGCCCGGACAAAAATTTCAAGTCTCAATCGGCAACTTCGAAACGACAATTGGTATCATCTAAAACTCGACATCACCTACGGAATCAAAAGAAAAATCAATTGAGTCGAGCGCATCAAGCAAACCGTGACTCATATGTGAACCGGAAATCAAAGCCACAAGCGAATCGGACATCTAAGCCCCAACGTCAATATCGACCGAACCCACAACCGAACCGGATTTCTAAGTCGAAGCCACAAGCGGTTTGGGTTTCTAAGCCTCAACAACAACATCAATCGAAGAAATTTGCTTCGAAAGGACCTATGGTGGATCAAACGTTTAAACGAACCACAAAAATCGTCGACAAGCCAAGACAACCAACAATCCAAGTTTGGATCAGGAAAGGTGATATCTTTCCTTGCTCCTCGTCTTAGTTTATTTTTATTTTTATAATGCTTTGATTGGTGCTTATTGCATATTTTTCTTTCATTGCATTACATGTTTAGACGGGGTTTGAATTGTTTAAAATTTTGTTTTGAAAATCTTGTTGAGGAAAGGTAAAAGGGAATTTTTAATTTGATTGAAAATTTACTTGAGAAAGGAGATGATTGAAAATCATAAAGTTAGAGAGATTAAAGGTTTTTTAAAGAGTCTTAAACGGTATTTAAAGTCAATTCAAATTGAATTAAATTCATATTAATTATCGATTTTACTCCTCTTTTTATTATTTTGACGATAATTTAATATGTGATTTCTTCTTACATACATTCATCAAAATATTGAAATTAATTTTAAATCTCTTGGTAATTAATTCATCTTGGTAGTGAATGTTGAATATAATTGATGGATATTTACTAATTGACTATGATTCGTCAAAATTATTTTCAATTGTGAGATTATCTAATTTAGGGGGAGTTTGATTTATTTTAAAAAAAAAAGAAAAGGAGAAACTCCTATGCTTAAAAGATGTGGAAAGAGTTACATCCCTTTGGGAGTGTGAAAACTACCACCACATGTAGGAAAGAGCTACCACCCCGGTCGTCCGGCAAGTGTGTGAAGCTACCACATGAGAAATTTGAGATTAACCGAAAAGGTTGAAAAAATAAATATGTTAGAAATTTTCGATGATATAAGGTGATAGTTTGAAAAAGATGCTCAAAGAGCCACCCCGGTGTCATATTGGTTAAATCTCTATTTTGAACGTGTTGCGACAAATTGGTGTCAATTTTGCCAAATTTCTAAAAATTATTTTTCATCAATTTGCATCTTGATGTTTTGAAACATTAGATTATCTTTAATATCAAATTTTGATGTTTTGATGTTTTTTGAAATCACTTAATATTTTATCTTCATCATAATAATTTTTGAAGTGAAGTCATTAATTTTTATGAAATAAATTTGTTTTTGAAAGATTTTTTGAGGAAAACAATGCAAATTTTTTTTGAAATCTGAAAAATGTACCGAGTTTTTTTTATCTTTCTCCAAATTTTATCAAAACTCCTACTCTTTCTTTCTATAACAAAATTGGTTAATGGCTTCTGGAAGAAGCAACAATTCGAAGAGGCCGCAGTTTGTGAAAGTGCTTCTTCTTTCTTCTTTCTAGTTGGTTTTCTCTCTGTATACTTTGTTTTGGCAATTTTTGACAAAAATGGGGAGAACAAAGCTAGATAGAGTTTGATTAAAATAGAAGGAGAAAATTGAACGAACAAAGGGGGAGAGATTGTTATTTGCATGAACAAAGGGGGAGAGATTGTTATTTTCATATATTTTCTTTACTACTGACTTTGTTTATGAACTTTGTTCGTGGAGAAAATTGTCTTTTTGCAGGTCTTTGAAATCAAGACTTTAAGACTCCTTGTGTCTAAGTCATAGAGTTTGTTTAGGAGTTGCAAAATTATAATTTTGTATTTCTTTGGATCTTTCACGCAAAAAGTTCATTGTTTTAGTGATGGCAATGAATTTTATTTTTGGTGAGTTGAGCGTTGTGAGTATTTTTATGTAATTTTGGGTTTTGTCACGAAATTGCCAAAGGGGGAGATTGTTACGGATTTTATGTTGGCATATTTCGTGAAGGTTGTCGGAGTCTTGAAGGTTTAGAGAAGATGAGACGAAAATCGAAGACTCGCAGACTTAAAACTTAAATCCACAATGCTCGGTAAGTTCAAATACTGATGATGATGATTTATAAATGTTTAAAAAATATTTGGAAGACTTGGAATACTTTTAAACTGATGAATTTTCAAAACTAAGGTTTTCCAATATCAATGTCCGGACATTGGAGGCATGTCCGGATGCCACAGGCTTGACATTGCGTAAGGTTATGTCAAGACCGGACATTGTGGACATGTCCGGTCTCAGTATCAAGCTATTTCATGTTACGCAAGTCAAGACCGGACATTCTTGGCATTGTCCGGTCTCGGTAAGATTGAAAAATTAATGACGGAAGGGTGGACCGGTAGAGTGGTTCAAGACCGAACATCCAAGACCGGACATCATTATGAAGACCGGACATTGATTGCGTGAAATCTTTTTAAAAATAGATTTTCTAATCCTAGTCTATCTCTAAGTCTTCTAATTGGTTTTAAATATAATGTTTCCAAATCCTAGTCAATCTCTATGTTTTCTAATTGATTTTAAACAGGTTTTCAAATCCTAGTCTATCTCTATGTTTTCTAATTGATTTTTCAAATCCTAGTCTATCTCTAATTTATTTCCAAAATTAGATTTTCACAATCCTAGTCTACTTCTAAGTCTTCTAAATCTATAAATAAGCAATGGGGGTTCCATTAATTCATATGCTTCATGAATATACATGTTTGAGAAACCTTAGAGGCTAGGAATTGATCTAAAACCTATTTTCTACTTCATAGCCTTTTTTAGGTCAAATCGAGATATCGTATTGAATATCTATATGTCGATTTGATCTACGATTCGCTTGGAGTTTTCTTCTTCGGTTTTCTACGGTACTCCTAAGCGAAGGATCACCATATTCATGCTTCTCATGAACGGCGTCGTGGATTCGGCGCGTTGAAGGCGGTTCGTGGATTCGGATCGTTGCCTCGTGGATTCGAGTGGCGTCGTGGATTCGGCATGATAGAAGCTTCGTGGATTCGAAGTGGTGGCGTTCGTGGACTCGAACGTGAGGGCGTGGACAACCCGAAGGAGGATTGCGCGGAGATCCATAGGAGAGTAGAGAGGTCGAGTCCGTGGAGTTCGGTATCACCTTGTAATCTTTTCTCTTATTAATTGTTTATTCGCGTGTTTGTCCCGTGGGTTTTTTACTCCGAGTTTGGAGTTTTCCCATGTAAATCTCGGTGTGTTTTTTATTTTTCGCATTTATTTTTTAACGCATCGAAATTAGTGGTATTTTGGCCGGTACACCTATTCACCCCCCTCTAGGTGTCGGATACAATCTAGATAGATCCTTAGGGCAACCCCATAACTCTCACTTTTGGTGGTCTGTTGGTAATGGATTAAGTTGAGGAGACAAAATTATCTAGCTCAATTAGTATTGTGAACCTTAGACCTTTTGGTCATGTGGAAAGTGAGGTCTTGGACCTAGGATTGTCGAATGCCACAAGTGGCTCTCTGTTGATGAGGCTTTGACTTCGACAGTGTGTCTAGTGACTGGTGTGAGACTGTGGTCTCCGAGGTGAGTGTTATGGACTCAAGTTGATGAACAACGTTTCGTATTTGCTCGTAGGAAGCAGGTTGACGTTGTTGGCTAGTCGAAGTGTGCCTTTCGGCCTTTGAGATTACACTCCGGCCTTGTGGTGTTGTCCCGTGAACTTTCGACGTAGCCGAGTCGGCTTCGGCCATGTGGACCAAGGTTGAGTGGACCTAGTAATTCTGAGGGATAAATTATTATCTCAGAATTGGCAAGTTGGGATCGGATAATCCTGATAGCGGGACTGTCTTTGTCCGCACGTTAAAGGATAGAAATGATCTCGATGAGTCTTGGTCTATGGATTTCGGGTCGGAATGTATACCTTAGTCTTGTCCAGTTGGGACCGCAGTCCTATCCTTTCCTTATTCGGAAGTGGATTTTGTCCGAACACAAGGAAGTGTATTGACCAGTACTCAAAGGTTATACCGCCTTGGCGGAGCAGTATCCAAATTTGGTTATGGTGGGTACCTGGTCAAGTTTCGAGGACGAAACTTCTTATAAGGAGGGGATAATGTGAAGACTGAAATTTTGACTGTGCCATTTGACTCTCTGTTAACGATGTTTATGTGTGTAATTTAATTACATAAGCACTCGTCAAGTTTCAGGAGAAAATGAGCTAAAACGGAGATGATACGCGATTATGAAGTTTGACTTAAGTGAATAGTAACTTCAGTTTTTCGGTGAAGCCGCGGAGGAGAGTTGGCTTCTGGTATGTATCGGATTCCGTTCATAGCAATCCAATAGCTCGTTTCGATCGGTTCAGCTATTCAGGAACCAATGGCACTGACGGATTTCTGATCGGATGCACGGTTTTCGAGAAAAATGGGTTTTATCGAAAAGAGGGTTTCCGCACTTTGCTATTCTTGCATTGTGAAACTCCTCTGACTCCGTGCATGTGTCCTAGAGTTGAATGAGGGATGTTTGGGGTTCCCGCTAATGGTAGGTGAGTGAATTTAGAGGTGGAAACTCGAATTAGTCGGTTTACACATTTATATATGTGTGTATATGCGTTAGCGGAGAGCGAGATGAGTTAAAGTCGCAAATCGGCGACCAAACCGGGACGAAGCAAAGGGTAGTATGGATGACCTTCGATGTCTTTGAACGCGATGAGCGATCCGTTTGCAAATCCGATGAGCGGATCGCCGGATATTGCAAGATGATCGCAAAGGTGTCAATATTGGCAAATCGGATGATCGGAGAGCGGACGGATTTCTTTGTGAATCCGTGACCGATCGAGGCAAACCAAAATCGTGGATTTGATGTCTTCGACGTTCCGATCGCATTGGTGCGATCCGTTCGCAAATCGGACGGACAGATCGACGGGAACTGCACGTTGATCGTGACGAGGTCGTTGTGGACAAACCGGTAATTTCGCAAAAGTCCCAATATTTTATGTGCCGAATCGCATAAAATCGCACATGTGGGTACTATTGCGCATAATACCCCTAGCCGCACGCCGCCACCTCCTTGGGACGGCCGAGCCGCCTCCTCGAAGCCCCGGCGACCTCCGCCGCCGACCCCGCCGTCTCGAGCTCCACGGCCGGACGCCGCCGCGCGCGCGCCACGGCCGCTCGGATCTAGCCCGAGCGACGAGATCGAGCCTCGGATTACATCGCGCCACCGCCACTCGGGGTCTCACCCGAGGTACTTCTCCGACCACCAGCAACCTGCCGCCGTCGTCCCGAGGAGCGCCGACCGCCGCCGTGGCCGCAGCCCCCGGAACCCGAGCGGGACCTTGTGCGGACTCGGGTTGCTCCCGAGCCGCCGCCGCCGCCTTCCGATGTCGGCCGACCCGCGCACCACCCTACCCCGGGCGGCCGCACCCGGGCCGCCGGCGCCCGCCGCCGGAGCCTCCCTGCTGGCCGGAACCCGAGTCCGAGCTCTCCTCGGATTGGGAGCTAGGGCATCGCTCCGCCGTTGCTGCCGCCGCTCTCCGCCGCCCTTCATGGTGAGCATCACGCTCCTTACCCTCCCCTCATCCATCCATGACCGCCGTGCGTGCCTCCGTGCCGCCGAAAAGCGGCCGGAGCTGGCTTGCTCCGGCCAAGGCTTGAAATAGAGCTAAAATAGGATGTTTTGCTATTCCGAGCATTCAGGGCCTCCCTGACCTCTACCGAAGGGAGTACGATGATCGTGACATATCACTGATCACCGTGCTCACCTTATTTTCTGTCGGAGAAGCTCTGTTTCGCAGATTTAGAGATGTCGGCCATATTTGAGCCTTTTTGGCTGCTGTCTCGGCTTGCGCGCGCTGTTCCGGAGACCCGAGGCTGTTCCGATGCCTCCGGAGGGGAGCACGGTGATCGTCTGTCAGTGACGATCACAGTGGTCACCTCATTTAGGGTCAACGAGTCCCTGGTTAGTGAGAAGTTGCATGTTTATCATGAAGTGCGCGCAATTTGCTGAACTTCGGGTTGCTCCGCGCTCTCCACGGTGTCGGAATTGCCCCAAAAGGTGAGCACGGTCTCCGGCACGCCGAGACCTACCAGCGGGTGTCTTGGTTTGGTTGAATGAGCCCTGGTTTGAGTAGTCGGACCATAACAGCGCCGAAATCACATAAAATAAGCGATTTCGGGTTGTCGGGAGGGCTTTTATGCAATTGTGCTTATCGTGGCTGCTGTGGACAGCAAGTGTGAGTTGTGGGTAACCTTGGGACTGATTGTCCAAGGCCCCAGGCCATTGCGAAGATCGGAAATGCATTTTCGATGAGTTTCTCGGCGAAATTCGCCGACGGAACGCCGGTTCGGTTCGGAATTATTCCGACGGTGCTTCGTGAACTATTGTGTGGTCGCTGAGCCTTGTTGACCGGTCTCTCGCGTCATTTCCATGGTTCGGAAATGACGGGTGAGCGACGGTGGGTTCCGGTGTCGAAGTAGACACTTCCGGGAACCCGTAGTCGTACAATTATCCGACGATAATTGTATTATAGTGTTACTTTATGTTTACTGCCAAAACATTCGAATAAGAGTGTTTGGGGCAGCGGGTGTCTCTTGGTATGAGTCGTTGCGTTCCGGGACAGTTCGTGGGTCTCGACGGAGTCCCGGTGAGGTTTACGGGACTTCCGGCATATTACGGTGATCGGTTTGGGAAACCGACTCCCGTAGGTTTAAATTGTACGGGTTTATATTTTGTGTTAGTGGGTTAGACTCTAACCCAGTTGACCCCTTTTAGGTCCAGTTGATGTTTCTTCTTCAGGAGACAGACGCGACAGTTGTACAGGTGGGTATCTCGACTCGACGTCCGTTCAGTGGTGCAAGCTTGGTGATGATTCTTTCACCCCTTACCTTTACTTGCTTATTTCATACTCGTGCATCGTATTACTCTTATTCTTACTCTGCTCAGTAGCTTCTTGGTTTTGCACTACCTATAGGAGTAGAGTAGTTTCTATCAGTTACTTTGCATACTTGGGGACCTAGTTGGTCAGTTTCTTTCTCTACTCAGGACCTGGTTGGTCAGTTACTTTGCATACTTGGAGACCTAGTTGGTCAGTTTCTTTCTCTACTCAGGACCTGGTTGGTCAGTTACTTTGCATACTTGGGGACCTGGTTGGTCAGTTTTTTTCTCTACTCAGGACCTGGTTGGTCAGTTACTTTGCATACTTTGGGACCTGGTTGGTCAGTCATTTTCTGTACTTGAGACCTATTTGGTCAGTCACACTCAGTACTTGGTACCTCGTTGGTTCTTCTGGTTACTTGACGACCCACGTGGTCGATGGGCCCTGGGGGGCAGGATTGTCGGCTGATTGCCGATGGTTAATAATTGAGCATATTTGCATTTGATCGCCCGATACTCGTCGCACGTCACGAACACCCGCGGTCTGATCCACCGCAAGTGGGGTGTTCTTTTCCGGAAAAATGGTTGCAGAGGTTCGACCCGTGAGCCCGGGAGCTTTATGCTGGGGTTGGATGCATGGTAGCATAGTGGGGGCATTGGCTTGAGGTCCGCGGCGCAGACCAAGAGAGCTTTGGTTCAGATTGGGTACTTTTGAGCTTCTATACCTGTTGACGCATACTTACAGTAGCTGTTGTTTCATATCTGTATATCTCTCCCGTTTATTTGTTTATCATAGCTACTGTACTACTATTATCTCCTCTTGTGTCTATCTCCGCGAGGTATCCACTGGGCCGGGGAGACATGTTTACAAGTTCTCACCCCTCGCTTTCTTTTTCAGGTGTTTCATCAGGTTTTAGTGGGACAACAGGAGAGGAGCGTACCTAGCACGCGTACTAACTCCCCACCCGTGGTTTGTTTACCTTACAACTTTATTTGATTAAGTAATTAGCTTTGTATATGGTTCAGTCTCTCTAATACTGTTTTGGAATTATAAATATCGTTTGGTTTTGGAATATAATATTGGTTTTTGGAATTTCAATATAAAATGGTTTTCTACCCCTCGCGGTAGTGTTTTCAAAGGAAAAGGTTTCTGTGTGGGAAACAGTTTTTAAAAGGTTTTATCGTGGATTTTGGCAGATTAGTATTTCAAAACCAGTTTCCGAGTAGGAAACATTTCAACTGATAGATGTGGATTTATGAATGAATAATTCTGGATAACCTGTGGTCAATGGTGTTTGGATGTGTATATTGATTGTAATTATTATCTGTACACGTGGTTGTGGTTGTATGATTATAGAAATACTCCTTGTACTTGTGCGATGCCGTGCAAATACAGGGGAGACTCTGTCCGTGTGTACAGTGGTCTTCCTGTATTTGTGGCAGGTCTGACATGTCCTTGGGGTTCAAGGTTTATAAAAAAAAAAAATTCGCTGTTTTTATACTCTAAAATGACCCGGGGCGTGACATATCTAAAGTAAAAATATACAATCATCTGCCTCAGCCTCTCGATATGCCTCGCCCTCGACGTCCTCGGCCACGTCCTCGTGCACGGCCATGTCCACGACCACCCTCCACAACGAGATCAGCAATAGGTACCTCATCAAGCGCCTCGATACCGGCCATCTCATCGAGATTTGCAATCATAATGCCCTCTGGATGCTCCGGTATCGCCTGAATCTCGTCGGTAGTGGCTGATGAAGATGTTGGCCTGGACTGTGATGATGATGCGCGGTGACGTCGAGAATAGACGAATCTCGGGTTCTCTCTAGAGGCTGGCGGCGGCAGCAAGGCCAAGTCAATGGGCCATAGGGGTAATCTCTCAGGGGCGGTGGGCATATCAGGGGAGGCGGGCATATCAGCATCATCACGAGGAGATGGAGAACGGTGATGATGACCCAATGTCGATGCGCGTCCATAATCTCGACCTCTGACATCAGCAGCAACTGGTATGGTAGGAATATATTCAAGTACACTCTCAAGATCCATATCCATGTCTATCAATGTCTCTACCATCGCATCTACGGAAGGTCGATCATGAACCGGTCGTCTGATGCTGGACTGTGTCTGGCGTATAACGTCCACCTGCATTTGACATAATATATTAAACTGATGCAATCTATATTATACATAAGATTTTATAAAATAATAAATAGCCCGATTGATCGTACCAAAGCTCTCTCGGTCTGGCCACGAGGTTGGTAGGTCAACGGTGGACGCTGAACAGGACGAGAAATCCATCGTCGAGTGATCTGCCAGTACCAGTCCATATAAATCGAGGTCTCCTGTACCGGGTCATCACTGGCAATCGGATGCTGGTCTATAATGGCCTCTAATCTATACCCCCATCTCTCGATGTGTGCAGCATGAAAGTGTGCCCAATCCTCATCAGGCCGCCCCTGAGATGTAACGCGTCGGATAGTCTCCACCCGAATCTGTATATGCTGGAGGAGACCAAACTGGCGCAGGACTCGATCTGGCACGTGAAGCTCGTCGATATGAAATGAAATAAGAGTCATCCTAGATCGCCAAACCTCACTGCCCTGTACACAGAATGCTGGCAGCACAGCTATAATCCCATCTGTGTATGGCCGCCATGTCATCTGTGAAAAAGACAAAATTACTGAGATGAATGAATTAATATGGTTGTATATTTTAAACTGTTTCACTTTGTCGTACCTGCGTCGCTCTCTGTTGATCCAACTCATCCCGATAGAAAGCAATATTCGTCGTCCTGACGTTTGCTGCAAAACGTACCCCGCCAGTGTTCGCCCATCTAATATTTTCAAAGTATACGTGTTAATTTCAAATCTATATATAGATCGTTTTTATTCTAAAGTAAATTTAAATGTCATACCGGCACCCCATAGGGCAATCAACCATGTCGGCGAAAGCTCTAACGCTAGAAGGTCGGCCGACATGCAGATGGTCCCACGTCCAGATCTATAAATAAATGACAAATATTAGATAATACTCATAATAGGAGAATCTTTATATACCATGTAATATAGATTACTAATTATACCTGTACTAAGGTCGCAAAGCAACAGCATTCGACCTTTCCATTTATTGCAGCTGAGCCCAGTGCGCGATATAGATACGCCAGTGATGCTGCTCCCCAGGCTAAACCACCGCATACATCAAAATCGGCTAAAACTGGGAGCCACTTCAGATGAACTCTGTTACCGGTGGGGTTTGGAAATAGACTACAGCCAATCTGATATAATATGTATGCACGTGCAGTGGCTGCAACTAATCCCGCCGGAGCACCTCCAGGAATATGATGAAACTGCTGATATATCCAGTCAAGTCTAATCTGCCCAGCTCTGATATCATCTGGCACAACCCCTAACAGCGCCTGACAAATATCTGCCCATGGATACTCTGTAATCCCGGTCACCGGCGCTCCATCGATACGAAGACCAGCAATAACCGCCACATCCTGAAGTGTAATGGTCATCTCTCCGTGGCGGAAGTGGAATGTCTGGGTCTCCCGTCTCCATCTCTCGGCCAACGCTCCTAATAAGGACTGATCGAGCTGTAGCCGCCTGACTCGAGATATGTAAAAAAATCCAGCCTGGCGTAGCACATCAAGCACAGCTCCATGCTCTAGCTCCCACTGGTTTAGTTTGCGGCCATGCTCTATAAACTGTACTGCGCGATATCCCTACAGTGACAAAAAGTTAGTTTGAACAGTGGTGATAAATGATAAGAATAACATGTCAAACAATAAATTTGGCTCTCACCTTAGTGGTGATAAATGATGACCTATGGATATGCTGCTCAGTAAGGACGGTCTCATCAACTGGTCCTGCCTCCTCTAGCTCTGTCATCTGCACTTTACAAGAAATTATAATTAGTAACATATTAAAAACCACACAGTGAATATTGAATGATTGCAAGATTCATAAATACAAGTAAGACAGGTAACAATCCTACGTCAGCGGCCCGATGTCGATGCTCTCTCGGTGTTGTGTGGACACGTATTTCCATAATGACCTCCCTGCTTACAAATACTATATTTGGTTCGTCGCCCACTGGTTTTGTCCATTATATTACGAATACGTGTTGAGCGTGGTCAACCTTTCTTCCTTCGCATAGGAGGCGGTACAATGGGTGGGCCCTGGGGTTGTGGCCAGTAACGTCTGTCTGGAACTGGATGGAACAGCGGTGCGTATGTCTGTCGATAACACTCTATAGTATACCAATGGGAACAAAGACTGTGATAATCTATTCTCATTTGCGAATTACTGCAAACTACTAAAATATGCGAGCACGGTATGCCCGTTAGCTTGAATTTGCCGCAATCACAGTCCGCTGATTCATTCATGATAACAGTGTAATTGGAGTGTCATGTTTGGACTTCAAACTGTAATGGCCCGAATCGGTAAACCATGTGTACCCGCGCCGTCACCATATTCATCGTAATCCTATTTTGTATTTTAGGTGTTAATGTGGTCGGCATACTTTCACCGTTTTCACGGCGCTTTACAAAATACCTATTCAGTTTGTAAAAAGTGCCCGCGACAAATGCCGTTATAGGCAAAGCACGTAGTCCCTTAAGTACCCCATTTAAACTCTCCGACATATTCGTGGTCATCAACCCGAAGCGGCGGCCACCATCAAATGCCCAGGCCCAATACTCTTTGTATACTTCGAGATCATCGACCCACTTCCACGCATCCTGATCTAGCGCTTGTAACTCTTCTTTCAATTTATAATATTGTACCGGTGTTTCAGCACATCCAATGCTATAAAATTTGTCTAATATTGAATCATTTTTAAAACGTTTATTCATATTTGCTTTCATGTGTCGAAGACACCACCGGTGTACATGGCCCTGTCGCGGAGGATATATCTCAGCCACTATTTCCTTTAAACCACTAAATCGATCAGATATAAAATAAATCGGTCGATTGCGTGTAACATAATGCTGCAAGTTTTGTAAAAATCAACGCCAACTTGCACCATTTTTTCCTTCGCAGATTGCAAAAGCTAAAGGAAAAATGCTATCATTTGCATCGACACCAGTGGCTATCAATGCATGGCCTTTGTATTTGCCATATAAGTGAGTGGCATCAATGCTCACAACCGGCCGACAATGTGTGAATCCACGAATAGAATGATCAAATGACCAAAATAACCGACCAAACTGGAATATTCCTTCCTCTGACCATCTATGATCAAGCCACCAATAAGTACCATGATTACTACTCTTCAACATTGTAAGATACCGGAGCACATCTGTGTATGACTGCTCCCAACTCCCATAAATAATCTGTAATGCTTTGCTCCTTGCTAGCCAAGCCTTCCAATAAGTAATTTCAACATGCAAAGTGGCTCACACTGTTTCTTGCACTTCTTTTGGCGTCATATTAAGTCTTGCCTTCATTTGAGGGAGAATCAATTGGCATATTAGATTTGAAGTACAGTTACGGTGCACCACATTTAGAATGGGAATAACACAAGTGTGTTGCCCCGCATATGTCTTAACTCTGAAATATGTTGCATCTTTAGGAACCGAAGCGTGCAATCTCCAAGGACAACCCTCAACTGTGCATTTTACAGTATAAGTTGTTTTAGTGGATTTGACAACCTTCATTTGAACATTGTGGGTAATATGCCATCGATCTAGAGCGTCCACTAAAGATGCCTTTTCATAAAAAAAATTAGACGAAGCCAAGTCCCGTCAATGCTTGGTAGATCATTACTGGTACGCCTACTATCGAACTCAGTCGGATTCACAACATACTCTTGTATCCAATTGTTATCTGTTGGATATAGCTCCGGGTGGTCAATGAAATCAAGTTCTTCGTCTGGATTGTCTACATATTCGTTGCTTACATGCGGGTCATCATTCAAACTGCATATCGCATTCGCCAATCAATTTAATCCATCATCGTGATCATCTTCAATGTCGGCAGCTAGATCATTCCAATCATCGTCCTCATGAATGGATTCATCATCCTCATTACCGTCATCCTCATTACCATCATCCTCATTACCATCAAAAAGATTATGAATAGGGATATCGACCTAATTATCGTCGTTATCATCTCCTTCCTCGACTATATTATCAAGAACTTCATTCCAATTAGCATAGGACGTAGATAGCCTGCAATAGCTCACGAATGTTTACTAGAAGATGGAGACATTTCACCTACTATTAATTAATTAGAAAGAATCGAATTTTTCTTTACCCCCAATCGTAATTGTCATTAGGTGTGCGAAATATCGTGGGTTTGTCACGTGAAGTATCGGGTTGCGCACGTGACGTTGAGGGTTGCGCCCGTGCCGCCGAGGGTTGCGCTCTTGACGTCGAGGGTTACGCACGGGACGTCGAGGGTTGCTCACAGGACATCGAGGGTTGGGCGTGTGACGTCGACGGTTGCGCACTTGGAGAATAAGTATGTCTGCAGTATTTATGATTGGCATAAATCCAAATATTTCACAATTAACGGAAATATTCACCGCAATGTTGAACTATTACTGACCTTGTGATTCGTATGCTTCGTTCACAACCAACTTCGGTATCACCAATTGGAGCATCCGGAACACCCACATTGATGTCATTTTGTAGCAGGCTTGTGTAATAACCTTGCGACTGATATTGGGTCTCAAACGGATATAACTCTTTCTCGATGTATAACGACACACATCCATAATGTTCAAATAATCCAATTAAACCCTCCAATGATTCATCATCTACTATATCATGATCAATATATTCATTCGCTCCTATAGGGCATCGAATTTTGTATTTCAGACAACATTCTTCTCTATTACAATTTACTGAACGATACATTCTCCTGTCAAAATTCGTATAGGTCGTATCTGAACGAATCGCGATCAATTTCTTTCGACCACCGAAATATCGAGGACCATTTCCATCCATAACTAACTGTCCATCCCAATGAACACTAAGAGACATCCGCCGACTAGCCATTTTAACTATACAGAAAAAAGAATCAACAAGCCGTAAAGAGGTTATGAACTATGATCTATAAAGAAATGGAAGAATGCTGGTAACAATATCGATAAATCACAACATTTATGCATGGCCTTCGATCAGACAATCAAGTTTAACGGAGCCGTCGACAATCAAGTTTAACGGAGCCGTTAACAATCATGTTTAAAGGAGCCGACGACAATCGACATTCAAGTTTAACGGAGCCGTCGACAATCATGTTTAATGGAGCCGTCGACAATCGACATTCAAGTTTAAAGACGGTGAATCTATTCACCGTCTTTAGTGTTCTACACTAAAGACGGTGAATAGTTCACCGCCTTCTTTGTGTTTCAGCCCGGCCACCAGGACTTGGCCAAATTGGCCTCATGTGGCCGGGGAATTGCAGAGAAGGCGGTGAATAGTCCATGCCTAGATAAGGCGGTGACTCGTTCACCGCCTTTGAGAAGGTGGTAAACGAGTCACCGCCTTCTCTAGGGCCTTGCGAAGGGAGTGTCCGCGCGGGGTTTTGGTCATAACGCTGTGGGTGGGCACGCCTAGAGAATTAAGGCAATGAACGAATCACTGTCTCACAAGGCGTCAGGAGACAGTGAACGAATCACTGTCTTTCGAAAAAATCCTACGTGGCAGCCGTGCTGGCGAGAGGAGGGTTAGTTTCCCAAATAAAATTTTTGCAGGGTTATTTTGGCAAATATGATTTTTCACAAGGTTATTTTCGAAAAAAGTCCTTTCAAGCATGCCAAATTTGAATAAAAATAACCATACTTTCTTCATCCATTTACATACTTATAATTTGTGAGTGAAAAACAAAATAAATACCATTATATATATATATATATATATATAGAACTAGGCTACTATGCTATTAATAGCACCAAGTCATTGGTGCTACCAAGTTTTTGGCCATTGGATTGAGAGATGTGCAGTTGTCACGCCCCCGCCCCGAGGACCGCTACCCATTTGGTCCGGTTCGGGCGCGCCGAGCGGACGCCGGACGGGCGACACCTCTCCCGCCCGCCCAAGGCTCAACAATAGATCGTGTACAAGAATTTACCCAGGAATACTAAATTCTAAACATACACGATCAACATGGGCACAAACAGTGTTAAGGATTTATCTAAGTTGGCGAGTTTTGTGTATCTGTAAGGAGTTTTGGAGACTTCGATGAAGCTCAAGTCAAAGGATCGCAATTCAAGATCAAAAGCTGTGTTGGATGAAGTTCGATAACTCAGGTATGGACGAGAACACTTAGTGGTGTATTTTAAGTTATTAAAATATGTTTGGAAGACATCAGAACTAATAAAACTATGTTTTGAACTTAACTGATACTTTTTCATGTGTAAATCGGATTTGGGACGACCAGGTCTCCCACCGAGAAGACCGGTCCTAGAGAGCTCCTCCTGCGCATCTTTACACGAGAGGACCGGTCTCCTCATCGGGAAGACCGGTTCCGGAGAGACTTCTCTGCACCTTACGAGAGGACCGGTCTCCATATCTAGAGGACCGGTCCCAGAGGCTGGAAATTCGTATGTCACTGAATGAGACCGGTCCCCAGTCAAGTGAGACCGGTCCCTCGGTGATCAATCTTTTATTGCGCAAGGTAGGATCGGTCTCTAACTTGGAGGACCGGTCCCACGATACGAAATCTGTTTTAAAGATTTTATCTGTTATATCTAAATCTATCTAGATGTCTTCTAAACCTATAAATATGAGATGAGGGACTTTTGGATGGGTGAGACTTGGAGAGATATAATGTGAAAAACCCTAGAAAGCTTGTGATGATTTTCTTCGCTCAATATTTTTTTTAATCAAGCTTTTTAGGTTTTGATCATTGAAACGATTCTCTGAAAGAGTTTAATATTCTTAAGAATCGTTTTAATGATGAACATCTAGGGTTTTCGCTCCTCATCTCATATGTTCTTTCTAAGTTCATAAAATCACCGCAAAGTTGTTTTAAAGAGATTCGAACTTCGGAGGAAGTTTGGCGCGTAGACTTCGCGTGAAGACCGTGGATTCGGTGGGCGTTTCGTGGATTCGAGACGTGGATCTTTGTGAGGATTTGCGAGCGAGATCGATAGAAGGATTTCCATCGATCGAGGACCAACGAGACGATCTACAACGAGGATTCGGTAAAATCGAGTTGTGTTTAGGATTAAATCACATGTACTTGATTTTTCTATAGTGGATTGTTTTGCGTGATCGGTCCCGTGGGTTTTTCTCTCCGGCTTGGAGTTTTCCCACGTTAAATCTCGGTGTTTGATTTTATTTTCCGCTTTTATTAATTTTTAAGCATTGAGATTGTTTGTGTTTGCCGTTTACACCTATTCACCCCCCTCTAGGTGTTATTTACCTTTTAGATCTTAGGGATTCATATCTCACCATTGGTATCAGAGCGGGTATAGGTTGTAATCTATGGCCGAGGGTGGTAACATTAATCGACCTCCGCTCTTTGATGGCACTAATTACGCTTACTGGAAAGTTCGTATGAGAGCGTTCCTTATTGCCGTCGGCGAGCGAGTTTGGCAATCAATTGAATTTGGATGGAAACATCCAACTGAGGTTGTCGAAAATGTTAGCGGCCCTAAACCTAGAAATAAGTGGACGAAGGATGAAAATGAACTATCATCGTTCAATGGGAAGGGTATCAATGCTTTATTCAATTCTTTAAATCAAACCGAATTTTCTCGTGTCTCGGCGTGTCAAACCGCCAAGGAGATATGGGATACTTTACAAGTTACACACGAGGGTACAAGCTTGGTAAAAGTTCAAAAATTGCAAATGCTTACGAGTAAATTTGATTCTATTCGTATGGAAGAACATGAAACTTTTACCGAGTACTATACTCGTTTGCAAGATATAGTTAATACGTGTGCTAACTTAGGAGAAAAGATTTCTGAATCTAAAGTTGTTCGAAAAATTTTAAGAACTCTTCCCGAACGTTTTCGTCCAAAGGTTGCGGCCATAGAAACGGTAAAACATCCGGATGAACTGAAAGTAGAAGAATTAGTCGGTGCACTTCAAACTTATGAAATGACTTTTCCTACTAATTCATCTTCTTCCAAGTTGTCTTCTAAGTCTACAGGTATGGCGTTGAAATCGACAAAAGGAGACGACTTGACATCTTCATCGGATTCGGATGACGACGTGACATTGGAGGAGTTCGAAAAGCAACTGGCTCTATTAACAAGGAAGTTTCGTCGAAACTTTAGGAAGAGACAATATTCAAAACCGAACTTCTCAAAGTCGAATAAATCAAAAGGGAGTTTTCTTTCTTCCTCTTCATCTTCAAAATCTAAAAATTCTGAGAATTACTCTAAGGACACAACAAAAGAAAAGAAGAATAATGAAGGTCAAATTCAATGCTATACGTGAAGAGGATTTGGTCATATTGCATCGGATTGTCCCAATAAGAAGTCTTTGAAAAAGAAAGCGATGCAAGCAATTACTTGGGATGATTCCTCTGCTGAGGAGTCAACCTCAAGTGATGAGGACGTTAATGCCACTGCACTTATTGCTTGTGATTCTTCTTTTGTGTGTTTATCATCTACCGACTCTATTTCTATGATCGCTTTACATGAACAATCCGCCTCGAACATTCAATGGACGAAGAGTCGGATGAAGACGAAATGGCCGCCGCCTATCACCAACTTGTTGTTGAATCGAAGAAGATGGCGAAACACAACAAGAAGTTGCGGCGAAGATTATTCGAATTGGGAGAAGAAAATACAAGATTAGAGTCATTAAAGGGAAGTCTAGAACAAGAGAGAGATGGTTTGATTAAGTCCTATAATTCTCTATTAGATAAATGTGAATTGCTTGAGAAGGAAAAGGAAACAAATATTGAAAATATTAATTTCCTCACCAAGCAATACACAGAAGCTAGAGAATCAAACATGGAATTTACTAAGACGATTATTCAGTTAAAATCTGATTTAAACAAATTTTCGTCGGGCTCTAGCAAACTCGACAAAATGATAGGACTTGGTCAAACCAATAAGTTTGGACTTGGTTATGAGAGGACCCCTGTCAACAAAGTGATGAAGAAAGCAGACGAACAACGGATGAAGCCGGCACCGACGATTTCTGGTAAGTTTGTTTCTCCTAACAATTCGTTTGCTAACAAAATTTGTCATTCTTGTGGTATGTCAGGACATGTGAAAAGATTCTGTATGCAAAAACCAAAGAATGAAGGTACTACCCGATGGATGAAGATGGATAATCCAAAGAAGAAGACGAAGCGAACTTGGAGACGAAAGTCGGATGATCCAAAGAAGTATATAACCAAATTCGTCGACGAGCTAAAGATGTCTCAATCAAGTCAACCGACGCACCCTAAAACACGAAAGGTTTGGGTGCGCAAAGGTGAACTCTTTCCATGTCTTGTCATTCACACTTCTCTTCATGCTTATGATACTTCTTCATGGTATCTAGATAGTGGTTGTTCACGCCATATGACCGGTGATAAAAATTGTTTTAATTCTTTAAATAAAACCTCCGGAGGATTTGTTGTTTTCGGAGATGGCCGGTCATCTAAAATTATTGGAAAAGGAACAGTCACTATCTCTGATGGCCCTACGTTGAACGACGTATTTTATGTTGAGGGGCTTAAATCAAATCTCATAAGCATAAGTCAATTGTGTGATGACGGATATTCAGTAAATTTTTCTGCAAATGAATGTTCTGTGATGAATGGTGATAATTCTTTCTTTTTAAAAGGTATTAGGTCACAGAATAATTGTTACGTAGTTTCTAGTGTTTCAATTGAATTTTGTAACCTAGCGATTTTGGACACTGAGACTCTTTGGCATGAACGTCTAGGTCACATGAATTTTAAGGAACTATCTAAGATAACGAAAAAGGATGTAGTTAGAGGAGTACCTAAGATAGACTTTAAAGAGAAGATTGTTTGTGAGGGTTGTCAACTGGGAAAACAAATTAGATCCACTCACAAGAGTTTGAATCACTTATGGACATCTAAACCTCTTGAACTTCTTCATATGGACTTGATGGGACCTTCTAGGATTCAAAGCATTGGGGGAAAACGTTATATCTTGCTTGTAGTTGATGATTTTACACGTTTTGCTTGAGGTGCAATTCTGAGAGAAATAGCTGATTCTTTTGATTCTTTTTCTTAACTCTGTCTTCGTCTTATGAATGAACGTAATGAAAATATTATACGCATAAGAAGTGATCAAGGAGGAGAATTTATAAACTCAAAATTTGTTGATTTTTGTGTTTCAAAAGGAATTAAACATGAATTCTCCGCTCCTTATACTCCACAACAAAATGGAGTTGTTGAACGAAAAAACCGGGTTGTTCAAGAAATGGCACGTGCTATGCTTCATAGTAAGAAAATTGCACTTCATTTTTGGGCCGAAGCAGTTAACACGGCGGTCTATGTGATTAATCGTATTTATACACGCCCGGGTACTTTAAATACTCCTTATGAATTGTGGAATGGTAGAACACCAAATGTAAAATACTTTCGTATTTTTGGGAGTAGATGCTTTATCCTTCGGGATCGTGAGAATCTTGGAAAATTTGACTCTCGAAGTTACGAAGGAATTTTTCTTGGGTACTCTACTACTAGTCGGGCTTATCGTGCGTATAATATAAAAACTAAGACGGTGATAGAATCAAGTAATATAAGAGTAGACGAAGCTTTTTCTGCAAATTCTTCTTTGAATGATACTACTACTACTTTGATTGTTGATGATGATGATGATTCTCCATTTATCTTGCCTGTGAACAATGAAAATTTTGTCATTAATGATCCTATTCAAACTGAAACGGTTACACCACATGAGCCATCTGAACCCTCTACTGTTACTGAATTGACTCCTGTGAAAGATCACCCTTTGTCTAATGTGATAGGAGACCCTCTTACTGGTGTAAGAACTAGGAGACAACTTCAGTGTGAATTTGCATGTTATGTTTCCCTAGTTGAGCCAAAACATGTTGACGAAGCTCTTCTTGATGAATTTTGGATAAATGCTATGCAAGAAGAACTTGGTCAATTCACTCGAAATGATGTATGGGAATTAGTGCCACGACCCGAGCAACAACATGTAATTGGTACAAAATGGATTTTTAAAAATAAGAAAAATGAAGATGGTACCATTATTCGAAACAAAGCAAGACTTGTTGCTCAGGGATATTCTCAAATTGAAGGAATTGATTTTGATGAATCCTTCGCCCCGGTTGCTCGTCTAGAATCCATTCGTATTATGTTTGCAATTGCTTGTCATTTTAAAATAACTCTTTTTCAAATGGATGTCAAAAGTGCATTTTTAAATGGATTTTTAAAGGAGGAAGTTTTTGTAGAACAACCAAAAGGGTTTATAGATTCAAAATTTCCCGATCATGTGTTTCGACTGAAAAAGGCACTTTATGGACTTAAACAAGCACCGCGAGCATGGTACGAACGCTTGACAAATTTTCTTTTAAATAAAGGCTACAACCGAGGGGGAGCGGATAGAACTCTTTTTGTAAAACATACGAAAAATGATTTTATTGTGGCTCAAATTTATGTGGATGATATTGTTTTTGGCGCAACTAGAGATGAGGATGCCACTGAACTTGCAAATTTGATGACCAGTGAATTTGAGATGTCAATGATGGGGGAGCTTACTTACTTTCTTGGGTTACAAGTTAAACAAAGTAGAGATGGAATTCATCTATGTCAATCCAAGTATGCGAGAGAGTTGGTTAAGAAATTTGGATTGGATAGTACAAAAGCTTTTGATACACCAATGGGTACTAGTAACAAAGGACTCGGACTAAATTCTGAAGGACAGAGTGTTGATGAAAAACAGTACCGAAGCATCATTGGGAGTTTGCTCTACTTGACTGCGAGTAGACCCGATATTGCTTTTAGTGTTGGGGTTTGTGCCCGATATCAAGTTGATCCGAAAGAGATTCATTTAAAAGCAGTTAAGAGAATAATTCGGTATGTTAAAGGCACGTCTGAACATGGTATCTGGTATCCAAAGGGGACGTCTTTAGAATTATTAGGATACTCCGTCGATTGGGCGGTTCTGCGGATGATCGTAAAGAGTACGAGCGGAGCTTGTTTTTATCTCGGGACAACTGTCTGGTTGCTTGGCACGATGAAGCAGAAGCGCATTGCATTCTCGATTTGAGGCGAGTATATTACGTATAGTTGCTCCACTCAATTATTGTGGATGAAAAGCTTGTTGAGTGACTATCGGATTCCGTCTACCATCATGACAATTCTTTGTGATAATACAAGTGCTATTAATATTTCCAAAAACTGTTACGGATTTTAAGTTGGCATATTTCGTGAAGTGAGTCCGGAGTCTTGAAGGTTTAAAGAAGAAGAGATGAAGATCGAAGACTCGTATACTCTAAACATGAATCCACAATGCTCGGTAAGTTCAAATATTATGGATGATGATTTATAAATATTTAAAAGTGTTTAGAAGACTTAGGATGTTTTTAAATTGAATATATGAATAAAATTGAGGTTTTCAAATCCTAGTCTATCTCTATGTTTTCTAATTGATTTTAAACAGGTTTTCAAATCCTAGTCTATCTCTATGTTTTCTAATTGATTTTAAACAGGTTTTCAAATCCTAGTCTATCTCTAATTTATTTCCAAAATTAGATTTTCACAATCCTAGTCTACTTCTAAGTCTTCTAAATCTATAAATAAGCGATGGGGGTTCCATTAATTCATATGCTTAGAGTTTAGACCATTATGAAACCCTAGAAACTTGTTGGGTACTTTCTTTCTTTCTTCAACAACAAGTTTCTATCGGATCAATTCTTGAAACCCTAATTTCTCGTTCTTTATGGAGAATTGATCTATTGCTTAGAAACATCTTCTACGGTTCTTTAATGATTATCTAAGCAATAAATCATCACCGATCGTATGGTTCTTGCTCCGGACGGAGTGCGCTCGTGGATTCGAGTGGGCGTCGTGGATTCGGCGTGATCGGAGGCTTCGTGGATTCGAAGTGGAGGCGTTCGTGGATTCGAACGTGGGGCGTGGACAACCCGGCGGCGTGCGCGAGATCCGAAGAAGATAAAGAGAGGTTTGAGTCCGTGGATTCGGTAAATCACCTTGTAATCTTTTATTCTTAGTGGATTGTTATCGCGTGTTGGTCCCGTGGGTTTTTTACTCCGAGTTGGAGTTTTCCCACGTAAATCTCGGTGTGTTTTTATTTTCCGCATTTACTTTTAACGCATCGATTATTTGTGATTTTTGGCCGGTACACCTATTCACCCCTCTCTAGGTGTCGGATACAATCTAGATAGATTCTTGGGGCTTCCCCGTAACTCACAATTGGTATCAGAGCGGGATCTAGATATATTGCTATCTAATGGCCGAAGAGTTAGTAGGTGTGTTGCAAACTTACGATATGACTTTTCCTACTAACCAATCTTCTTCCAAGTCTTTTTCTCAAAGTAGAGGGATTGCGTTGAAAACATCAAAGGAAGAAGACGTGGACTCGGATTCCGGCGATGAGGAATCAAACGACGAGGATTTAGCGAAAGCGTATCATCAACTCCTCATCGAATCTAAAAAGATGGCGAAGCATAACAAAAGGCTTAGGAAGCGTCTACTTGACATTGAAGAGGAGAACAAAAATTTGAAAACAATAACGAAAGCTTTCGAAGAGGAAAAGGAAGCAATATTAAAAGATAATTCGATCCTCCAAAAGAAGCTAGATGAAGCGGATTTAACGATCAAATCCTCTAAGAACAAAGTTGAATTTTTGGAGCATCAATTTGAGGAATCGCACAAATCCAACAAAGAGTTGACCAAGGAAGTTCATCAACTCAAGTCCGCCATTCAACAATTTCCTCCCGGATCGAAGAAATTGGATCATATGCTTGGGTTAGGTCAAACGAACAAGCTGGGCCTCGGAAACGAACGAACCTATGTTGAGAAGGATCGAACGTCAACATCTAATGTCTCAACAAATTCGAAGGAAAAGGTGTGTCACCGATGCGGCATCAAAGGACACATCAAAAAGTGTTGCCCGAATAAGGATAAGAAAAATCGATCGGCAACATCGAAACCTCAATCGGCATCATCTACTACTCGGCTTTCCCTCGGAATCAAAAGAAAATTAATTTGAGTCGAGTGCCTCTTTCGGACCGGTTTTCTAAGGAGCAACGGCGAGTTCGACCGAACCCACAACCGAATTGGATCTCAAAACCGAACCATCAAGGGAACCGGATTTCTAATTCAAAGCCTCAACGACAACATCAACCGAAGCTTCAAGCAACGAAACGACCGACGGTTGATCCAAAATCAAAGCAACTCAAACCTAACGTCGACAAGGAAAGACAACGAAACATCCGACAAGTTTGGATCCGGAAAGGTGATATCTTTCCTTACTCTTCGTCTTAGGTTGTTTTTATTGTTTATGTAATGTTTTGATTGGTGCATATTGCATATTTTTCTTTCATTGCACTACATGATTAGACGAGGTTTGATGTTTAAAATTTGTTTTCAAAATCGTTTTGAGGAAAGGTATTTGGGGAGTTTTTAAATTTGATTAAAAATTCGTGAGAAAGGAGATGCTTGAAAATCATTAATTTGGAGAGATTGAAGGTTTTTCAAAGAGCTTTAATCGGTAGTTAAAGTCAATTCAAATTGAACTAAATTCATATTAATTATCGATTTTACTCCATTTTTTATTATTTTGACGATAATTTAATATGTGATTTCTTCTTACATACATTCATCAAAATTTTGAAATTAATTTTAATCTCTTAGTATTTAATTCATCTTGGTTGTGAATGTTGATTATAATTGATGGATATTTACTAATTGACTATGATTCGTCAAAATTATTTACAATTGTAAAATTGTCTAATTTAGGGGGAGATTGAATATTTTAAAAAAAAGAAGTAACTCCTATGATTATAAAGATGTGGAAAGAGTTACATCCGAAAGGTGTGAAAACTACCACCACATGTAGGAAAGAGCTACCACCCCGCCGTCCTGCGTGTGTGAAGCTACCTCATGGGTAATTATATGAAAAATCGAAAAGGTTGAGAAAAAATATATGTGAATATTTTAGAATTTTCGGCGTTATAAGGTGGTAGATTGAAAAAGATGCTCAAAGAGCCACCCCCGGTGTTTATTAGCTAAATCTCTATTTTGAACGGGTTGCGACAAATTGGTGTCAATTTTGCCAAATTTCTAAAAATTATTTTTCATCAATTTGCATCTTGATGACTTTAAAACATTAGATTATTTTTAATATCAAATTTTGATGATTTGATATCTTTTGAAATCAAATAATATCTTATTTTCATCATAATAATTTTTGGAGTATAATTTTTAATTTTTATGAAATTAATCTAATTTTGAAGGATTTTTGAGAAAACAAGGCAAAATTTTTTATGAGGAGGATCTTGAGTGATTATACCCTTTTGAGCTTCATTATCTATATTTTATCTTTTCTCTCCTAGGACTATTTCTAGTTTGCTTATTTTTGGTATCTAGATTTGTAACTATGACATGACTACTTTCTTTTTGCTAGTTTGCTTTTCTCTCTATTTGTGTTTCTTTTTGGCTATTTTTGACAAAAAGGGGGAGAATGAACAACAAGGTATAGAGGGAGAAGATATTTGGTATGGAGAAGATATTTGGTATTTGACGCATACACGAAGGGGAGACATGATGAGATTAAGGAGGGAGAAGGAGAGAATATTTTTGAACAACGAGAAGTTGGAGAAAAGAACAAAAAGGGAGAAGAGGTATAAAATATTTTTGAATATTTGTTGAAAATTTGTTTTGCAGGAAATCAATTCTTCAAGACTCCTAGTTGCGTCTAAGTCATAAAGTTTGTTTAGGAGTTGCAAAATTGTAATTTTGTATTTTTTTTTGGATTTTTCACGCGAGTAGTTCATTGTTTTGGTGATGGATATGAATTTCAATTTTTATTTTTGGAGATATGAGCGTTGTGTGTATTTTTATGTATTTTTGGGTTTTGTCACGAAATTGCCAAAGGGGAGATTGTTACGGATTTGAGGTTGGCATATTTCGTGAAGTGAGTCCTGAGTCTTGAAGGTTTAAAGAAGAAGAGATGAAGATCGAAGACTCGTATACTCTAAACATGAATCCACAATGCTCGGTAAGTTCAAATATTATGGATGATGATTTATAAATATTTAAAAGTGTTTAGAAGACTTAGGATGTTTTTAAATTGAATATATGAATAAAATTGAGGTTTTCAAATCCTAGTCTATCTCTATGTTTTCTAATTGATTTTAAACAGGTTTTCAAATCCTAGTCTATCTCTATGTTTTCTAATTGATTTTAAACAAGTTTTCAAATCCTAGTCTATCTCTAATTTATTTCCAAAATTAGATTTTCACAATCCTAGTCTACTTCTAAGTCTTCTAAATCTATAAATAAGCGATGGGGGTTCCATTAATTCATATGCTTAGAGTTTAGACCATTATGAAACCCTAGAAACTTGTTGGGTACTTTCTTTCTTTCTTCAACAACAAGTTTCTATCGGATCAATTCTTGAAACCCTAATTTCTCGTTCTTTATGGAGAATTGATCCGACTATTGCTTAGAAACATCTTCTACGGTTCTTTAATGATTATCTAAGCAATAAATCATCACCGATCGTATGGTTCTTGCTCCGGACGGAGTGCGCTCGTGGATTCGAGTGGGCGTCGTGGATTCGGCGTGATCGGAGGCTTCGTGGATTCGAAGTGGAGGCGTTCGTGGATTCGAACGTGGGGCGTGGACAACCCGGCGGCGTGCGCGAGATCCGAAGAAGATAAAGAGAGGTTTGAGTCCGTGGAGTCGGTAATCACCTTGTAATCTTTTCTCTTAGTGGATTGTTATTCGCGTGTTGGTCCCGTGGGTTTTTTACTCCGAGTTTGGAGTTTTCCCACGTAAATCTCGGTGTGTTTTTAATTTCCGCATTTACTTTTAACGCATCGATTATTTGTGATTTTTGGCCGGTACACCTATTCACCCCCCTCTAGGTGTCGGATACAATCTAGATAGATTCTTGGGGCTTCCCCGTAACTCACAAAAACCCTGTGTTACATTCTCGCACAAAACACATTGAACTTCGATATCACTTTTTAAGAGAACTAGTTGATTCAAATATTCTTCAACTTGAATACATTTCCACTGATGATCAACTAGCGAGATATTTTGACAAGACCTTTAGATCAAAAACGATTTCTACATTTACGAAAGGCAATTGGTATGAATCTTATAGTCTAGATTTATTCTATGGGCCATAGTTTATGCATATAAAGGTGTCTCATTGCATTTTTTTTGGGGTATAAATTGTGATATCCTTCACATGATTTTAATTGGCTCTTGAAAATATTTGACTAAGTCAAGTTTATTTTTGTGTTTATTTGATGTCTTGTTTGTTGATTGACTTGATGGATTAAATTCCTTTTGAGTACATGCTGTTAAAATCAATACATCTTATTTTGACCTTTAACTACAATGTGCTTGTCTTGTTTGATTATATGTCTTGGTATGAATATTGATTTTCCAATTTCTTGAAATTATAATACTATCGTCATATTGGAGGTTGCACTTTCTTAGGGGGAGTCTTTCCTGCGGTTATATCTAAATAAAAGGATGTGGAAAGAGTTACATTCATACTGGAAGTGTGAAAACTACCACCACATGGAGGAAAGAGCTACCACCCCGGTCGTCCGGCATGTGTGTGAAGCTACCACATGTATTGAAATGCATCTAAAATAAAAAGAAGGGGGGACTTTGATATAAAAAAAAAAAAAATTAATAATAATTTTTATTATTGATTTGGGATTAAGATGCATAGGAGATGATAAAATTTGGTGATGTATCTCCAAGATGATATAAGGTGATGTTACGGATAAAAGATGCTCAAAGAGCCACTACTTTCTAATTTTGTGCATACTTCAATTTGACCATATTATTTCAGTTCCAATTTTTTGGACTATCGTAATCTTACTCTTGGCAAATATGATACTGGATGAACACTTTCACTTTTCAGTTCTTATTTGATGTGTGGATTTTCACACAATACTCTTCTGAAATTTGTTCTGGATTGTTTGTTTGACAAATTTGGACATTGTATTTTATTTAAAATTAAAATTTGACTTTGTGAAATTATTTTGATGAAATTTCATGTTTAAAATCATGAGGGTATCACATAAATTTTTTTTTGGGGCTTTTCTGTGCAATTGTTTTTGGCTCTTGGACCGGTCCCGCCCTAATAGGGAGAGGGCCCCGGGCCCCGCCGCCTCCGAACCGACATGGGGGTGGGGCATGCGGTCTTACGCTATTGTGTTTCAAACGTTTTGGAGCTTTCTCTCTCTACACTCTGAGTTCTCCGGGAGACCAGTGGTCAAGATTTTGCTTCGATTTCATCTCCATTTCGGTAAGAACCCTAGATTTTGGTTCTTTCTCCCAGAATTTTTCGAACCTAGGGTTTCTAGGGTTTTTGTGCATGTTCCTTGTTTTGCTAGCCTTTTGATTTCGGGATTATGGATAAAACTTCTCTCTTGAGATGTTTCATCATGTTTAATTACTTTTCTTCACATTTCTAGCAATTTTTCTCCATCTTGCACGTCGGATTTTTATGATTTTCATCTTGTTTCGGGTTCCTTTTTCGGAATAGCTGCTGGATTTCATCTTGTTGTTCGGATTTTCTCCATGTGCATTCATCGTGTGTCTTGGCCCTAGGTTAATCTAGCTCTATATGATATTCCATAATGCTTATCAATCTGTCTCATTTTTGCTATCTTAAATAACAACAGGGACCTCGTCTTTCAAAATGTTCTCGATGATTTTGGTACTTGTATTCTTGATGGCCGGTGGCGGAAAGGCGACAAGCGCGTCGCTCTCTACTCCGCCAATTAGGCCCTCGTGCTGAGGATTTGGGTAGTGATTACGTTCCTGAGGACGAGGAATCTGATGAAGAAGATGAGGATTGGGAGAATTTACCGCTTGAGGAATTGACACATGCTAAGGGCAAAGAAAAAGTAGTACTTGGGGAAAAGAAAGGCGGTAATAAGTCATCTACCAAGGCTAAAGGGAAAAAGAAAGTGACGAGAGAAGGAGAAAGGAAAGAAGAAAGTGACGACGAAAGAGACGGGGAAGGCAGCAGTGACGAGAAAAGGAGAAAGGAAAGAAGAAGTTATCGGCTACAGAAGCGGGGAATCAGAGAGTGTCGCTGACACCTACCACTCGGAGTGCTCGACGGAAACCTACGGGTATCAAGTTTAACGAGCCTACCAGTTTTAAACTTCGTGGACACCCGGATTTGTCATCCTCGGAGAGTTACATCCCATTTTATACCGAGGAGCCGATTGACTCGAAGCGGCGAGCATTATATTGGACAAAGCAATGTATTGGTGAACGCTTTGTTGCCGCTCAACAACTATACAAGCATGCGCCCGAACTTGAGTCATTGATCGAGGCTGGCGATCTTCACGATGTTTGCAATTTTCACGAGAAGACGGGGTACGGAATTGAGTTAGTCCGTGAATTCTATATGCGAGCCGGGTCTTTGATTGAATCCGAAGGAGGTCCGTATAGCTTCACGTCCCGAGTTCGAGGTTACGATTTCACGGTTACTCCTGCCGATGTTGCTCCGGTTTTGGAAATGGAGGCTCGGCCGAGGGGCAAGACTATCTTGACTCGGCTTCGACTCGGTGAGGGATTGGTTGACGGTGATGAGAGCACTTACGCTGCCGAACACTGAATCAAATGGTTTGGTAGTGATGTCGAAGGATTTAAAGTTGGAGTATCGGTTTCTAAATTTCATAGTGTGCTATAATGTGATGCCGTTGGTAAACACGAAGGTAGTCCGATGGGATCGAATGCTGTACATGTACCTTCTTGGCCATCCGGACATTGTGCTCAGTCGGAACATTAATCTGAATGTTCCGTTCTTAATATGGCGCCGCATGGCGAAGGATATTAAGACTTCAAGTCTCACTGAGCGACTTCCCTTCCCGCTTCTCATCATGAGGCTTCTAAGCAAATTCGGTGTGGACTGGCGTTGTAGCTCGTACGAGTTTCCGTTGGGAGTGATTAGTGAGATTACGCTTGCGACATCTCTTGGTCAACTTCAGTCGGATACCCGACGGTCTCCTACTATGGGCCTTCAAGGGCGTGGGAAGTCGGCTAAGCCTACTTCGTCTCGAGCTGCTGCTGGTTCTGCTGAGCTCACGCCTGCTCAGAGTCGTGATGCTATCTTTCAGGAGGTGACGCGACTCTCTGCCGAGGTTGCCGCGTTGCGGCGGATGGTCCAAGCTCTCTTTGACAAGCTTGGGTGTGCTCTACCTGATCTCACTCCTCCTCCGCCTGGTGATGGATCTGCTTGAGTGTTCACCCCCTTTTGATCTTTTTGGCGGTTTCTTGACAAAAAGGGGGAGAAGCTTTTTGAGTGGTCAAGCTTTTTTGAGTGGTCAAGCGTTTTGAGTGGTCACGCACGGAATGGCATTTACTTTTCTTTTGATGTGCTTTTTGTTACTTGATCTGCTCTGCTTACTTTTGATACTTGCTCTACTTGTACTTGACTTCATGTTTACACTAAACTGGTACTACTTTTACTCTTGGAGGTTATGTGTTACTTTGATGATTTTTGCGTTGAGTTAATAGCTGTGATGCATATTGTGATGAGTTCATTGAGAATTTTTGCAGGTACCTTCAAGACTTCAAAACTCCTTGTCTCGAATAAGTCATAGAGTTTGTTTTAGGGTTGTGAAAGTATATTTTTTATCTTTCTTGGTTCTTTCATGCAACGGGACGTTGTTTGGTGATTTTCAACGGTCCCTTATCTTTCCTAGCTTTATTCCTCTATGTATTATTGGGTTATGTTTTGTCACAAAACCGCCAAAGGGGGAGATTGTTAAGAATTTATCTAAGTTGGCGAGTTTTGTGTATCTGTAAGGATTTTTGGAGACTTCGATGAAGCTCAAGTCAAAGGATCGCAATTCAAGATCAAAAGCTGTGTTGGATGAAGTTCGATAACTCAGGTATGGACGAGAACACTTAGTGGTGTATTTTAAGTTATTAAAATATGTTTGGAAGACATCAGAACTAATAAAACTATGTTTTGAACTTAACTGATACTTTTTCATGTGTAAACTGGTTGGGACGACCGGTCTCCACACTGAGAAGACCGGTCCCAGAGAGCTCCTCCTGCGCATCTTTACACAGAGGACCGGTCTCCTCATCTGGAAGACCGGTTCCGGAGAGACTTCTCTGCGACCTTACCTGCACGAGAGGACCGGTCTCCATATCTAGAGGACCGGTCCCCGGAGGGAAATTCGTATGTCATCGAATGAGACCGGTCCCCGATCAAGTGAGACCGGTCCTCGGTGATCAATCTTTTATTGCGCAAGGTAGGATCGGTCTCTAACTTGGAGGACCGGTCCTGCGATACGAAATCTGTTTTAAAGATTTTATCTGTTATATCTAAATCTATCTAGATGTCTTCTAAACCTATAAATATGAGATGAGGGACTTTTGGATGGGTGAGACTTGGAGAGATATAATGTGAAAAACTCTAGAAAGCTTGTGATGATTTTCTTCGCTCAATATTTTTTTTAATCAAGCTTTTTAGGTTTTGATCATTGAAACGATTCTCTGAAAGAGTTTAATATTCTTAAGAATCGTTTTAATGATGAACATCTAGGGTTTTCGCTCCTCATCTCATATGTTCTTTCTAAGTTCATAAAATCACCGCAAAGTTGTTTTAAAGAGATTCGAACTTCGGAGGAAGTTTGGCGCGTAGACTTCGCGTGAAGACCGTGGATTCGGTGGGCGTTTCATGGATTCGAGACGTGGATGCTGTGAGGATTTGCAGCGAGATCGATAGAAGGATTTCCATCGATCGAGGACCAACGGAGACGATCTACAACGAGGATTCGGTAAAATCGAGTTGTGTTTAGGATTAAATCACATGTACTTGATTTTTCTATAGTAGATTGTTTTGCGTGATCGGTCCCGTGGGTTTTTCTCTCCGGCTTGGAGTTTTCCCACGTTAAATCTCGGTGTTTGATTTTATTTTCCGCTTTTATTAATTTTTAAGCATTGAGATTGTTTGTGTTTGCCGTTTACACCTATTCACCCCCCTCTAGGTGTTATTTACCTTTTAGATCTTAGGGATTCATATCTCACAAACAGTGCCAACAACTTGAGCAAGTAATCCACTAGATAAAACAAGTGAAATAAAGAGAGATACTACTAGTTATTACATCACGTTTACTTGATTTACATTTGCATCCCAAAATGATTACATGTTCATTTAACCTCGAATAGGTACATAGTTCTTCCAAAACATAAGTATCTAGATACAGGGTATTCTAATGCATAAAGGAGAGCTACTAATGTAACTACCACGATCCTCACTGATCGGGGGCGACGCCTTTGCCGAGGTCCTCGCCCGATGTACCTGCGCCAAACACTGAAAATAGAGTGGGGTGAGAACTAACTTCCTTAGGTCCCAGTGGGCTCGGCCACCGACTCCACTGATCTCCCCACTAGGTCCAAGTGGGCACAAGTAACACTACTAGATAGGTAGATATATATATCTGAAAGCTGTAAACTGCATAATAGGAAATCTATGCTACTATGCCCATAATTTTTGAATTGTATGCATGCATCAAATAGTAAAGATTACTAACATGCTAACAAGTCCTCACTATGTTCAACAATGACTGTTCAATGTTAACATTAATATTTTCTTTACCCAATCTGTGGCGATACCCTTGGGTTCGCCTACGCCTCACATATGAATCCCTTTTGGGGAGGAGGCTCCACGTGCACTCCAAGCCCGGGATTGTCTGTGGACCTCCACGTGGTCCCGATCGTGCGACACTCCGGAGTACTCGACGACACCGATGGCTATACCACCACTGACACAGACCGTGAGCTTGATCTATCCTCTCCACGTGAGGATACCCTACAACTAGGGTTAACAATTCTCTCGGAACTCCACTATTCCGACCAACATTAACATGTACTTAGCTTTACTAAGATCTATGTTCACGAGCCATTTCTCTTGGGATCTCATCTATCCCTATGTCCAAGGACCTCTAGTGTCAAATACACTATATTAATGCCACTCGATCTATGTCATTAAGTAACACCGAGTCCATCTCTTTCTTTAGCACTCTAGAATCCACGTCCAGACCCAATCCTCACCTATCCATTCTCCTAGCATTCCACGTACACTAGGTATTACTAGAAAGCATAAGGAATAGTCTAAACATGCAATTCTACGATGCTACATGCAAGAGATGAAATTAAATTACTTCTAAGACATAGAAAGGAGTTCGAAGTATTCGAGTGTCACCCCCCACCTTTTAAAGCTTTTCTAAGTTGTAGAGGCTCTAAGAAGACTCCTCGGCACGTGCTCCGCCAACTTCTCGACCACTTTGGTCGAAACGAAGCCCGATCAACCTTGTTTCGCCTCTAACTTTTAAACCGTTCGACGAAACGGGATTCCGTCTTCGCCAACGCGTTTAGACACCTAGCAATTAGGTTAATACACTATCAATTGAGATCAAGCCTCAATATTTAACAAAACCCCCATTTGGAGCCCTACGGTTGCACCTATAGCAAACCCACTAGATCAAATCCCCAAAACATGGGATTGATCTCCTTAGAATCATGCTAGGGTCCCATTTGGCCCATTTCAAAGCTCCAAAACCCAAAAACCCTAAGTTCTACAAGCTAGGGTTCAAGAGAGCTCACCTCTAGGTAGCTCCAAGACAAGGAGAAGATGAGGAAGAGGATGGAGAGCTCCTTCTCTAGCTTCTTCTCCTTCTTCTCCTTCCTTTTCTCCTTCTCCTTCTTCTTCTTTTCCTTCTCTTCTTCTTCTTCTCTGTCGCTCAAGAGAGAGAGGAAAGAGTGAGAGGGGAGAGTGAGGAAATGAGAGGGAGAGAGAGTCTTTGTTTGCACTCTATTCCCTAACTAATGCAACAATTGCATAAAAACCCATACTTCTAACATATCAACGACTTGAGAAACATTTTTCGCCCCCGAAGGACCGGTCTCCATGGGTGAGGGACCGGTCCTTTTATCGACCGCCCAAAACCCGCTCTCGGGAGCCGGTCTCCGCGAGGGAGGGACCGGTCCTTTGTGCGACACCTTGCCTTACACCGGGAGCCGGTCTCCACGGGGAGGGGCCAGGTCCTTTATTGCGGACGGCCCTCAGCTAGCTTACGAGCCGGTCTCCCCCTTGTGGGGACCGGTCCCACCAGCACCAATCTGCGGTGTGCATTGCACAAGTAAGCCTCCGGGACCAACTCCGGTGCACTTTCCGTCTCCGGATCAACTTCAGACTTTTCGAAGCTCATCCAATCGACAAGTAGTCGATTCTAAACGACGTGCAACTCTCGGATTTCGAGAATTCACATCCTTACAGCAGTTTGGATGATGTTGGCCCCATAGGGTTACGTGGGTGGTTGGTTGAATAGTATGATCTAACGGGTGAAAATCATCAAAGGGGTGGATCTAACGGTGGAAAACTTGGTAGCACCGAGTGCTTCGTGCTATTGATAGCATAGCGAGGACTATATATATATATATATATATATATAGTGTTATTATAATTTGTGAATAAAGGTAATTATTACACTTCTAAATAAGAAAAGAAAATGAATCAGAAGAGTTGAGTTTTTGTCACGCCCCGGGATCTCTTTATAGTTAAAAACACAGCGAAATTTTTTTTTTTTTAAAACCTGACCCCCAGGGTATGCCAGATCAGCCACAAATATAGAGAGTCTACTATTCATACGGACAGAGCCTCCCCTGTATTTGCACGGCGTCGCACAAGTACAAGACATATAACCAGGATACAACCACCACAATGAATATACAAACATTCATACATTCCTACACCATTCACAACAGATTTACATTTAGAGTTTAATCATAAATCCACGAAAACATTTTTCTTTCTAAAGCACGCTACCACGAGGGGTAGAAAACTATTTTCATTTTACAAAAAGACAGAACTTCTTTTCCAAAATCATTTCCAATTTCCTTTACATGAAAACCACGAGTGTTTTAATTAACTTCACAATACCATGTGTATAAATATCCAAGTAAACAAAACCAACTGAACCATATGTTTAAGAGATATCAACTGAAGTAAATAGGGTAGTAACTAAACCAATAACCTGGGTCGAAAGCTCTATCGATCGCTACGAACGTGTCTCAAGTCTCGTCTCAACTCTCACCGCTCGCAATACCTGAAAAATGGTGGGGGAGGTGAGAACATGTAAACATGTCTCCCCTCCCAGTGGGTACCGCAAGCCGATGAAGGCGAGTAGTACTCACCGGATCAGGAAGAGATAAACAACAATAAGGACAGATATACTAAATATAGTAGCTATGATAATACATGAACAAGATGTATAAGAACAACTACCGCTACTGTAAAGAAGAACTGAATATAAAGCATACATGAGTATCAAAACTATAGCAGTAAGACAACTGAAAAGAAAGAACTGTAAGTATGCATGCAACAACCGCTACTATAGTCATATGCGTCAACCAGACGACAAGTCCAAAAATACCCAATCTGAAAACTGCCTATCGGTCCGTAGACCGTAGGCCTATGCCACAAATGCTCAACCTATACGTGACCCTCGCGTAAAGCACCCGGGTCCGAAAGGTATATGACCCTCGCATAAAGCACCCGGGTCTAAACGTACATGACCCTCGCATAAAGCATCCGGGTCAGAAAGCATATAACCCTCGCATAAAGCACCCGGGCCTCACGGGCTGGCACTTCCAACCACTTTTTCGGAAAAGAACACTCTCTTGCGGTGGCCAAACCGCTGGTGTTCGTGAAATGCTTACGAATAGTGGCGATCGATGCTGATATGCTCAATAGCTAATCGTCGGCAACTAACCGACAATCACTGCCCCTTGAGGCTAATCGACCAATAGGTCATCAAACTGTAAGGAAGCACAAGAACCGACCACTCAGGTCAACTAGGATGGAACAACCCAATATCCTCTCCACTGTTTGCAAGTACTGACTACTCAAGTCGACTGGGATGGAACAACTCAACATCCTACCGAACGTATGCACGTACTGACTACTCAAGTCAACTGTCACACCCCGGGGTCCTTTTGTAAGTTAAAACACAGCGAATTTTTTTTTTTTTTTTTTTTTTTTTAACCAAATACAGAGAATCCACTATCCACACGGACCGAGTCTCCCTGTATCTACACGGCGTCGCGCAAGTACAAGTCCAACAGAATACAACCACAACTGAATACAAGGACGATTCTACGTCTACATATCCATACACCGTTCACCACAGATTCTCATTCAGGATTTAAACATAACCATATAAAACCTTTTTGAAACTGTTCCCTACATGAGAACTCTTTATCTTTTGAAAACACACTACCACATGAGAACTCTTTACAAATCCTTTTTATTCATTTACCAAAATAATATTTACTTAAGTAAATAAAACCAACTGAACCATATAAATATCAACAGAGGTAAAGAGGGTAATAACTAAACCAATAAACCGGGTCGGAACCTCTATCGACTGCTACGTACGTGTCTCACGTCTCGTCTCAACCCTCACAACCCGCAAATACCTGAAAAATGGTGGGGGAGGTGAGAACATGTAAACATGTCTCCCTCCCAGTGGGTACCGCAAGCCACGAAGGCAAGCCGTACTCACCAGAAACCAAAGGAGATAGATAAACAAATATATAAGCTGTGATATGAAAAGAACTACAGTAGCTACAACAGATAATGAGGAGCAATAAATCAACCTGCTACTGTATAGATATCAATGCTAAGAATGTCTCAAAGTAAGGAACCGAGCGTACCCAATCTATGCACGCTATATTGGTCCACAGAGACCTCAAGCGCACTGTCACTAACCCGCACCGACTCGATCCATCCGCCCCAAAGGACGACCCATCCGGACAAGTACACCTCCGATCGATGGCCAAACCGATCCGGTGTCATGAATACCCCCAAGTGCTGTGACTAAGTCATGCTGGTATGCTCAAATAAGAAACCCGGCTAAAGCCGGTGCCTAGGCTGAAGCCAACAACAAAGGCGTACATCGCCGAACTGTGAAGATGCTAGGGCGTACAACGCCGAACCTCGATCAACCAGATCGAAACACATGACGAGAGAGTCAATGTGTTGCCTGGACCTAAAGTCCATAGAGATACTGAAATACAAATACCAACCTGCTCTATATGTCTATCAACAAGTAATAGTATGCAATCAACGGAATACGATAACCAAACGATAAACAAGCAATGACATGTAGAGACTAAAATGCTGGAATAGAAAAACAGGAGAAGGAAGTGAAACGCTCTCACCGACTACCAGCTCGAAGCACCCACCTGTAAGGATGTCGCGTCTGTCTCCTGGCTGCACTGAAAGTTAACCGGACCTAAGGAGGGTCCACCGAGTTAGTGTCTAACCCGCAAATAGGAAGCACTAAAACCCAACTCCACAAACAAACCCACGAAGATTGGTCTTCCGAAACCGATTACCGTAACTCGCCGGAAGTCCCGAAAATCGCACCGGGACTCCGCCGGGACCCACGAACTGTTCCGGAACGCACTGACTCGTGTCACAAGTCACCCACTGCCACAAAACACTCCTATTTGGATGTTTTGGCAGCAAACAAAAGATAACACTACTACACAAACATCGTCGGATAATTATACGAGTACGGGTTCCCGGAAGTGTCTATTTCGACACCGGAACCTACCGTCGCTCACCCGTCGTTTCCGTGTGAGTTACGGGGAAGCCCCAAGGATCTATCTAGATCGTATCTAATCACCTAGAGAGGGTGAATAGGTGTAAAGGCCAAAAACCACAATTTCTCGATGCTTTAAAAGTAAATGCGGAAATTAAAAAAGCACACCGAAATTTACGTGGGAAAACTCCAACTCGGAGTAAAAAACCCACGGAACCAACACGCGAATAACAATCCACTAAAAGAAAAGATTACAAGGTGATTACCGAACTCCACGGACTCAATCTCTCTAACTCTCTTATGGATCTCCGCGCAATTCTCTTTCGGGTTGTCCACGCCTTCACGTCCGAGTCCACGAACGCCACGTCCCGAATCCACGAAACGGCTCCACTTCGAATCCACAAAGCCTTGATCACGCCGAATCCACGACGCCACTCGAATCCACGAGCGCACTCCGTCCGGAGCAAGAACAATACGGTCGGTGATGATTTATTGCTTAGATTCTCATTAAAAATCTATGGGAATAATCTCTAAGCAATTCTCAAATTGATTCTAGAAAAACATTAAGAATTAGGGCATCGATAATCAATTTGGGAGAAGCTTGATGTAGAAGATGAGGAAAACGGCTACCTACAAGCTTCTAGGGTTTTTCATAAATAATCTAGGCTTAATCATCTTTTAGAAACACCCCTACATCTTATTTATAGGTTTAGAAGACTTCTAGATAAACTAGGATTCGAAAAATACAATTTTGGAAAAATTCTGTCATTGAGGACCGGTCCTCAGAGTCAGGGACCGGTCCTTTTCTGCGCGACAGAAAATACAAGGTACGGGAACCGGTCCTCACGGCAGGACCGGTCCTCCCAAACCGGGGACCGGTCCCGAAAAGGTTCGATTTGTCCAGTTATCTCATTTAAAACCATCCTAAGTCTTCCAAACACTTTCAAATGTTTATAAATCATCACCAATAGTATTTGAACTTACCGAGCATTGTGGATTTACATTTCGAGTCTGCGAGTCTTTGATCTTCGTCTTTTCTTCTTTAAACCTTCAAGACTCCGGACTCACTTCACGAAATATGCCAACATAAAATCCGTAACAATCTCCCCCTTTGGCAATTTCGTGACAAAACTCAAAAATACATTAAAAATACTCACAACGCTCATCTCACCAAAAATAGAAAATGAAATTCATTGCCATCACCAAAACAATGAACTTCTCGCGTGAAAGATCCAAAGAGAAATACAAAATTACAAATTTGTAACTCCTAAACAAACTCTATGACTTAGACACAACTAGGAGTCTTGAAGTTTTCAATGATCTGCAATTAGATTACTTTCTCCACGAACAAAATTCACAAACAAAGTTAGTAGAAAAAATATGAAAATGAAAATCTCTCCCCCTTTGTTCATGAAAATCTCTCCCTTTTGAAATTCAATTCAAGAAAATCTCTCCCTTTTGAAATTCAATTCAAGTTTCCAATTCTTCTCCCCCTTTTTGTCAAAAATTGCCAAAAAGAAACACAAATAGAGAGAAGAACAAACTAGCAAAAAGAAAGTAGTCATGTCATAGTTAAAAATTTAGATACCAAAAATAAACAAACTAGACATAGTCCTAGAAGAGAAAAGATAAAATATAGATAATGAAGCTCAAAAAGAAAAATCACTCCGTGTCCTCCTCATAAAAAATTTGGCCTTATTTCCTCAAAAATCCTTCAAAATTAGATTAATTTCATAAAATTAATGATTTCACTTCAAAAATTACTATAATGAAAATAAAATATTATTTGATTTCAAAAGACATTAATTCATCAAAATTTGATATTAAGAAAAATCTAATGATTTAAAGTTATCAAGATGCAAATTGATGAAAAATAATTTTTAGAAATTTGGCAAAATTGACACCAATTTGTCGCAATTCGTTCAAAATAGAGATTTAACTAATAAGGCACCGGGGGTGGCTCTTTGAGCATCTTTTTCAAACTATCACCTTATATCACCGAAAATTCTAAAATATTCATATATATTTTTTCAACCTTTTCGGTTTTTCCTATGCTTTCTCATGTGGTAGCTTCACACACGTACTGCAAGGGGTGGTAGCTCTTTCCTACATGTGGTGGTAGTTTTCACACTCCTTTCGGATGTAACTCTTTCCACATCTTTTATACTTAGGAGTTTCTCCTTTTTTAAAAAAAATATTCAAACTCCCCCTAAATTAGACAATCTCACAATAGAAAATAATTTTGACGAATCTTAGTCAATTAGCAAATATCCATCAATTATATTGAACATTCAGTACCAAGATGAATTAATTACTAATAGATTAAAATTAATTTCAAAATTTTGATGAAAGTATGTAAGAAGAAATCATATATTAAATTATCGTCAAGATAATAAAAAGTAGAGTGAAACCGATAATTAATATGAATTTAATTCAATTTGAATTGACTTTAAATACCGGTTAAGGCACTTTTAAAAATCTTTAATGTCTCCAATTTAATATTTTTCAATCATCTCCTTTCAAAAAAAATTTTCAATCAAATTAAAAACTCCCCAAATACCTTTCGTCAAAAACGATTTTGTAAACAAATTCCGTCATTGAGGACCGGTCCTCAGAGTCAGGGACCGGTCCTTTTCTGCGCGACAGAAAATACAAGGTACGGGAACCGGTCCTCACAGCCAGGGACCGGTCCTCCCAGCCAGGGACCCGTCCCTGAACCTTGAAAGGTTCAG